>JAHXMU010000197.1:435719-576464 GCA_019455685.1 Philornis downsi
CGCTTTATTTTACAAACAAACCACACGATTTATCGCAATCAGCTGTTTTGTTGAACCATTCGTTGAAACAGTTGTTGTAAGGAAAAATCGTAAGCAACCGGCGTTCAACTAGAAAATGTGTGAGTGTATTAGTGAAAAAATATGAGTGTGTTGAAGGTTGCAAGCGATTTGTTGAAAGTGTAACCCCCGGGTAAGTATTCGATTTGAGTAATAGTGAATTTAGTAATCACCCATAAGGTTGACGGGTATCGGACTGCGTGACAAGTCCATTTTCAGTTTGTTTTGCCCACACAAGACCTGAACTCGCCTCTAGAAAAATGATCAGTTCTAAGTATTTATCAACAATTTTACCATTTATTCGTAAATTGAAAGTAATACACAGTAATATTTTATAGATTTTGGAAAGAACCATATCGTTTTTTAAGGAGCCACATAAACGGTGGACCTAGTTATTGCAAAAATACTAAAAGCTGTATTTATATAATGCATGATAACAGGGCGTTTCTTGACCACTTATCTTGCAATGCAACCCCTTTAGGCTATGAACGGCATTCGGGTGAAATCACTCCTCACATTTGGAGTAATGGGCGTTTTAACGTTTTTGTTTTCAAACGGCTGCACCTTTTATTAATTACTTCAAAGCTGTATATGATGTTATAAAATAGATAGATATGTGTGCCTAATTTTGATATGTTATAGTGCATTTTCAAGAAATTTGAATTTATGATGCACGCCGGAACCAGTTTTGGACCTTCCATAATAAATTTTCATAGGTGAGAACCAGACAATCTACTACGATAAGCCAGTCATCTGGATGCATCAACATTGCTCAATTGACATACGTCATGAAACACATTTGGTCGAAAGATATTTGGTACTTTAAATGCTTTCTTGTGAATGTTACATTTCTGCCGTATCAAATGATGGATACCTTCATGATATCTGGTGAAGGTATAAAATTATTGTTAACAACTATTATAGCAGTTAAGGATTTTTTGCAGCTAATTTAAATTAGTTTAATATAGTAACGATTTTTTTGCTGTCTTTTCTTTTTGAATTATCGATTTAAATTAGGCATTTTAGGTTGCCTAAATCGCCCTGTTTTGCCACAAAATTTCCTAACATTCCGAACCATTCTGTAGCGAATCATATGTTAGCGAGAGATGGCAACGCGGAAGAAAGAAGTCAATAGAGCAACATATGACATTAAAATACGTTAGTTTTTTTCTTATGGCCGTCTTAAGAAAAAACATTGAATTCGTCAAGAATATAAAAAAATGTAATATATCAGCTCGGAAAACGCGGGACAGTTAAGAGGTCAAGTTTCTTAAAAAAAATTCGAGTTGTTTGCCAGTAGTTGATAAGTGAGATGCAACAGTGGAAGAAGTACATATAGACGGTGTGGAGCCCAGTAAGAGAACAGCAGTTAATAGATGTGATTGTTCTGTATTTAATGCAAAACTGATAGCTACTTGAACAGAATTTGGGCAATAAAACGACCATTTCGGAGCAGGTTTATATGACTTTATAAGTTTGCTTAAAATGTTTCATAAACTTTTTGTGCCTATCATATGTTTCTTTGAAGACGATTCAAGCTCCAACTTAAGTTATACATCTTCAATATTGGCCGCACTGCTTATCCGTTTCCCGCTCCATTTCAAAAAGTTCACCCCATATTTAAACATTTGATCCCCATCTTGCCATGACTACGTTCGAACTTATAGCTGCTCCGAAATACTGTATTTATTCTCTGCATCCATACAATTCAAGAGGCCAAAAATTGCAATACGAACGTGAGGGACACTTTAAGAACGGTGTAAGTTTCATATTATACAATAGCGACGACATACAGTCTACCCAAATTGATTCTACTACGGAGTATCCGCAGTATCCGGAAGTGACAATGCATCCATATCGTTCGCATCAGCATGAGGAACGGCAGCAACAGGGCCAATATCAGCAACGTCGTTATGCTCGATTTGATGTCTGGGAAGCGACGGCACAATGGTAAGGTAAGTATTATTTGCCTTTAAGAAAATATATGTAAGAAAACATATTTTGAGGTTAGGTGCATTCTAGGTAAATTTTTCCGAGCAACGTAGATGCTATGGCGTGGTACTTACGCCTTCTACTTACTCACTTTCGGATATGATTTTGCAAATGAACTGTAAGAAAATCGACAATAGGACTTACTGTGCATATTTATAGAAATTCAGATATTGAGACATTTTAGAATGGCCTTCTTAAGATATTTTTACGATATCGAAAGTCTGGGCATGGTCAAAACTCTTTTGATGCGTATATTTATGGGAATGGATTTGTTTTGCGGACATAATACCGGGAATTGGGCGTTAAAAAGGGGAAAAAAGTAGTCCCCCAAGTCCATATTTTTCGAGTTATACGATATGACTCATATGTCGTTCTGACCTCGCTGCAAATTCTTGACTTTTAACCAAACTTTTTTTTTTAATCAGAAATTATTTCCGAAAAGTATAGGCAATAACTTGGTCTAAGAAGTAATACGTTGTTAACCAGAAACACTCATATTTAAAGAGAATAAAAAAAGTTGTCCGGCGATGCAATTGGCGAATAGATCCGGGTGCTCAAATGAAGAGGGATTTAGTCAGATTTTCAAAAATATACCGTTTTGTTTGACCGCACCTTTGTTTTTTGCAATAGGTCACTTTTTGTCTTAAAATTATTGATTCGTTTTCTTTTTTTTTCAAAATAAGTTTTTCGATAGTGCCACCACTTCCTAAAAAGTTGAGAATTTATTAAAAAAAATGAAAAATGTACTTTTTATAAAGGATCCCTAAATGTCGTTAGACTCACCTTCAATTGGGGAACAACTGCTACCACTGCGTTGCAATGCTTTTTTAATTTTAATTTCAATTGCTCTACCGCCTGAAAAAAATATATACCCACTCGTGAAAAACTCTTTTTTTTAATTAATTTAAAAAAAAAAAACATTTTAGCCTAGTTTTTGTTAAGATTGTGTATTTGAAACCCCAAACAGGTTTTCTCCCATTTGTACATATGTGTCGTTGTTAGCGTTTCTATCAAGAAACAATTATAATTATTAAAAATAATTATTAATAAATATTCAGTCGCTTAATTTTTCATTTCTTAAAAAGAATTATTTGAAGTAAATCAAACCATCATTTAAGTTTGAAAAAAATTATTTGAATTAAATCAAACTATCATTTAAGTTTGATTTGCTTCAAATAATTTTTTTAAGGAATGAATAATTTTTAAACAATTCTCCAATTTTGGAAAAGATAAAAATTAACTCTTAGTGTAATATATTTGGATTGTGCAAAACATGTATCGTTGTGCATATTAAGGTGTCCACTATGAAAATAGAAACAAGGAAGCTACACATGTATCTACATTATTTGCAAATAAGAATCTAACTCCTATCCTTTGCATCCTACAAATTTGGGATATGAGAGAGCACACAGTCAGCGATCTTACACCTGCCATAATTCTAAACCCATTCAACAAGACCTACAATTTAACAAAGATACAGAATATCAATTGGAGTAGATTTTACCAGATTTTTCGATTACCTGACTACTCGAGGTGATCGTCAGATATGTCGAGGTGACCGTCACCCAAAGAAATGGCAAGCGGCTGTATCGAGGCTTGAAAAAACGATAGTCGCGTATTCTGACTCTAGTATTCAATTATTACACAAATGGGCAAGTGCCGGTCTTAAACTTACATAACAATCAACATTAATTGTGGTCCACAAAGGCATTGATGGTGTGGCAAGACCTAGTTAGTTAATAAGGTGGCCGTTTTTTCCTATGTATTGTATAATATATCATATATAACATATATATTTTATAAAATATATATAATACACATAATGTATATGTAATGTTTACCGGGTTAGCTAAGACACACATAAAGCTATGATTTCGATGAAATTTATATTCTATTATAATTCCTGTATCTTGCCATTATGCACGAAATATAATGTCATTTAAATGGCCGCCTTTGGTTTGATTGCAGCAATGGATCTTTTTGACGTAGTTTTCGACCACTTTTTCCCACATTTCGGGCGGTATCTCAGCGATAACTTGACGAATGTTGGTTTTCAAATACTCCAACGTTTGAAGATTATCCCCATAAACACGATCTTTGACGTAGCTCCCCAAAAATGTCTAACGCCATTAAGTCACATGATGTTTGTGGGCAATTGACATCGACAAAACGTGGAATTACGCTTTCTGGAAGGTTCTCATCCAATAAAGTCAAAGTCGGTCGCGTTGTTTGGCTCGTGGCACCGTCTTGTTCAAACCGCGTATAGTTCAGTCTATAATCTTCAATTGCAGGCCAAAAAATGTCGGTTATCTCTGAATTGAAATTCGGATTATACGCCACACTTTCACTAACGGAAGCGATATTTTTGGCAGTGTGTACACAGAACTGGCCGATGATGCACGGACCTGATCACATCTATAACCCTTCCAGTCTCTTCAAATTTCTTTATAATCTTGTTAATTTCTTGCACAGAAGGTCGATTATGACGATCATAATCGGCCTATAGTGCACAAAAAGTGTCCACTTTGAATCACCACTTTTGTAACGAGCTTTAACTATTTTTACACGTTTTTTGGCAAACTTTTCATTAAATAAATAACACCTCAGATGCACGTATTTAATAGCTTGACAGCCAATAGCTGATTACTTTTGGTGTTGAAATTCAGTGAAATGATAAAATAGTTTCGCTCGTGAATATGACCAATCGTCGGTTATATAATTCCGATTTAATAATTCCGCTTCATGTTAAACGAAAACTAGTACATGGTTTAATAATGTCGAATATAAATTATTATATCGAAATATATGCGGGTACAGTTAAAAGCAATATAACGAAAATTCAGTTGTCCTTCAATCGTGCTATACGTTATCCTAAGTTCAAAAGGCATTTCGAAGTACTATTTTTGTATTTTTGAATTGTTTAGATCAGAATTGTTTCTAGAACACTTCTGTTTAACTAATTCCTATCGAACCTCTTACAATTAATCCCAAATTAATTCAAAAGAGGTAATTAATCGCCGTCAGAATAATGTTTTTCAACTAATCGTAAACTAGTTGAAACATCTCTAAGGCAGTTTGTATTAGGTGGGAACTAATCCGTTTAGGTAGGAAAACTGTCTTGCATAATAATATAACAAATTAGCTCTGAACTATTTACAAACGTATCAGTTCTGATCTTCAGGAGGACAAGCAATCATAGTAACGCTGTACTGATTTATTTTCTTTTTAGAGCAGAATAGAACTAGTTTGAAACTAATATAGAACTATTTAGGTACACACAAGTAATTATAGATTTTAATACTAGACCATCTCCTTTATGGCAACTGGCACATAATTCCATAGTATTTGGAGGCAGTTTCAAATTGCTTAGTCTATAACAAGTACACTCATCGCGTTCTGAAGAATGGCGATTTACTAAGATAACTTTATCAACCTATGTTTTCTATTGCTTTTTCCTTATTACAAATTCATTCAACCATTTCTCTAGCCCATTGAGGAAAATCACAAAAACCTAACCAACCAAAACGGATTTTTTACTCCTTTGTTTATGTTGTATTTTAACGCACGAATTACGAGTACTCTACAACTCCTTCTTCGTTCGTTCGTATTACGTTGGAGTTTTCGTTTTCATGTTGTATTTGTTTATATACATTTTGTTCGTGTGCAGGCACAGGCAGAGAGGGAGCCGGTGCCGGAGCCAACAACACTTAGAGTTCAATGGTCTTTTGACACAAATGAAGATGTCAAGTTAAGCATACCAAACAAGCGAAGCACCACCACCATTCTAAGTAAGCAAACGAACAACACTCGTCCGCACAGGACGACGTTGGATGGACACACAATCGCACACACACACTCGTAGTCCGCACAGAGGAGAAATCCTTGTGCTTACAGCCCATAAGCTGTTGATGATTGTTAAATAGAAAATAATATACTTTACACATTTCCAAAGGAGTCTCTGGAACAAATTATGAACAAAAAAAGAAGCAAATTGCGTTAGGTTAAGAAATGTTTGTTTTGATTCTCGGCTATTTGTTATCCCTTCGCTCTTGTCGCTGCTTGCTCCTTCCTAACCAAAGTTATGGGAATGCGGTTGTGTGATGTGCACTCTTATCCCCCAAGAGAGGGAGAGAATTTTTAGTATTTACACAAGCAGGAAGCGAGAGATTAGTTTTTGCTTTTGGGAGAACATTGCAACAAAGCCGCTAACCTACCACAATGAAAAGTTTGTTTTGGATGAAAATTGCATTTCCTGTATTGTGGATGGCTCTCTTTGAGTTCTGTAATGGCCTGTAAAGAAGAGAATTTTGAACTGTAATTGCATACATAATTAACGGAATAAAAGACGTAAAAGATGCAGTAGTAATTGATTTATTTAAAGTTAAAATACTAAGACATATATCATAAATGTTTATTAACTTTTGACAACTGTCGTTCTATTTTGTATACGGGAAATGCTCAGTATATGCAAATGTTACTGGAAATTTTATTATGATTTATAGATATATAATCATAAATTCATAAATTTTCTGTACGATATATAGCAAATTTTCTTTAAAATAATGTAATGTTTTTAAGGCACATAAATTTTTGTTAATGAACTCTGTTTTATTGTTCGCCTTTTGACTGAAGTATTGAGTCAGCATTTCATGAATATTCGCTTAACAAAAATCAAATCAACTGTGAATAAAAAAGGAAGACGGTTTCTTGGAAAAATGTTTTTCAATTTAGAAATGGAAAATTACTTGAATTCGGTCTGAATGCCTAAAACTTTAATTAAAAGTACCAACTGCAGAAATCAGTTTCATTTGGCAATGTTGTTTTCTACTTTTTGATATGTATAAATATTTCTATCCAAGAAATATTTATCCTTTTTCCGTTCATTTGGTTACAACTAACAACCCGAAATTATTTCCGAAATATGCATTACAATGGTTTCTTTCGGATTGCTAGTAAATTCCACTGTCATCGAGATATTTTTGATCACTATTAAAACGATTAGGAAAAATGATACTCGTCGGTAATTTTAAATGTTTTTAATAATACTGTCGCCAAAACAAATTTTTTCATAAAATAACTTCACTGTGCGTTTATGAACTTTAGTTTCTGAGATATTTTGCAAAACAATTTGAAGAAGTTTCATTATGAGCTAATTACCATCAACTGCAATTGAGCTGGTGGTAAAACTGACTAACCTGACTAAATTCACGTTGCTTCTCATTAGAAATAAACTCTAAAAGTCGACACGGATAACTGTGGACAACTTTTGGACAACTGTGTCCAAAAATGGAATCAGTTTATATTTTTTGAAATAATCTATATATTTTTCGAAATTTCGTTGCCTTCAAAGTATTAGATCCGACTTTTATTGAGCGTAATAAAGCGTATAGTCGTCTGAGGCTTAAAATACCTTTTAAAATGAACTGTATGATTAGTTAGAAATGTCAACTTCCTCAGCAGGCTCCTTAAGTGTTGATTAACGGTTTTTGTCGAATTTGTTCGATGTTTGGCGCTCATCGACAGAGACGTTGATGCTCATTCTTGGTCATCTTTTAATTACTTATGGCACTTATAAACATTTCCTTTCGACAAAGTTTGTTTACCAAATGTGTTTTTTAACGTCCTGAACGTTTCCGCAGCAGAAATTCCATTCCGTTGGTAAAATTGAATGCAACTTCTTTGTTCAACAAAACCACAGTTTATAAAAATCCCCAAAAACTGTTTTTCTTCTTCTTCTTAGGTGGCGACTGGAATAGACATACTTATCTATAGGTATTATACGCCACCCGTAGAAAATAATTGCAAATGCTTCTGCGTTTCTCCTCCATTTCGTCACACCGAGTTTCGATAGTGCTTCAAAAGACGTTGCACGATAGACTGTCGCCCTGCCTAAATTCTCGTTTGGTGCAAAAAAAATTGTTTTTTGCTTCCTACGAAATTAAACACTAAATGTCCTGCATGATATGAAATTTGGCACAGAAAACTGTCACATACAATTGAAAAAAAGTTTTTCTGAGTTTCGCCAAACAATCAAAACAATGATGGTTTAAGGAGCATGTACGACCACGTTTAAATCCATTAACTCAATTCTACATAATCGCAAAGACTGACGCACTTGAGCTAAGGACGTTCTCCAACTCCGTGTTAATTTCTGTCAACGTTAAATGCTTCATTTATAGGTGTTCGGTCACTGTAGGGAACTCTTTATTTTCTATTTTCAAATAATGCAAATTCTTTGTAATAGAAATAAAAGATGGCACATGTCAAATATAACTACGATCAAGTTATGAGCGTTTTTCGCATATTTAATAAATAAAAAAAACTGACTATGCCAATTTTTTTTTAAGATTTATTTATGGTTCAAAGTTAGAAGTTAAAGAAATGTAAGTTTTAACTAAAAGCTGAGCTTCCATTAGTATGAAAACCAAATTTGTA
Organism: Philornis downsi; assembly: GCA_019455685.1. Lineage (NCBI taxonomy): Eukaryota > Metazoa > Arthropoda > Insecta > Diptera > Muscidae > Philornis > Philornis downsi. The sequence goes on from JAHXMU010000197.1 coordinate 444,204, forward strand.
AAGTAAAAACTAAAAAATCAAGTTTTCAACATATTTGCCAAATTTTTAAACAAAAGGAACTTTAAAAAAAATTATACAAAAGTAAAAAAAGACGATCAATAAATTTAAGAGACTAAACTCGTAAAGACCGCACATCAAATTTGTGGAAATCAAACCAGAAAGGTAAGAGTTTTATCACATTGGGTAAACATTGGTACCAAACACTCCGGCAAGCAAACATATATAAATCTTTGTTTATAAATGATATTGCATTTGAGGAAATAACTTTAGTTTTAACTTTTGGACACCACCTAAACTATCGTCGAAACCATATCAGGGACCTAAAGAATTATATGCCAAACCCTCATCACAATGGGATGAATACTGATGGGACTATACGCTCTATAGTACACACACACACACCTTGATGTATATATGTTTATATATATACCTACAGGGTGGCCAATGAATATTGTTACATTAAGAAATTCAAATAACTTTTTTAATTCATACGAATGCTCCTTTTTCTTTATTTGTTTGAAAAATAACATATTTCTTTATGACTTACAAATAATTGAATTTAAATTACTTCAACAGTGGTCGCACTGTCGTTATTGTTATTCATTACTGCTGGGAAGATTGCAGCGGGAATTGCCTCAATTATTGCTCGAATCCATTACTTCAAATTATCTTGACTTGTTGATTTCGTTTTGTAAAATTCCTGTCTGCAATAACATCATAAGAAAAAAACCAGCAACCAACCAGCAAAATGTGGAGTTTCTTCAAATACGATGACTGGAGAATTTCCGTTACGATTCTGCCATAACTAGCCTGTGACTATGAAGTTGCATCATCTTGTCAAAACTCCATTAAGCTGAAAGCGTTATTTTTTCGGCGTTGTTCTGGAAAGAGACCTCTTTATATACGGGTGGTTTGGAGATAAAACTTGGTGACTCTTTCACTTTTCAAAAAAATTTCCTTATTAACTATACTTAAAGTCAGTTAAAATTTCAATTTTGCATTGCGATCAATACACACACGGGGAATTTCAACACCCAATTAAAATATTTTTCAACTTTTATCGAAATTTTGTTTGAAGGATATAACAGTGTTTGCTTCCGTCAAGCACGATATATGTTGACAAGCCAGAAATGCTTTCGGTTTACGTATGCTTTGGGTTGATTGAGTTTCTTATGGAATTACTCAAATATTTTGGTAATTGTTCATTATATATTAAAAGTGCAGAAAAGGTAAAGTGACTTGGTCGTGTCTTTTCCAATGATCCCAAAATAATATTAAACATAAAATAAATACGTTATTATAGTGTTCTATAAATTTGGAATGATATTAATATGATGTACTCCGTCGCTTGCCTCTGCTTTAGGAGGCAGAACATTGACAAATTTACAACCTATTATTCAAACAGATACTTATTTTCGAAATGAGATTCTCGGAATAAAGCCAACATTATAAAAATAGCTGTATAATAACATAGGTTTCTAAAAATCGACTTTTGACCAATCGAATTTTTTTAGGAAAATCGACTTTTATGGCATGGACAAGTCAGATTTTATTTCCGACTTTTTTGAATGTTGCATTTTGTAATGCAAACGAGAAATAGTATTTCTGTAACTGAAAGACGTCAGATTTTGCAGCTGTACTCGAAACAGACCATTTTTGTCAACATATCTTTGCTCTTTAGACTTTACTTGATAGAATTTTATCCCACAAGAACGAAGCAAAATTTCATTTAATTAGAAACTTCGGGATGACCGACCGTGGTGCGATGGTTAGAAACACGCAACTATCATTGGCATGATCGCAGGTTCAACTCTGCATACAGCCATCATTATTTGACCGGCGGTCACCTCGATGTGTCTGATGAACACTTCGAATAGTCGAGTAATCGACAAGTCTTGTAAATGCTGCTCAAACTGCGACGTTCGGAATCGTCTTTAAACTGTAGGTCCCGTTGAGTGAGTCCTTAAATAGACTATGTGTAAGCTCACTGATTGTGAGAAGCCCTCCCATGTCTCATTCATGAGATGCAAAGGGAATTTGTTTGTTTATGGGGGAAATATGTGCCAAGTGCAAGGAGGCACATACAATAGACAAAATTTAAATTTTTTATTGAAAATTTCAGAGGGGACATTGATTTCTGCTAATATTCAATTGTATGGAAGGCCCCAAAAGGGTGCGTCAATAGAGTTCTTTTTCTTTGTCTGACCGAACTTTATTCAATGCTTGATTTGTGTAAAATTTGACTGAATTTAGCAAAATTGAAAGAAAGATATAAACATACTTGTATACTTGGGTCAAGTCGGTTATCTGGTGGGCAGTAGTTAAAGGGTTGAATTTTTTCAAATGTTATCGCGGAGCACAACAATGGACGAAAACGTAGGTTATCGCAATTGAACGATTAGAAATTGAAGATGAAAAATTTATTTATTGTTACATTTTGTTAATGTTACTCTATTATTTTCTGGTAAAGATATACAAATATAAAAAACTATTTGGATTAAGGGTTTATAAAGTTTCAGACCAATTGGAAAGTTTTGTCCACAAATATGATCGCAGCGCAGACTAAGCATAACTAAATTGTCATAAGATCTAGTTTATGCATGTGTCCATTGGGCACTGCTACACAGAATTTTTGTTGATAAAAATGTCATATTGTTAAATGAAAATCTAAAAGCTTTACCTGAAAAAGTCGACCTTTCATGTATTTGAAAAGGTAAAAAGTTTGACTTCCTGTATGTTTGAAAAAGTCTCGACGGTTCATTTTTCTTTTGCCAACTATAGATCCTTTTAACAGTATCGTGAAAATTAATTTTTAAGGAAACCAAATATAAAATGTGTTTAGATAATAAATAGTATATTCTGGGAGCAGCCAATATGGATGGACAAATGTTGCGAAGTTTGAATTGTTGCAATGCATTGCTGCATCAAGAACTATTGACGTGAAGTGTTTTTACTGATGTTTACGATAATTTTACATCTTATATGCACATTTTGTTTATGGAAATAGCTCTTGAGGCTCTATTTTTCAAGATATGGTCAAGTATATCGTATGACTAAAAATGCTGCTTCAAATCGTTTAAAATCGAGTACTTTCAGAGAAAAATCTTGCAAATGGGTTTAAGAAACATTGTCAGATTACCGACAACATCAAATTATGAAAATATCTGTACTATAAAATTTGCCGAGTAATTGTCATCCACATTTTGGTGTACGATTCAGGAATTCTCACGAAAATTCAGTTTCGTTCCGATTTTGTATTTTTGTTTAAAAGAACATCAGAAGTTTAATTCATGTTCAAAACAAACTTTCAGTTCATACTTCATTTCGTTTTTTAACTGAAATGTGACCAGGAACTAATATTGATTCAGCTTCTGTAACAAATAACGGAGCGGATATACTGACTCGAAACGAAACTATTTTTTTATATAGTTTCATTTGTTAACTTGAATCAAAACTGAAACATGATCCGTTTCCATTTATTGATAGAAAAAAAACTGCAGACAAACATTGGAAGTTAAAAATGTTTAAAATACATTTTAGATACCAGCATTTTCAGAAACTTTCACTGCTATTTCAACATTATTTTTGGTGTTTTTAACTGAAAATTTCAATATGTAATATGAATAAAACGTTTCATAAACTGAATAGGAATCAAAATTTCATGCTAATTTAGCGTCCATTGGATGAGTCGAGATCAAGTTTATTTGTAACTTTGTTTTGAATGTATTAGTAAAATGCAATTTTAATTGGGTTCTGGAAATCGGGATCAAAATTTTGTATAATTTTATTCAGATACCATATATATATACCATACCATATAGATATACCATAGATATTCAGATATTGAAATAAAACAATTTTCCAGTTTGATTTTGTTATATGGGAATATTGTCTGGTTTTTAATATGATAGTATGATAAACTCATTTTATTACCTTTTTGTTATTTTGTTTTGTTATTCAAAAATGTCAATTTTAATAAAAGAAACTGTTTCGAGTTTTAACATACTCCGCCTTAGGATAAGGACTAAATCCTTGATTTCTTTTTAATACTTTTTAAAAACAAATTTAGCATTTCATAACTTTTTTAAGTTTTTAACATTTGAGATTATTGGATGTTTCTCTTTGCAAAGATTTCCTTTTAATCTCTGTATTTAATAACCTGAACATTACCAATCTAAATATTTGATAAGCCTCCAGAAAAGTGGCTGGTACCCACTCATTCACAACATGTTGGTTCTCTGACAAATTTTCCACTTCAACATTTTTAATTAGAAACAATTGCATTTCCTCCACATATTAAAGTCGAACGTTATAAAGCAAACATCCGCCTTTTATGAGCTAAATTTTGCTCTCAGTGAAAAATCTATGTTGTCGACATCGTTATCGTCGTCTTTTTTCCCAAAACAGAATCTCCAAAGACCAACAAAGCCATCATCATGACATGACGATATACATGACGATATACATATATATATATAGTACACACAGAGTATATTTGCTGTAATATCCTGTATATTTCAGTTGTATCCCTTTTTGCATGTGCAGCAACAGCAACAGCAGCACCATCGGCAGTAGCAGCAGTCTGGTCTGCTTGCCTGCCTCTGTTATAGTAGATACTCGCCACCATCGTATGCTGAGTGGAAAAATGTTGCAGCTTTGGCAAAAACGCAATCATTTAGTTCTTGCACTCTCCGGCAGCAAGTTGTGTTTTTTCAATTCTCTACGTATTTTATCAAAAAATAACAAAACAAAAAAATAACAACCAGAATATTCTTAGATTTCATCAGATACAAAAGAAACCAACCAACACATATATTTCAACAATTGCATATATATATATATATATATAGTATATTATACAGCAAAAAAAAAAAAGATCTCTCGATTTTTAATAAGTTACAAAAAAGCGATTGATAAGTGAAGAAAAAGTGTGAAAACTATATAAAATGTTTTGTTAAAATCATAAATTTCGTTCTGTGCCGAGTGGAAAAAGGTGAAAATTTGAAAGAAAAAACACAATTTTAAAAATTAAAGCCTATCTTTGGGATGCACAAATTAATTGAATTTAAAGCATATTTCAGGGGTTGGTATAGTATTTTGAAAGGAAAAAGGAGGATAAATGAAATAGTTTATCAAAAAGTTCAGTGGAAAAGCGAAACGACCGTTTAAATATTAAATAAACAAAAGAAAAAAAATAATTCAAACATAAATTTGGAAAAATTTATAAAATTGAAGACTGCAGCAGTTATAAAACCATATAAAAAGAAAATTGAAATAGAAATTTGGAAAATTTTTAAAAATTAAAAGACATTTTTGGAAAAAAAAAAAAAATGTTAATCCACAATCCAATGCAGATGAAAGATTTGTAATTCTAAAGTATCACGTGGTGAGAAATTAAGTTCGCAAATATTATTTTATAATTCTAAATAAGTATGTATTATATTGCCGTATTTCAATTGCTAACAAATCCTTTATAATTCTATAAAGGAAACATAAGATATTTTTATGGAGTTATTATCGTTATCAAATATTAGAATTTATAATATTAGAATGTGTATCTGGGATTCGTCAGTCGAATACATTATAAGCAACATAAGTTGCAAACTGAAATCGACTTTGTATTATAAGGTGTAGTGGTGTCACATCCCTTTCTTCCAACTTTTTCTAAATACTACATTAATCATTAGCTGCTACATTAATCATTCTGCTTTTTGGATAGATCAATTTTTTATTTTAGATAATACATACATACATAATTCAAATTTGCTTACAACACTGTGCTTTCGTTAGATTTGAATTATAATTTCTAAAATTATTTCTTAGATCATCATTATAAGGGTATCCAGTTTTCCAGAATCTAAAAATGTATTCAATAAAGAAAATACGACTGCCACAAATTGTACTATCCCGTGTACAAGTTTTATATTAAGCCTTTACAAAGTGTCACCGACCAACTCGAAGTGTTTAGTAAAGATGGGCAGAAATCTTGCATAGACATTTTTAACTAAGAGGAACTGTAGATGAATTGAGCCTATCGTGCGACATCTTCGTCATACTTCTGGGGATGATTGTGAGGAAAAATGCTGCAGTACGAACGACTGGTGGTAACGTCTTCAACAAAAGCCGCATATTACTAGCGTATGCTAATGATATAAGCTTCATTGCTTTACAACTGGGAGTAATTACAGCAGCCTTCTAATCGACTACAAGTTAACTGTTTCGACGACGAAATACCTCTCATTTGGAACGCTGCGCGAGTGTTGACAACTATATGTATAACTTTGAAATGGCGAATAGTTTTATATCCCTTGGATCCATCGCCACCAATAAAACTAATAATGGATTTCTTGAAATTTAAAGAAGAATGTTTCATATACAAACAGACAGACACTTAGCAAATGATTGAGTCACAAAGTTCTTACTTAGGATAATAAAAATTTAGCTGTGCCAGACACTGGTTCCACCTACGTTGTTATACTGCTTAGAATCCTTGGCTAAGACAAGTTACCGAATCAGTTCTAGAAGATTTCATTCATCGTATGAATCTTGGCTTAAACTGATATCGGCGTGATGAAGCTCATCAAAACAAAGCAAAACAAATTATCGAATGATTTTCAAAATAACTTTGTCTTTACATATGTTATCAATACAAGCAGAGGGATTTGTTGAACATATTTTGTTATAGTTTGAATACATTGATTTTCACTTTCAAAAATTTTTCTGTACAACAAATAGCTGCATGGATTATTCTTTTTTTTCTTTCAAATTATGATTTCGTTTACTTTGACAGCAATAACAAGGGATGTTTATTATAATTCGCATATTTATAACTATTTTTTTTATTCACTTGCTATTAAAATAAACATCCATATCTGTTTCCTTTTCTAATTCATCATATCAAATTTTGACAGTATTTCAAAAGCCTGATTCTTCCAAAGCAGTTTTGGTTGCTCTTTTCAGTGCCGCCATTGCGTTCGAATACTATCCGTATTGGAGCGTTTGAGTTCACCCGCACAACATGATTTTGCCAAAGCACTCGCTGCATTTTGATGCACTCGATTACATCGATATTGCTATGTATAGATCATACTGCTCAAATTCCAATTTTAAAACTTCATATAATTAATTTTCACGTCTGGGGGTAGATAATCCATCCAACACTACACGGCTATAGTTGTCAACGTTCACGAGGCGTCCCAAAATTGAATACTTTGCTGATTCCTGAATGCTTGAGAAGGCTGCAGTAACGTCTCCAATTTTTCTATCAATGATGCCTATACATATAATCAGCATACGCAAACAGCATATGGCCCTGCTTCTGCGTATCTGCAACCAAATTTCCAGCACTGTCTTTACAGGAGGAGAAATCCCAATTCCATCGCTGTGGCAAAAAAAGCCAGTCTGAATCCGTTTTTGGAGGCGTTGAATTAAGAACACCTTCCCTTATTAATGTTGTGGCCGTCGCAACTGTTGTTTGCTTTTTCTTTTGCCTAAGTAGGATAGCAATTCAGATCATTTACAAAAGCATATATCAATGCCATCCGTTTTCATTCTCAAATCTACACTTACCAACCTCACGACAAATTTAGCAGAATTTAGTGCAACCTTTTGAAACATGCGGAGCTAAGACTGTGAAAATTACTTGATCGACATTTCTCAAGTTTTAACAAACATTTTAAATCAATATAATGGGCAAAAGTCTACGTGACTGCAGCTTACTAATTAGATATTGGAGAGGAGAAATTGGATTTCGGAAAATCTTCCAATTTGTATGGGCGGTACTAGAGAATAGATACGACAATGCTGTCCATTTTCATACCCAGATCCAGGTTAAAAAAATGCTTACCTTAGCACAGATTTGATTGAATTTAGCCGAATCGGATGAAAGGCACGAATCTAAGGACTAGCCGACTTAATAAAGAAGACACAAAATAGTTGGAAACATTTTTCTTTATGCTTCAACATAATCTTTTTTAAGCTTCGATGCAATTTTTCATGCGATATTCAATAGCTTCTTTAAAATAGCCATCTTGGCAAATATTTTACGTCCGAGCCATTTGTTCAAGTTTGGAAATATAAGATAGCTAAAACTAGCGAATAAAGTGCGTGGTGAAGCAATTCAAACTTTAATCTATCAATTTTAGCCATCGCAATAGTTGATGTGTGAGCTGGAGCATTGTCCTGATGAAACAACGCTTTTTTCGCCTAATACGCCTTTTTTCACATTATCTAAACGCTGCAATAAATTATCATAGTATTTTTCTTTTTAAAGGTAATCAATAAAAGTAATCTCATGCGTAACTCAAAAAAAAAAAAAAAAAAAACCCCATGACCCTGCCTGCAAATGGAACCGTCTTCGCCTTCTTTGGATATGATTCTCCCATTCAGTCCACTGTTAAAGCAGCAGTTCCTTTGTCTCAGGTGTGAAGTGTGCACCTATGTCTTCTCCATGATTATTAATCAATGCAAAAATTCGGTTTTATTGCAGCGAAACATCGCCAAATACTCTACTGAAACATATTCACGACATTGTTTTTGCTCTATTGAAAGCAAGCGCGGCACCCATCTGCCGCACAGCTTTCTCATCTTCAAATCTACGGTCAATATACGACATATAGCTTGTACGGCCTAGTTTAAACTCTGCTACCTAATATTTTGCAGTCGTAAACGGGGAAACAGACTCCCCCAGGGTAGAATCTACCGCGGCTTTAATACTGCTTGGCCTGAGACCTTTCAAATGGAAATATTGAATCACATAACGGCGAATAATTTTTCATGTTTACTAAATCACTAAGATCGTTTACTTTTGATGACTTAAGTAAAAATACTAAACAACGTAGTTCTTTGAAACTTAAAACATATGTTTTGCAAGGTTGCCACTCTTCTACAAAATATTTTTTTTTTAAACTACTGGCACCATTTATATGTCAGATCGGCTAGTTTTGTGACAATTCTCGTATGTGGGCTAAATAAGTCATTTTTAGGAGAGATAGCCGAAGGGACATGGTTAATCCGTCAATCTTTTTCAAACCTTGCCAATCATTGCCAAACAATGCAATGGACTCAAATTTAGGCTACTGCAGCCTGGGAATTGGGAGTTACATAGTAAAAAATTTAATTTCCTAAAATAGGTAAATTTTTTAAATGGACTATTTACAGACCCGGCTACGATCTGGCGAAATATTAGGCAGTGCCAGGTTTAAAAAGTTTTATAAAGCTATTCGTATACGCTTATACCAGCCAAATGTACAGGCAAATATCGCTCAATCAATTTAGAAGATCTTGAAACACATCTGATCACAGTATGCTTGGTACTTTAAGTCATTCTTCTGGTTATTACATTTCTTGCCATATCAAATGATATATAAATTTATGCTTTTGGATGAAGACATAATAAATATTTAATAATCGATGCTGTCTAATATATTGTTTCGATATGAACCCGATCGATTTTTGATACGTATTTTCAGATTTTGAAAGATTTCTTGTGAAAAATGTCGCCTAACGTAATATTTGCTGGACATATTAATTACATTATTTAGAATCAGGATTTAGATTGCAGGATGTAGAAATATAATTGCGAAAACAAGTGATTTCAAAAAAATTCATGGTTTTTCGTTTTCTTATACTAATGCGATTATTGTAAAAAGCTGTTGTATTACAACAACTATACTTAACAGTTTAATGTAATTTGATAATTTTCCAACTTATTTCATTTTGTATAATCTAGTTGGTATATATTATTTGCTTTGGCAGCCCAGCCCACACCCTTTTTTCAAACAGTATCACACAAAATATTTTGCATTGCCCAAAAAACTAAAAAAAAAACAAAAAAAATAGAAGAAAGAAAAACCGACCTACTACTATCTCCTCTGTAGTTAGTAAAAATTTTCCATTTTCACACTGGTATTTGCTTTTGCTATTTAGATTGTATACATATCCTGTGGAACATTTTCATCCGATTCCTCAAACACACATACGCACACGTACACCGCACCGTACATATGTATAAATACATCCGTATCCTCCATAGCCATCAGCTTCCCTATTTGTGTGTGCTGTTCCTATACTATTTTACATACACAAGAGAGATATGGTAACGGAGCGACGGCGTATGTTTTCCCATTGTGTGGTGCATCAACACCATTCAATGACTATAATTATAGTGGAAGCAACGACGATGGTGGAGATGCATCTTCTCTTCTCTACTACCAACCATTCTTTGCTGCAGCCATTCCCTGCATTTTGCAGCATCCTCCAACTGCCCTCCATCCTACTCCTACACCAATGAAATCCGTTCATTTAGACGAGAGCAGCATCCTCTGTAGCACATCTACATCTACAGCTATCTAGTATAGGAAGAAAATCTATAACAACATCTGAGTTTGTTGTACTATTTTTCATTCGTTAGTTAGTTAGAATTGCAGTATTTTCATTCTTGAATTTGTAAAAGGAATATAAACAAACATCATGAGACTTTTGGTCGTTACACAAAAGCCGCTCTAGTTTTGCTGGAAAACGTAAATAGAAAGGAAGAAAAACAAAATAAATAGAAGGCCGACCCGACGTCTCTTATGAGCTGCTATTTGTTTTCTTTATTTTGGATGCATATTTTTAGGCTCTAACTGTAAGAGAGTAGGAAAAAGAGGGAGAGCGAGAGAGCTACTACTCTTTTTATTCAAATATTATTTCTTTGCATTATCTTCACTCTCTTAGAAATGTGTTGCCAGATTGGGATAACATAATAACTATCATGTTGCAAATAAGCTTGGAAATGATTTAGAATTATTGTATTACATTCAGTGTTTTTGTGTGTGTTCTGTTTGTAATTTTGATATTTATATATCATACATAGGGAAAAGAAAGTATACGGCATTGAAGGAGACGAATCAAAATTTAGTTATGTTAATATGGAATTCGATTTATGATATAGCCCCTAATATTCGAAGCTTAAATAAAATTGATTTTTTGGAATTATCACATTGATGTAACAAGTTCAAAAGAACATTAGTTCTTCAACTAATTCTAATGAAAATTATTATAAACTTATGAAATAGTTTGGAACCGTATGCGGTCATAATTTCAGGTTTGTTTCTGTTAGTCTAGCCAATATATTAGAGCGGCATAATTCATTAATCTCTTAGGTCTAGTTACATACTAGTTTCATGGCGTTATTTCAGTTCAATTTTGAATCACTGGGCTGTATTATTTTTATGTTTTGTTTAGCATAGAATTAGTGTACTATACAATGGGTTCAAAAAAACTATATAATTAGTTCCAAAGTTGTAAAAAGTAACATTTTCTCTGAAGACTATAACAATACAATTTCTACAATTGTTTATATGGAGACGAACTGGTTCTAAGTTGTAGAAATACCAATTCAAAAATGCGTCTAGTAGAAATTGTATTACTTATGAATTAGTATGTTTTTGGTGCAACAGTCAGAAAATGCTATCTGCACGTTAACACTTCCTATAACTGACTCAGGCTGATTAAACCGGATTCCAAAACACGAAGTTAAACCAGATTCCAACACAAAGATACATACAATGTAATATTATAATTATTAATTGGAAGATATGCTTTCGTGGCAGTAACATATATTCCGATCACCATCTAGTTGCAGTTAAAGTTCCGACACTAGATCCAACGTGCTCAGCAAACAGAAGTAAAGCTTTACATCGGAAAACTGCAAATCCCAGAGCAGACAATACTCTATTTATTATTTCTTACATCACAATTCCCATAATCCGGACGTTTCTGACACACAGTTGTAGCCTATTGGGGATAAAAATCATGCTTAGACTAGCCCTGCTACAACATGGAGAAAGAAAAAAAGAGGAAATATGTCATGTTACTGCAACCTTCTCGAGCATTGAGAAGGAGCCACTAGAAGTAAACTTGAATGTAAACGAGACGGAAACTAATATACTTCTTTCGAGGTACAAGGGGTTTTACCATTTGGGACGCTACTTCAATGTCGAATACTATGTCTTTATAGTGAGGTATGAAATATAAACAATGGTTTGTAATTGTTGAATTTAAACAAAGCTCTTTGGGTAAAGAAAATTTCAACTGTATTAGATAGACTCAGATTCTATCTGTATTGCGTAGAATCTTTGATGATGGCATAAGCGGATGGATCTGTATTGGCAGTCTTCAAGAGAAAAATACTTCCGTCGTTACATCAATCGCGTATATGATATATATAAGTAGTATACTGGCATCGACCTGGTCAAGGGTATCGCTGCATGAAATGTGTTTCGCAATGAACTCGATGGTTCGCGTCAAAGGCGATTTCTGAGATAATATCAAAACTTAGTGCTATGAAGTGTAGGAAGAGCACGAAGGACTTAAGAGCTTGGAATTCTTTTTTTATGTGCGGCGGAAAAAATTCTTATCGCCATTTAAATACGGTCCAACGGCGTTTAATTTACTTCTTATTATTAGATAATGAAATCACTTTAATAACATCTTTGACCTACAAGCGTTACATTGTTTCCATATTCTGTAGTAAATAACAAGTTCCAAAATCATACCTTGTTATCCAATCAAAAAATTTTGTTTTGAATTTGAATACCTGGTCCATATCTATTTCTAATGTATCAACCAAGGGAAACATACCACGGCAACTTTGACGTTGAAATATTATACGTTGAAATATTAACTTTTGCACGAGAGTAACTACTACTACTTCCAAACTTGGTTCAAGGGTCGATAAAGTAAATAACGGAAACCGGATTTACAAGTTAAACAAAAATTTAATTCTTCCCAAAGTTAGCTAATTCGAGTAAATTTAAAATGTGATTAAGATTCAGACGATGCAATTCGTTAACGAATAACCTTTTTGATTTCCGTTCACATTACTTAAATATCGATGTTTGTTAAGATGAAACTTATTTAAGGGGAACTTTGAAGTGCCCACGATGTTTTTCCCCAAGAACATAACGAGGTTATTCACCAGCCCCACATACATAAGTATAAAATAAGTATAAATGCAAGAAATGGTTTATGGCGAATACTTCACGTTATGAGTTTATTAGTATTTCATACGTAATAAAGCTGTTTGACTGAAGGATTATCCATACAGAGATTTCAAAATTGTATAAAGTGGTTTCACTGAGATGTTGGGATTTTGTTTGACAATTTTTTGCTTACAAACAAAACAGAATTCATTATGCTCCAAATGTGAATTTTAGAAAGAGAATAACAATATCATTAGCTAACTTGGGCTTATGTTTTAATTAGTAATAAATAAATAATTGCGTAATTTTTTAGAATTTTTTCTAGCTTTTTCTTATTCTCATTCACTCATTCATGTTGGCAATGTGTGCGTTGCAAATGTTTTATTTTTTATGCCAACGTATGTGTAGAAGTCTGAGCACTATGCGCGAAAAATACATGTTTTTCACTTTTAGCACATTTTTCAAATCAGTTTGGTGATATTTTCATAAAAAGCAAGTTGTTTGGAAAATCGAAAAATTTATGGGAAATCTTCACTGTTTTACACCAAAAACCTCATTACTGAGATTAACATCGCAGTGGAACCGCGCCATGTAAATCACATTTATTGAAATGATTGGATTTCCACTTATTTTGGGGTTTACATAATTTCTTCTTGCTAAGTTTTACATAAATTTAAATTTATATTAAAGCCGAGTTAGATTCTATTTTGGGGGAGTCTGTTCTTTGTTGACGACTGTAAAATATTGGGTAGTAGAGCTTAAACGAGGCCGTACGAGCTTCCAAGACGAAGATCGTTGTGGTCGACTATTTGAGATGTTTATGCCAGACACAGTTCGACAAAATGGTATTGGTTGAAGTGGTATACATCGTATATTGACCGAAGGTTTGAAGATGAGATAACTGAGCGAGATGGGTGCCGCGCTTGCTTTCAATAGAGTAAAAAAAACAGTGTCGTGAAGACGCTGGGCTTTTGGTAGTGCCTCTAAGCTATTCACAAAGTTTTAAAACAAAATTTTAATAATTTCTAAAAGGTTTTTACGTAATATCCCTACAACTAAGACCACAACAACCAAGAATACACAGAAACTGAAGGTATTTGTGACATCCTAAATTCACCATCTAAATTTTAATTTCAATATTAAAGCAATATAGAGCAGTTTTCCAAATGTCATTGCCGTATATTTTGAAAACTACAAATAAAACTGAACCATTTGTAGCATAATGTAGCATTATGAAGTTTTTAAAATCACTTTGCCATAATTAATTCAAACATTAGCAGTGAATTTTTTACTATTCCAAAGCGATTATAGCGTGGTGTACAGCCACCAAATATGGATGAAAATATATCAATTTAGGAAATTTGTTTGCCTTTGAAAGGCTGCATAACTGAGCGTTTAGAAATTCGATTTCAAATCGCTGGCAAAGAAATATTGGCACGCTGTGTTATTTAAGTAATTGAACAAAATTAGAATAAGAAGACAAATATATATATAAATAGGCCTTAAACAAAGGAAAATCAGATTCAAAAGAATGAGAAAAGAATAAACCTTAAATCGTTAGCAAAAAAAAAAAAAAAAAAACTAATATTACCCTGTATAATTTAGGGCTATCAATGATATTATGTGTAGAATATGGTATCATTCATATGACCGCTATGGTTTCGATTACTCTAACACATAGACTGGCTTGAGTTTGGGCGATGACACGTGTTATAGTTGTTTCTGTTTTATGAGTATAGTTTTGCGACATAAGAAAACCTCACAAGAAAAAGTGTAATGGTGTCAAATCACACAATCTCGGTATGTTAAGTTTCGCTTTCAATTGCTCTATAACCCAATTTGGTTTTGTCTATGATCCTTCTTTTTCAACTCCTGAGTTAGTTGGATTTTGTAGAGATCTCAGCAAAAGCACTGCGACAAAAAATTCACTAATTTGGTTCATGCAAAAGGGTGAAATCTTGGCGAGGAAGTAACTGCCACAGGTTGTCTTGGAAATATTCGACAGATTCGGCAATATTTTCGACAGATCTAGCGTTTCATTGACTTACGGTTGTGGTATGATTTGTCAGTATGTTATTCGATTCAAATTTGGCCACCAAATGGTGCGTAGTATACGAAAAAGGACGAACAAGGAAGCATCTATTTTGAGAATAAAGTTTAATCATTTGTCTTGATGATTTGTCTTTTATTATTGGTAATGTAAAAAAATTTTCAAATTATTAGAAAATCCTTTAAAACAGCGTGTATAAATGAGTTCGTAGTAGATGAATTAAAAGCAGGTGGTAGTGATTCACGTTAGATTTTCTTATTTATTTCTGGATTTTAACATAGTCAGTTTAATAGCTATAATATCGTCTTTCAATCTAATCTCTAATCAATACAATTTCAATCACTTTGAGTAATGACTTCAAAAAGATTCACTGAGAAGAAAAAAAGTTTACCCCTCTGTTATGAGATTCCTGAAGAAAAAACGTTTGACATTTCCATAATCTCCTTTCTAATACGCACAGCAATTCCACAAATAATCTACGGACGTGTCAATTGTCACTATTGCACGCTAATTCTTTGCTATTCCCTTATGGCAACCCCTTGTTTATCATATAGTTTGATTGTCAAATTTGAGATAGTCAGTCTTATAAAAATCACATAACTAATAAATGAAATATGTCCATAACAGTCACCAATATTTGGAATCTGCGAAAATGAATGATGCCGAATCTAACTGGACAGGGAATTGGAAAAGAATATAGTTTGTAGAATCTCTTTGTTTTTGTGCTCCTTCAAGCCATGGATCCTCATCAGCAATTCAACTTAATGAGAATTTCTCCTTAATTACAAAAAAGAGAAACTTTGCGAATTTGTATCTTGTTCAAGGTGTATATTTGCGATATTTTTCGCGTTTGTGCAATCGTGGAGAAGTTCTCATTAAGTTAATAGTTTTAGATACATAAGCCTTGATAACCTGTTTACAATCATTTTACCAACAATCATTTTTACTGCTGATAAGGATATGTGGCTGGATCCGAAATAGCTATACAGGCAGTCTGTCATTATTGGAATATCTTTGTGCCAAAATTTATTTCCCTGAATGAAAATTTGCAAAAAGCTAAATTGGTTTTGAGCTTGGAGGAATATAAAAACAAAGTTTTGCAACACAGATCGAAGGGGAATTTAAACAATTGTATTTGTAGAATAAACATTTTTTTAAATTTAAAATTTTTTTTAAACTTTTAGGGCTAAATTTAGTAATTGTAGAAAATAGACATTTTAACGCTAATCGCCAAATCTGGCATTGTATATGTAGTTTGTCGGTACATCTATTTTATCTCTTGGGGTTTTTTAGGTTCTCCCATTTAATTTTATTAGATTTCTTAGGTTCTATAAAATCTCTCATTTCTTTGCGCTTTTTTGTTTGCATTTTACGCATTTTATTGCTTTTGTGCATATGCACTCGCTTTTTTATCTCTTCGTTTTATTTTTTGCTGTTGCTCTCTCTCTCTCTCTCTCTCTCTCTGTCTCTCTCTCTCGCCCTCCCCTCTCTGTGGCTTTGCATTCCGTATGCTGGGCAAAATGTTCACTGCGGCTTTTTATAGATTTTTGTGTGTGTGTTTTACGGTCCTTCTCTGCTGCAACTTTGTTGTCGTTGTTGTTATTCCTATTTCAGCCGCACCCTAAAAATATGCTATAATAATCCTTTTTCTGTGCTATTATTTTCCATAACTACTTCCTGTTACATTTCGATATACTCTCTTGGTGGTCGTTGTCGGTAACGTTCATATGTCACCTCTCTTCTCGTATGCTGCAACCTGCCAGCTGCCTGCTGCCACTGTCTGCCTATGTATACGTTGCAATTTCTGCAAGGTGTGCCTTCTTACAACATACCGGAAATAGAGTTTATTCTACTGTATTTCGTCCGTTTTATGAATGAAAATTTCACTGCATGCAGATTTTTGTATGATTGACCGGATTTTTCTTTCACCGTTCATGTTTGGCCACAAAGTGTATCGCGTTTAGAAGCAGTTGGTTGTCGTTTTTAATACATCCTATTCATATTGAGAGAGAGGGTAAAGACCTTTGTGTATACGTTGTTTTTCGTGTTGTTGTTGAAATAATTGCAGTAGTGTAATTAAAACTATTTAAAATAATAATTAATGGATTGTGTTGGTTCGGAGAAAGAGAGAAGGTCCATAATGCTATAAGGAATAAATACCAATTGTAAGAATTTTATTAAAAAATTGGAAGTGTCATTCTGTGAAGGTGTTTGATTTTGAAATATTTATCGTAACACTTTTAAGTTGAAGTTTAAGTTTGATGAAGGAAATGTTCAAGGGGTAGGAGAATGGCCTGCCAATATTTCGTAGCTATTTTCCTTGTTTGTCGAGTCATTCAAATGGTTAGAAAAAAAAGGAAACAGAGGCACAAAATGTAACAACTTCGACTCCAAACAGAAAGTACACAAGTCCAACAGCGACTCCTAGCCTATTGTAATGTTAAACAAAACAGTGGTTGCAGCTTCCTCAATTTATAGAATAACATTTAAGTAAGCTGTAAGTGCAAATATGTCATATAATCCCAAAACAAACTTACACAGCGATTTTAGCCAAGACATTAAAATTGCGCAAAAATTTTGGAAAAAATTTCTACCTTCTTTTTCAGAAAATACGTCAGTTTATAATTTAAAAAAAAAATCTTCTTAAAGGAATTGTCGAAATTATTTTTGTCCTAAAGTTGCCACAATTCTACTCCATATTCCCACAGAGTTTAGGCGCGATCTGTCATTTAATACGTTTGCGACTATCCTCAACTATGTCAGTTCACCTCAAGTGTGTTTTAGATTTTTTATGTTGCATGAAAATGTCGAACAAAGAATTTGTCTGAAATTTCGTATTGCAAATGAAATTTCGGAAGCGGAATCGCGGAAAATTTTATTCAAAAATCGACAGTGAATCGACTTTATCAAAAATACGTGGAGACGAGTGGTACAGTGCATCCAAAGTTGAAATGCGATGGAAGATTACCCCTCGTTCTCAGCGATGAAATTCCGACACCATGTAAAACATTCACCAAGTTTCGGAATAGTGCATTTCTACTGAACCAAAACAAAAAAAAAAAAAAGAAGAAGAAGAACAAAACCAGTTGATAAGCGTCAAGCTAATATTGCCTGATTTCTTCGATTATCGCGTTGTTACGCACTTGGAATTCTTGATGACACTAGGTCAGACAGAGGCCTACTTTGAAGCCAACACAATAAATTTTAATGAATATCAGATATTTTGTGTTTTATTGATCGATTGCCTGCATATTTTTAACAGAATTTGTATGTGAAAATTGAGCAGTTAAAGAAATGTAAATAGCTTAGCTAAAGGAACGGAATGTTTTCCATTTAGTGGTTTCAAAATCGTCTATCTAGCAAGGCTGTCAGCTGTTAAATACCTGTCATCTGAAACGTTATCTGTTTAGTAAAAGGTTTGCCATTTACAAATATGGATCGTTTAACAACCGAAGAATGCGTAAACGTAGTTAAAACTTACTACAAAAGTGATGATTCTAACGTCGTGAGCACTTTTCGTGCATTAAAGAAATGGTAAGATTATAAAGAAATTTGAAGAGACTGGAAGCGTTACAGATACGGTCAGACCTGTGCATCATCGCAATGTACGCACTGCCGAAAATATCGCTTCTGTTATTGAAAGTGTGGCGGATAATCCGTATTTCAATTCAGAGCGCTATGTCCATGTGATAACCGTTTTTTTTTTTGGCCTACATTTGAAGATTATAAACTGGACAAGGCACAAAACATGTCCTATATTGGTTTTATTGCATGAGAAGTTTCCAGAATGCGAAATTTCACGTTTTGGCAACGTCAATTGGCCACCAAGGTCATGCGATTTGACGCCGTTAGACTTTTTTGTGTAGCTATGTCAAAGATCGTGTTTAAGCGGATAATCCCTAAACGTTGGAGCATTTGAAATCCAACCTTCATCAAGTTGTCGCCGAGGTACTGCCCGAAATGTGCAAAAAATTGTCGAAAATTACCTCAAAAGGATTCTCTGCTGCAACCAATCTAGAGGCTGCCATTTAAAAGTTTCATCGAAACCATAGCTTTATGCGTGTTTTATTTAACTTTACTTTTGAAACCGAAAAATGGATAACTCGGTATAACTAGCAGAACCCCCAAACGTGGACGGTCCTCGCAAAAGTTACAACGACCACGGTTTAATGAGATGCACTTAGGGAAGTGCCTGTGTCCAATTGACGGATATCCTTCACAAGAGGAAGAGCCTGCATCCAATTGACGGATATCCTTCACAAATTTGAGGTGTGTTCAAAAAATGAGGCCAATTTTCAAATTTCGCGGGCTACGTGCATTCAACGTTCGATTATTATTATTTTTTTATGTTGGTATACTCGTCTCGAAGATATGTTAATGGTTTTATCCATATAGCATGTTTAGTTTGTTTGTTTGAGGCATAAATAAGACAAGTGTTTTGCATGTTCGGCAATTTGCTGCTATCGAAAAAAATGGATCAAAGAAATTGCATCAAATTTTGTGTAAAAAATGGAATTAAGTGCTCAAAAACACTTGAAATGTTGGCAGTGGCCTACGATGATAGTACTCTGAGTCAAAGAAATATTTACAAGTGGTACAAGCTTTTCACAGAAGGTGAATGCGAATGAGTACGATCGCTCTGGACGCACTAGCACATCAACAATCGATGAAAATGTTGAGAAAGTGAAGAAAATTGTAATGGAACATCGTCGAATCACAATTAAAGAAGTTGCTGTTGGCTCATGCCATGCAATCTTTTCGGAAATTTTGGGCATGAAGCGTGTGGCAGCGAAGTTCGTTCCAAAATTGCTGAATTTTGACAAAAAACAACGTCGCATGAGCATCGCTCAGGAATTGTTGAATGACGTCAACGATGATCCAGATTTGCTTAAAAGGGACATAACTGGTGATGGGTGTATGGGTATATGGTTATGGCATCGAAACCAAAGGCCCGTCGTCCCAAATGGAAGAGACCAGGAGAGCCAAGACCAATCAAATGTCAAGGTTTTGCTCACTGTTTCCATGGCGTAGTGCATCAGGAGTTCTTACCACAAGGTCGTACGGTAAATAAGGAGTTATGCGCCATTTGCGTGAAGCAATACGAAAAAAACGCCCGGAATTGTGGAAAAAAATGCATGGCTTTTGCATCATGATAATGCACCTGCTCACTCATCTTTGCTTGTGAGAGATTATTTGGCCAAAAACAACACCGCTATCATGCGTCAGGCAGCGTATTTACCAGATTTGGCCACCTGTGACTGCTACCTTTTCTCAAGATTGGAGAGATCCTTGTAAGGACGGCCTTTTGTGACGATTGAGAAGATAAAATACGAATCGCTGAGAGAGCTCAAATACATACCAAAAAGTGCAAATCAGAACTGCTTCGCGGATTGGGAAAAATGCTGACATAGGTGTATTATATCTGAGGGGGACTACTTTAAAGGAAATAAAATAGAAATTGATGAATAAATAAATGTTTTTTAGGAAAAATGAAAATCAGCTTATTTTTTAACACACCTACTGACATTACCTCCTTCTATGGCAAGGATTCACTCGATGCTAAAATTGTGACATCCATTACATCTGCTTTGCAGAAGGGCTGAATTCAGATGTGGATTGGTAGTGGGTAGGAGACCGTACAGCCACAATTCGCATCTTGGCGAATTATTTGTTGGCAAACTGAATTTTTGCTCCTTGCCCCGATGGAAGATAAAGACGAGCAGATCATGAAAATATACTCTGTAGCCAGACGACCGCTGCCCTGGCCATGATATTACAATTTTTCTGCGAGATTTAAATGCCAAAAATGTAAAGAGAATATGCTCTTTGTCCAACAGTCTACATAGGAACATCTCTGAAAACTTGTTCAGACTGGTTTCATTTACCGCAATGCTGCAAGCCGTGGGAGTAAATAGAATCAGATTCCTCCATAAAGATATTCACAAGTCAACATGTGACAATCTCCTTATCATTACATGATAAACCAAATTGATCACTTGCTAATAGATGAAAGCCATACTGCTATTGTCATGGACGTGCTTGTGATCCGTGGTGCCACCTGGTTACAGCTAAGGTACGCACGATATTGAGCGGAGGGCAAAACATGTGTATCCAATCACAATGAAAGGTAGACGTCGCTAAGCTACAGTCACAGGTTATAACAAAACTCTGAATTGGAATGACAAAATGCTAATTATCCTGATAAACCCGGCACAAAATGGCAACATATTGCGCAGCTACCGCAAGTATCGTACTTGGTCACAAATAATAGTTTTCAGACAGATGCTCGTATGGTGAAAAATGTCACATTGTGTTTAAAGAAGATGACGCTGCGTACGTGGCAACGCTGTAGCCAATTGTAGCGCGTGCTGTCAGCTAGCATGGGTACAGCGGCATGGGTAAACGCCGTAAATTTTACAAGAATTTAAAAAGTAAAAGTTCTCCCGTAACGACAAAAATGGAAATCTGATCACAGATACGCAGAACATCCTGCAATTGTGAATAGAACATTTATATAAGCTACTAGCTACATGTGGCAACACATGGGAAGAAATCAAGCCAATTATCAAGAGTGGCGTGGCATAGAGCTAAAATGAGTCCAGAGTAACAATGTCACGTCTTTTGGATGCCGATGATCTGCGGACAAAGCTGTTTAAATTCGGTGCCCTATTGGAATTTTAGCATGTTATATCCTACACTCAAAAAAGCGATTTTAGTGTTTATATCAGCTACGGCGGTATTAGACTTTTAAGTACTGCTTGTAAGGCTCTGGCGAACTTTGTGTGTGGCCAACTTTGTTATACATGCATAGCTTATTGCTCTTTCTATACTGCAGTGAAGATAGGCAGTGAAATATTTTACACTAAATGAAGATTTAGCCTGGGGCCACAGCCTATCATCCAACTTTCTTAAAAGTGCTTTTCAAATTATTATAGGGAAACCTAGAGTAAATGGGAAAAATTCAACAAAACACCATTGTTAGAAAATTAGGGTATGTTACGGCCGCCTGCTCAAGCGTTGATAAGGAGTCAGAGAAATGGTTCTGAATATGAACGGGGACAAAACCAAGATGTATGTTTCGACAAACAAAAATAATCTACTCTGTGCTTAGCAGGCGATCTAGTGAACTAATATTTCTTTTCATAAAGACTATCAGGCACTGGTTTTGCCTTCCTTGCTGTGCAGCCCAGAATCCTTGACAAGGATATATGTAAAAGTACTACGTAAAAATATTGTTTCATGATCATTATAGAGACGATCGGGTTTCCACAAATTATGAATGAATTATTTTATGGGAGCGTTTTTGAAAAACTATGCCTTAAAGCTATTACTACTTTTTCTACTTTTCGCTATCCAGATAGAACTTTAGATAATGCAACATATATCATCTCTATAGAATTTTGTATACAGGGTGGCGCACCAATTGTGCTACAATAAGAAATGTAAATAACTTTTTTTGAACAATGTATTTCATTTAATTTTTCTTTTGTAACGAAAAATACATTTTATATATTTTTGTATTTTATATATTATTTTTATAAAGATCAGAAAATTATAGATTGCGGCCTGATGGGATGGGTCAATTATTGTTTTACTGGACTGCTTCAATTCAGTAAAATGTCTTTAAATTCCTCATAAGCAAAATCTGGTGCAGTCAGGTCAGGTGATCTTGGCGGCCAGCGGAAAGTGGAGTTTCTGGATATTAATTTGTTTGGGAATTTTTGGTTAAAGCTCCGCCATAACCGATCTGGTTATGCGTGCAGTTGCTTCATCTTTTTCGAACCGAACGCTGTTGAAGCGGATATGTCTTCGGTGCAGTTTTCGGTAAAAAAACTTCAACATCTTTAGATAAGTCTTAATTGACAGACATCGTATTTCGATTCGAGCGCTACCCTGTATTTACTATGCTTTGCCTGAAATTTAAATTAACTTTTAAGCTACCGCGTGCAACGTTAGAAAAGGGAGATTTAAGAGTGCTTCTAAATACGTTTTTATAACGTCAGCTGGCTCTTATATACAAATAAAACATTTGACCAGTTGTTCCAGAAATTCACCATACTAGCTTTAATGTCCAGTGTTTCAATCATTTCCATTTCATTCACACTGATCCTTCTATGAATGTGCGCCAAATATAAATACTTTTATGCATTTAGAAATTTTATTTGTTTGTTTTGTTGACACAAAAAAATCCGATTGAATTTTCACTCTACATGTTTCAATACTGTCATTGCTTGTTATCCGTTCGTGTGAGAAAATTGTGTGGTGAAATTAATTTCCGTGCGCACACTGTCTGTGGTGAGTTTTTCCCGCAAGAGACCTGCGATGGATTTGGGAGGGTATTTCATGCACTTTTCGGCAAATTCCAATTCAGTTTATTTCGGTTCTGTTGAGTTTGAAGACCACACATCATTGCGTTCTTTTGAGTTTTTCAGCTTTACTTTTCTTTTCGTTTTCGTTTCGTTTATTTCATTTCGTTTCGTTTTGATTTAATTTTCGAAAAACAAAAACCAACAACAAAAGAAGAAAAACGTTATAACTTTCAGTTACTTTAAAAGTAAAAACAAAATAATCGAGTTTATGTTTTAAAAGGCAACAGCAACAGTTTTTGTTCAGTTAACATTTTGAATATTTGAGTTGAAACTTGATTTATAATTTCACTTAAAGCAAAAACTACTTAATAAACAACAAAGTTCTATTCTAAGCATCTTAAGAACTTTGCGTGTATTGTTTCGTAATCGAAAAAAAGAAAAAAACGTGTCCAATAACGAAGGAATTTGTGAATAAAAGCAAAGAAATTTTATAATTTAATTAAAAATGTCATAGAAGTAAAAACAACAACTACACAAGGGAAAGAGCAATTTTTAAACGACTGTTTTATAAAAAGGTACTTACCTCATTCGTTGGCTGACATTAAGAAAAAAAAAAACGCTGTGATAATTACAAATTAATCATAACCTCAAAAGGTCTAAGCAGCTATAAATTCAAAACATAAATTTTAATCAATTTGAAAAATATTTTGCTATATAATTATTGCAGTACTTTCTAATTATCTGCTACTAATTTGCCATATGTTTCGAACCAAAAATAATTAGAGAGATGAAACGGGCGATAGAGAGGGAGAAAGGAAAAAAAACGTTTCCTAAAATAGTTTTATTTTACCTAATCCCCTCCAATTGCCCTGTCGCAATTGTGTACCACCACTTTACACCTCTGTATTGCATAGTCCATCCTCCTCTATTTATACTCTTCATTCTTGCCCCTCATTATCATTATTATCACGTATCATATCAGCGCATATACAATATTTGATATTCAAAATTTGTTTGACATTATCATAAATCAGTTGCATGAAATAAATTTGCAGTCGAAAATATTCGAAATGTCTGGCATTATCTTTATAGTGTTGTCGTTGTGTGAAAATATGGGCGACGACACAACTACGGACGGATTCCTAATGAAGAACACCACGAGTTCGTTTGTGATAATAACGCATGCGCTATAGATTTTAGATAAATGCAACAACAACAAATTCTAGTCGCCACAATAACATTTCGATTTCAATTTCAATTTCCATCAACATCGTCACACTAAGTACATGTGCTCTAATACCACATTATTGTTTTTTTTTTTTTTTTTTTGTTATTTTGTATTCTAAAAATATATTTGAAAATACTTTTGGTGAATTCATTTAGTTTTTGTTTTGTTCTTTTTTTTTCTTTTCGATTATAATTTTAATAATTCTCTTTTTTTATACAAATTTTCAGTTTGTGGTGGGTGTTGTGTTTGATCTATTTCATTGCAAGTATTTGCATTTTATTGCTCTTCGTTTTGCTCCATATAAATAAATATATAAATTTTGTATTCATTTCGATATTGTACAATACATATTTTGTTTAATTTTCACTGAATACTCATGCTTGAAATTAGTACTTGCGATTTTACTGGAATTTAAGAATTAATCATTATATTATGGGCGAAAACTATTTGTGTACTTATTATTTTTTTCATTTCATTTATGGAACAGTCTTGTAATTTAAAGCCTTTTGGCCAATATTAATTGGCCATGCAAATTACAATATGCATAAAATGAATACTACTGGAATTAGTGACTGCTGTTCGCAAAACATCTCATTAATTGATTGATAATCAATCAAAACAAGGAGATTCCTAATAATTTGTGAAATTGATGGCGAAATAAAGCGCAATTGAGAATTCGAGACCTAACTAGTTTCGACGATTAACCAAGTATTATATTTCCTGAAATTAGCTAATATACTTGGTCGGCAATCAAAAAATTATATAATTTTGTTAATTTTTAATTTTTTTATATTTAAAAACTTCTGTAACATTTTAAATTTGAAGAAAAATATGTCATTGTTCGATGTAGCCACTTTTTAGAGTGGATAATTGCATCGAGTATGTCCACAAAGAATTCACATGTTGCACGACTATGGTCCGATGATATTTAAGGCGTTTACCATCTCACATTTTATAGTTAACAGCTATAGCTATTACAATGGACCATATGGGAAAACTTCATTGGGTTTAAGTCCGAAAAATAGACTAGTCGTTATGCAAACATAAAAGTGGGAATTTGTTCTTATAAAAGCCTTCTTTGTCACGGTCTTTATGGGATGGTGCCGAGTCTTGCTGAAACGTCCAATGTTTTCTACCGAATTTTTTACGTGCCCAAGGTAACAAAGCACCGTTTAAAATTTATTTTCGCGGTAGATTTGTTAGTTTACCTTTACGCCCTCCTCCATGAAATCGAGTTGCAAGCGTCCTGCGGCAGCTACATGAAATTTTTAAGATCGCCACCAGTGTTGCTAGAACTTGATAATGAAAACAAATCGAAAATTTTCGCCGAAAAAACTGAAACAAAAAAAAACAAAAAAAAAAAAAAAATCCAGAAAAAAGCTAACTTTCGTAAAAAAAAGTTAAAAGTTCATTTAACTGAGATACATTAATATAAAGGATGTCCCAACAAGAACCAAAACTGGCTCTGTTAGTGATGTAAAGACAACAACGCGCCTTCGGCCAGGTCGATCGACCGAAAATGTCGCAGCTGCACGTGATGATGTCGCTCAAACTTCATCCACCTCAATTCGACACCGAGCTCTGCAAATTGGTGTCTCCAAATCCAATATGCAGCGAATTTGGACGAAAGATTTGCATCTTCATGCATACAAAGTTCAATTGACTCAGGAACTGAAGCCAGCTGACCATAGACAGTGAAGGGAGTTCGTTAATTGGAGAGACAACATGAAAATGTTGATTTTGCCGATAAAATTATCTTCAGTGACAAGGCCCATTTCTATCTTGATGGCTTCGTCAATAGGCAGAATTGTCTCATTTGGTTTGAGGAAAATCCTCGAGTGATTCACGAGAAGCAAATGCATCCTCAACGTGTCACTTTGTGCTGTGGATTTTAGGGTGGAGGAATCAATGGACCTTTTTTTTATGAAAATGAAGCATGTCAAGCGCAAACAGAAATTAATGTGGTTTCAACAAAACAGCGCCACATGTATATATATCAGAGAAACAATACAATTGCTGCATCAGTCATTTAAATCTTGCGTTCTTGTTGGGACACCATTTATATTTAATTTTATAGGTTGAAACTTAAGAAGTGAAAACTTTTTTCATATTAAAAGTTCTTGCTGGATAAACTGTATATTTCGAGATGTATAATTTGATTCAGAAATTCATAAGAATTACACCAAGTATAATCTTAATCTAGTCAACACAATTTTTTTTTACTTTTTGCTATTAGATTCAATAGCTCTAGAATACAATTTTAAAATGTATTAGCGTATCCAAAAGGGTAAATCAGTCTTTATGGCCATGGAGACAGTATGCTTCTTTTTTTTAGGTGCATCTTTGGATTAGCAGGTTATTTATTTCGGTTAAGATATTTAAAGATCCGAAAAATATTCCAAATTTGTGAAACAATTTAATTTTTGAAGATATAAAAGTATCAAGAATTATACTCTGATTCATTTCATATCGAACATATTCTACTCATCACTAATTTGGATTGTTTGCGGTATTTTTTATTATAAAAATGGTCTGTAAGTAGTTGTAAAAAATATGTAAAGAATAAAAAAAAAACAGTAAAAAAGGCTGAAATATGTATTTTTCCAAATAAATACGAGTATATTCCATCAAATTTTATATTAGATTCGATTATGTATTAATTTAAAATTGCGTCCTGGGGTAAAATTTACTAAAATGTTAAATCAACCTGAATTCAAAATTTAACTTTGCTTCAAAATGCGTATCAAAACGACCACGTCATTGTATGAAGTTTTGATCGACTACCGTTCTTAATGGTGGCATTAATTTCTAAACTAACTTTCTGAATTAGGATACCTGTATGCTTTTGTACAATTTTGAGATCATTTAATCCATTCGCAGGTTGAAAAAATGGAAAATTTAACGGACAAATTGTCTAAATTGGCAACACTGCTCGCAAAAATTTGTAGCGTTTTAACAAATTTGCTCTTGCTAAGCAAACTGACTTGCACACGTATTAAATCTTGTATTATTTAATTCATTCGTAGAAGGTTAAAAAAAATTAATTTACCGGAAAAAACTATATTGGCAACACTGCTCGCCACCAACTTGCAAGGGTTTTAACACCTTTGCTCTTGCTAAGCAAACTGCTTTTTGTGCAGGTATTAAAATATTGTGCTTTTTATATATTGAAGAGTTTCAATTGTAGTTAATTTTTTAATAGACCATGTTATGAGCACACATTTGTATTTTATCGTCAGCCGATGAATTGTGCTTTGTCATGGCCTTCATTTTCCATGGCATTTTCTGGTTCTACCAGTATCATTGTAACGTGCAATAATCCGACACACAAACATTTTATTCACACGGAATTGCCGTAAATCATCAACAATGATTGCGATTTTCGGGTATCACTTGCGTTTGAATTCCATTTTGATAACTTTTTTTAACAGCGTCCTAAAATGACTAGGACTTGACTAGGCTTGTACACGAATAATCAACTGTCGCTTGCCAAAAACCGAGCGCGCTGTCATTAGCCATTTGATTGCTAGTACAGCGTGAATATGATAACACTTCGAATGTCTATCCCTGTATAATATCATGTGAGTTACGAACAGTACTAGTATGAACTGCCAAAGCGGTTTTTTGTGTGCATGGACCAGAATGGGAATCGCTTAGATTTCGTGTGCGTGACTTACAGTCGAAAATCTACTCATTTATGGGAATTCTTTAAATCTATAAGCGACTTAACAGTGAATATTAATTAACGTCGGAAGTAGTAATAGTACATTATATTTATTTCATCATTTATATACATATAGAAAAGCGGGATGAAAGCAGTAGTACTATAATATTGACTCCAAGCTTTAATATTGGATGCAAGCGGCATTCAGACCCTTCATCTCGTTATTTATAAAAATTCTTACATTGCATTTTTGTTATGTTAATGAATTTATATTACACGCGCCCGTACAACAACCTTCTAAATGTCTAATACGTATTTGGACAAATTCGCATGTTGACAAAGACTTTTCATGGCTTCATTTGAACTTTTGCATTTTGTGTCTTTTTTTTTCTATTTTGACAACTATGTATTTAATGCCGCGACGTGATTATCACACTCTGTTAAGGTTTATTGGCGAAAACGAAAGAGGACAATTAACAATGGCCTCAATTTTTGATTGAACGAATGGGATTACACCGGTTTTATTTCGAGAGAAATAAAATAATAAAAAAATCCGCTGAGTGAAAATAAATTAAATAAGAGCGTATAAAATTTGTTTCGTTTTCTGAAATATGGATACTCATTTGGGGGGTGTACATTGCGGTGAGTCAAAAAAAGTTACGTCAATTACTCATTACTACTAAATTTCAGTCGAAGACGATTCCAGAAATGTCAAAACAAGATTTTTGCCTTGTCCCCAAATTACCATTTCTTTTTTTTTGTGTATTGCAGCGTTATTTGAAGTCCGATTATAACATTTCGCATATCATGATTTAATAACGGCTGTATTTTCTGAAAGCCAATTTTAGATTTATTTCAAAAAATCACTTTTTTCTAAAATCCGGTTTTCGTTTTATTTGAATTTTTTTTTTCCTGAAAATCCGATTTCGATTATTCAATTAACAAAGAATAACTGGTTAAAGAAAAATAAATGTTTTTGTTAAGAAATTGTGTTCCATTAACACGGAAAGCAGATTGCCGGCCAACATTTTTCACAAATTTTGGCGTCAGACCCTTTTCTGTACCAAGAAACGAAACTACATTTGGTTTCAGTTCTGTTTCAGATGGAAAAACGAAACTTCATGAACTATATTTTCGTTTCAGATTTTCTAATCAAAAGTTTGCTCCATTATGTTTCGATAGAGAGACGAAATCAATTTAGGTTTATAATTTCGCTTCAAGTAAAAACGAATCTACATATGTATATATGAGGCGATGTATTTCAAATAAATTTACAATATCAAAACCGAAATAAAACTGTACATTTATGAATATTCCTGGTCAACAATGTTTTTGATTGAGAAAAAATTATTTAATTACAATGAAGTTTCACGTAGCAACTTTAAAAGACTAGTAGGGGTTTTGTATCTTCTCTAGTTTTCGAGATATGCAATATGGAACTTCATTTAATCCATTCTAATTTTCAAACTAACATTTAAACAGCAAGATTTACAGATTTCAAACTTGGAGACTTCAAAGTACATTTAAAGCATTTGTAGAGATATCTCGGGAGATTTTTACCGACATTTTTAAACAAATTTTCTTTAACTAGCAACAACATCACTTTTGAAATACCCAAAGCTTATAACAATTTAATATTCAGAATCTTATCTTGATTTTGGAGTGATCCGCAATGAATCCCAAATTTAGTTCAATTTATAAATTTCCAAGAAACACAGATAAATTTATGAGAAGGATTTGTTACATTCGTCTTTTATCATATTGACAGTCAAATATACAGAAATCTGCAAACTTCGAATTGCTAACAATAATTACGAAGGCTGTTTCAAACTTTTAACAAAAGTCGGCCATATTTGGTGGAGTTTGTGTTAACAATTGGTCTAAAGTTCATGAATTTATCATTCAGATCGCTTCAGAATCAAATTTGGGCTATATTGCTGAATTTTAAATTACAAATCGTTAAAAAAAGATTACTTCTACTTGGCACAGCCTAATATTTTTCCAGATAGTTGCCGGAGATTGTAAATGGAATATGTCGGTCCACCCCTTCTGATACCTCCCATTAATGTTGATCGATTAACCGGAATTTATTTGTCTTCCTGCAGCTTATCATGCGTAAACCGCAGTTACTCTAATTTTAGTTCGTTGCACTGTATTATAATTCCCGATAAAATTTGAAAAGATCAATCGATTATTGCCACCTCTTCTGGTATCTGGTAATGGCCGATTTAATCCAAGTACGCACGTACATACGTTCAGCTTTTGCTCAAGTATGGTCTCAGAATGCAAACAAAGCACATTGCCACACCCATTTTGGTAACTCCCATACAAATTGACCGATTTTTCGAAATTCAATCAAATCTCTATAATTTGTAATATGTCGGCTTTAGTAGTCTAGTTGTTTATCCATTACATTTCGTTACAATTCTAGATGATATTGGAGAAAAGTCGATCAAGCAGACACTCCTATTTTGGTACCTCCAATACACCGATTTTTCGAAATTCAATCAATCCTCTGTCATTCCTAATTAGTGTACTTTGTCGAAATTTGATTTTCCATTGTAATCACTAAGTCGTAGTCTGACATTACTTAAATTCTCTCCAATTTTTTTATGTTAAAATACTGGGTAAAATGTGAAGAAATCAACGGAATGACCGCCTGCTCTTTGAAAACTCTCATACAAATTACCTTATTTATTATCCATGCCTAATAATATGCCACTAAATTTACTAAATATTTTTCCATTTCTTTTCTTTCTTTACAGTTGATTTATTTTCCTTTAACGTAAACAAATTGTGATCGTTTCTAAAGAACAAAAAAAAAAACAGCAAACTTTTCAAAAAATTGTTTGCCTTAAGTTAGAATACAAAATATATAACAAAAACAAAAAAGGAAAAGGAAAAATAATTTAAAACTAAAAAAACTAAACTGAAAGGACTTAAAGTTTTACAAGACGAATAAGAGGTAAGAAACACCTAAATTTCTACGACCAGAAGCTATTCAGTTGTTGTAAACTCCCGTTTTTTGCGTTTCTTTTGTTTTCCGTTTAATTACAGCTCATTTTATTTAAATTTACTAGTGAAATTTTTATATACATGTAGAGAAAAAAGAAAAGAAAAAACAAAAACAACCAAAAATAAAAATAAAAACAGACAGTATTATCTTGAATTTAACGTGAAACTAAAGTAAAGTTTTATTATTTACTTTCGGTTTTCTTCCTGCTGTGTAAAAGGGACTTACAACAAACTTCTTCTTTACAAACGTAATTTCTACTTCAGAAATTGTTTTCTCACTTTTTGTTTTCGTTGTAAAACATTTTCTTTTGTTCTAAATCAATTGAATTTGTCGAATTCACTTTAACTTTTGCGCATATATATCATACCATACAATTTGAACATTAACATAAATCTCTACTAAATGATGACCACCAGTTCATCCACGGGCGGCAATAATAATAACAGCGGCAGCAACATCATGGTTGAGGGTCAACAGCAGCAACAGCAACAGCAGCAGCAGCAGAACGGCGGTTCGTCGGCTTTAGCTCAAAGTGCTGCAAATGCCAATAGTAACACCAGCAACAACAATAACAATAATCCCAATGTGAATAACAACAACTCCAACAACAACAACAACAATGACAATGATCCAAAAACCAATCTGATTGTCAACTATTTACCACAAACGATGTCACAAGAGGATATACGTGCTTTGTTCGTAAGTTTTGGTGAAGTGGAATCGTGTAAATTGATAAGAGATAAAGTGACAGGTGAGTGAAAAAAATATATGTATGTATATTAAAAGTTTATACCCAACAACTTTTTAAACATCCACAATATGCGATTATTATGGTAATTCAAAGTAATTATAAAAAGTTCCCATTTTGAAGTGGAGATGTTGTTTGGACAACTTAAATTTGGCAATTTAAATTTTTCTTTTCCTTGGCAGATTTGTGCTGATTTTCGAAAGCATGTCTCTCAGTAGAACAATGACTTGAACTTTTTGTTACGAGTATATTATCATAACTACAACCATAGAATCATTGAATCATCTTATAAATTGGTAATATCTGGTTTACCACCTTTACTGCGAAGTACATTCAGGTTCTGTAGATCAACTAGAAATCCACAAATTCTAATTCCTCTTATATCAGGTTCTTCTATATTTTTAAAATCATTTACGGTGTACGACTGCAGAGCTTAGAATCGGCATCCTCTACAAAATTTTGCTTATTCAAATCAAGTTATGTTAGGTTTGCATTAAACGAATTATTTTATATTATGAGCCCATTATCGACACATGGTTTTTCTTTTTATTTGCTTTGTAATTGCATTTAGTTGGGGACCCAAAATATAAACTTTGCTTAATATTTGATTTCATAAGTTTTTACCTTTATTTTTTTCTTCTTTTGTTATTTAATTTTGTAGTAAAGAATTTTATATTTTACTAGCGGACCCGGCGAACTTCAACTCGCCACAATTTAACGCCTTCAGGTGAACTCCCGAGTAATAATAAAACATAGATAGTTCAAATTTCAATGTGATTTATTTGAATGGAATCGAAATCAGTAGAGAGCGATGTGATGAACGATAGTTTTTGATTTGTTTTCCGGTGCAAAAACAAACAACGAATACGGTTTCCCAATACGCGAACAGACAACGTACAGCTGACCGTGCGAAAAAACATGGAAATTCGAGATTAATCCCACTGACTTCCAATGATTGGCTTTGCGAGTTATTGATTATCGTCGCAAAAGCCAATCAAATGGGGAACTGAATCCGCTTGAATTGGAATGGAACATCAGTTGGAATCATCGGAATTAGCGGGATAAGAACTTCCTCTCCTTTGAATTTGCCCTTGATGATCGTCGCTTGAATCACATTGTTCATCAGTTTCTTGATGGACAACCGCGTACCGTTGCACAATTTCGGATGATTCAGATTTCGCAACATGATTATGATCGATCATACCTGATTGAAACTTTAATGCATTGCAATGCTGGCATACGACAGACAATGAACCGATATCAACGCAGCAAAAATCTTTGTAGGCGATTGCGGAATCGTATTCGAAAGCAGCGCGATTCAAACCTACATTTATGACTGGTCTTCTTCTAGTAACATTTTGTCGAATTTGAGATGGTGATTGTACAGCGCGAACTTGTGCCATATGGGCACATATCCATTCATTTAGTTCTGCGCGTTCCTCTTGCGTTTGATTCTCACGGACATTCTGACTAATTATTGCATGACGTGTATGACGTCCAAGGTTTGATCGTCTAATAGATGGCATTAGGCAAGCAAATAACTTTCCCTAAAATGGAATAAAGTCGTTTTTGACTAATCCTATTAAAAAGACAATTCTTTAAAAAAAAAAAACATACGAAATGAATGTATTGCAATAAATGCTCGCAATCCAATAAGATAACCTCACTTTTTACACGCAAACTTATTTTCTGAAAAAATGATCGCACTGCTTGTACCGTTTACGGATGTGATACGCGACATATGAGCATCCGAAATTAGTGTAGTAATACACAAAACTCGAATTAATTGCAGCAAGAAAAATAGCACATTTGTTTAATAGAAAATGACAATGCGAAAAGTGTACCTATCAAATTGCGCTCAGCCTAAGTGAACGTATAACTTCATATACTGGGTTGTGGCATTAAACTTTCCAGCCGTTCTCAATTGGTGAATTACTATACATTTTTCACACCATTTTTATATATATAGATTTGTGATGTTACATAATTGGTTTTTTTTTTGGCTTTCCTGCATCACGACATATGAGTAAACAAAATGAAATGAAAAATATAAAAAAATAGGCTTGTTAATAAACGAGTAGGACAAAATCTAGTTAACTCTTTTGATCAGGCAGGGACTTTTACGAAGGTTCGTTTCGATTTCGATGTATATAAAAGTGCATTTGAAAATTGTTTCTGTCTCATATTCAAAACAACTGGTCATTTCACACGTTGATTCGTTTCTGACCTGAAACGAAACTAGAAATCTACATTCTTCATTCGGTTTCTGTATCAAAACATAATGAAATA
Organism: Philornis downsi; assembly: GCA_019455685.1. Taxonomy (NCBI): domain Eukaryota; kingdom Metazoa; phylum Arthropoda; class Insecta; order Diptera; family Muscidae; genus Philornis; species Philornis downsi. The sequence goes on from JAHXMU010000197.1 coordinate 478,473, forward strand.
AATATTTTCATTTGAAAACCACAAAAGAAAGTAGAGTTTTATGCAATTTGGTTTCGTAACTTATGTTAAAAATGAAATCTGATATTGTTTTGTTACTTTGCAGAGTAAAAATCCCGAATCCAGTTTGCGAAAGGTGAAAATCCTTCAAATAATTTCTTTTCTGAATTGACGATACAGCTCTCACAAGTCTTCACAGCTATTTGAAAATGATGTCTGTTTTCTAAATTGAAAAATTTCAAATAAGATATAAATAAAACATTTCATAATCTGCAACAAAAACTAAATTGTTTGTAGTTTCATCCCAGTTGCGTCAATTTCAATCAAAATTATGTGTGGTGGTTTCGTTTTCTAGGTGCGTGAAACAGGTATTATAGATATTGATTCGGTCGGATGCAATTCCAAAATTAAGTATAGTTTTGCCAGAAAATTAGCCAAATTAATGTTATTTTCGAATATGAACAAAGTTATCCGTTTTGACGTTGTTCAAACGCTGACAACCATAATTTTGGAATTGTGGATGATTTTATTTATCTCTGCCATCAATATATTAAATAATGCCCACCTGGAGATTAGAAGAATTTATTTGCAAATGGATGTTTTTATTTGTTCTTTATTGAAAAAGGACTTCGTTGCCTGGGCCGTTTTGTGAAAGTAGTTGAAAATGATCATCTATAATGAACTCGTCGCACAAGATGGCAGCTAAGGCTTCATTTTAACACCAGGCTTTTAAGTCTTTCAAAAATGACTTTTTATTAGAGGCGCTATTTATCTTAGTTCTACCTATTTAGTCCTACTATTTAAGTTGCGCTAAATGAATTTGAAGTAAATATCCACATTGCTTTATGACTTCTATCTGATTTTCAAATTTGAAATCCAAATTATATTAAAATCAATATATTTGCCATTGATTTTTGCTGCACGTTGTCAAAATTATAAGATAAACCCTATCTTGAAGTAACAATTTAAGCTGCATAAAGTTGATTCAAAGTTCTTATATTTTTACATATTACGGAACTCTCAACTTACCTTTTTTAAACCAAAAACGTTTTTTCTAAGTTTTCGCAGTTAGGAAAGCTAATGTAGGACTACCTTAAAAAGTTATTGTATAATATTTTCGGTTTTCTAAAGCGTCCGTCAGCGCTTTATGAAATTACGGTGTAAGTACATTGATGATATTTTTGACATTGGGCTCCCATAACTATTTTATTACAAAATCGAAATTCTATTAAAGAAATGCAAAAATTCATTATTATTTTTTATTTAAGACTGACACTCCTGTTTTCTTTTCTAGGTCAAAGTTTGGGTTACGGCTTTGTCAATTATGTAAAACAAGAAGATGCTGAAAAAGCCATATCATCGTTAAATGGTTTACGTCTACAAAATAAAACTATTAAAGTAAGTTTGCTGAACACATATCAGTTCTGTATGATTTTAATTTGTATTTCATTAGGTATCTATTGCCCGTCCTAGTTCTGAATCTATAAAAGGTGCTAATTTATACGTCTCTGGTCTTCCCAAAAATATGACACAGCCAGATTTGGAACAATTATTTAGTCCATATGGAAAAATAATTACCTCAAGAATATTATGCGACAATATAACGGGTAAGTGTGTCTTTTCTAACATTTTAGTATTAAAGAAATTAAGAAACATTCTGAAGGATAAAACATTGCAGCAGTGGCAAGAGACAAATGATATTTAAGTGGTTGTGCATAAAATACATTAAATTTTCTATAAACGACTGTACATGGGAGTAAATGCAAAATGTTTTCCGGGTCAAGTTGTATTTCTTTTATACATATTAATGTAAATAATTATAATTTATCGAAAGTTTGAAGGACGTTTTTAGTATGAAAATTTGATTTGTAAACCTTTAATAAATATTTATAAATATAGTCCCTAATCTATATTCATGTCTGTGCTTGCTGAGAAAAATAACTTAACTCAAAATTTATGGTCTTAAGATATTAACTGTTTTTTAAAAAAAAATCGGTATAATAGTTTTGGTATAACTTTCGAAATATATCAAATTTTAAAATCAAGCTTAGATGACAGCATGCTTCCTAAAGAGACAAAATAACAATAGCAAAAAACATGTTCTTGCTTAATCAATACTTAGAGATATTATGTAATTTGTCAAAAATCGCTTGTTTGAAAAATTGATACAACTGTGAACTACACTGAATTTTAGACTGGACATTGGACACGAATATGTGCCTAATTTTGGACAACAATAATAAAGGATGAACTCGATTTTGCTCTAAATCCACATAACTTTTTTCCTTGCGACCACAGACATATAATTGTTATATACGTATACAAATTTGATTGGGTAGTTGACTAACCTGAATAATTTGTTAAAAAAGCCGCTGCTCCAATACGTTGGGATGCGTGCTAGGACATGGTTTTTGGTAATCTCTGAAATCTTGAAAATTTTTTCACATCATTATCCAGACCAAAAGAGTGACCGAAATTCAAGTTATAAAATTCACGATTCAATGAAAAGAAGGATAGGAAAGGGTCTGTAAAAATTCCTTTCCCTTATTCCATAAGCCAGCGATAAAAATAGATCTTTCGAAATTTATTCTTTTAAGGTATAAAAAACAGGGAAGAAAGGTAAAAAAAACGTACCACTACCTAAAAACACGGCTGAAACCAAAGTAGTAGATTTGGGATGTACAATTTTTTTTTGAATTTGGTTGATAAAATAAGTGAAAGAAAGGTGCCTAAAATGTTACCTTTATCAAGAACAAACGGCTAATCCTAAAATCATAAAATTAGAAGTATGTATTAATTTATCAGAATACACCGCCATTGGGGAGGAATTGTCGAAAATTCGTACTTTCAGGGGTTGAAACCAGAATATGGGGGAGAAAATGGTATCCCTCATTTAGAATGAACGGCTGCAGCCAGAAACGTGAAAGGGGTAAAATAATTAATAGGTAAAAGAATTAAAAAATGGAATAAAACTGGGACCATCGCCTGCGATTGAATTCGATGGTCCCAGTTTTATTACGGAGCAGGGGAAAAAAGAAAGATTCTTAGTAAGTCGGAGCTTGAAGAGATAAATAAAGGAGACAAAAATTATACTATCGTTTAGAACAATCAACTCAAGCTAAAATAGATAAATTAAAGGTTGAAACAGGAAAGAAATGGTACAAAATATGTACCATAGCTCGCAGCAATTGGCTGAAATAAAAATAAACAAAAAAAAAAAAAAAAAAAGAAAGGAATTTGGCTTTATGAAAGAAAACAGGGAATAGAGGGGACAGAAACGGTATCACCACCTAACAATCATAGGGACGGGACCTCCAAGTACGACATTAGGGGTCTATTAAATTATTTCAAAATACCGCATTTGATTAGGGCATTTCAAACAAATTCATGTGTTTTGTAAGCAAGTTAGAAATGGTTTGCTTTAAGAATGCTGATACGATTTCAGCAATGATTGTTTATTTACCTAATTATGTACAGGGCGATTTTTGTTTGAGATGTCTCTTTTAAGAGCTCTCTATAATGACACAGTTCTCACGATAATTAAAATGACCATTAACATGCTTCTTCATATTACTCCTTCGCCTGTATATGATATAAAATTTGTCAATAGTAAAAAAGTTCTACCTTAATTTTGTGTATCTTGCTAAGAGAGAAATAGCAGAACTGCTGTTTCTGTACTGTACTCGTTTAGAAACCGTTTATTTGGGGGGACAAATAAATAAGTTAAAAATTGATCATTTGGAGAAAATGGTACTTTATGTGGTATTCAAAATATTGTCCACAGCTGCTTGCCATTACTTTTTCCTATCTTTTTGACAGCGTACGAGAATCATGCCGTCAGAAAGCTTTATTATTCCAGAGCATCAAGAAAACGACTCAATCCACTTTTTCCAAGTGTGCGCGGTTGGAAAATGAAAATTTATAGAAAGTTCTTGTCCCTGACTGTCTCGAGACAATAAGATGGTGTAAAATGGAAAAAAATTGTGTAGTGTTCCCTATTGGTTTATTTGGTTGGTTTATCTTTAAACCATCATTGAAAGAAATCTTAATAGATTCTATCCATCATTTATAAGGTATATAAACAACATTCAATATATTAGTTAAAAATCGAAAAATTAAATTAGTAAAACTAAGATGGTGGCGTTGTTTTACCTATGTTTAGACGTGTTTATTATTGCCATATTGTAGACAATACGAAAGGAGAGCAAATTAAGTACGATAAAAATTTTTAGTATTTAAATGGATATACGAGTATGTAAAAACTCGCTACCGCCCACTGTATGGAACTGTGACGAATTCTTCTTTGCCCCATTCATGGGATGAAATTGTATCAACGATATTGACTATTGCTACAAATACTATTACTATTTTGTGAAGATAATTCATATTTATTTTGCTTTATTACAGTTAGTTTCGTTTGTTTCTTTTGTAATAATTTTATAAATTTTTCTTTATTTTTATATACACCTAATACTATGATCCCATCGTGTTTTATAGGCGGCCCTATCGATCAGGGTATGTTGTAATGTTTGGTATATGTGTTTTTTCTTTTAATTTCTCAGTTTTTCTTACCAATTTGCATTTATTCATTTCGTTTCTGTTACATTTCATCTCATTGTTTATGAATTATTATTTTTTTTTTTTTGAAATTTGAAGTTTTTTTGTTGTGTAAATGAAAAGCTTCTTTTTTCTGTCGCTACAACAAATACTAAAATAAACAGCATTAACCATTCATATTTTCATGGTTCTACCACGTTTGAGATGGGAAGAGGATACACTTTTATAGCTTTGCTTTTCTCTATGTTGCAGGTCTTTCAAAGGGAGTTGGCTTTATACGCTTCGATCAACGCCATGAAGCCGATCAGGCTATTAAGGCCTTGAACGGCACCATACCCAAGAATGCCACCGAACCAATTGTGGTGAAGTTTGCTAACAATCCCAGTAATAATAAAGCTTTTCAACCATTGACGGCATATTTGCCGCCACAGAATCCCAGAACTCGTGGCTTTCCCACCGCCGCTGCTGGGGCGGCCGCTGCAGCCGCAGCAGCTGCTATACATCCAACAGCTGCTGGTAGATATAGGTAGGATTTGTATAAACATAACATTTTGGAGTAATATATTAAGCAATATAAATTATATCCTTTATTAGTTCTGTTATTTCCCGTTATTCTCCTTTGACTGGCGATCTTTTGGCTAACACCATGTTACCGGGTAATCCCATTAATGGTTCAGGTTGGTGTATTTTTGTTTACAACTTAGCCCAGGAGACCGAAGAGAACATATTGTGGCAATTATTTGGACCATTTGGAGCTGTACAATCTGTAAAGGTAAGTAAAAGGCACATTTTTTCAGTTTCATAATAACGTTTGTGATTTATTGTTAACTGTTTTATTTGGTAACTTTCTTGTTTAGGTCATTCGCGATTTACAAACTAACAAATGCAAAGGTTTTGGCTTTGTTACCATGACGAATTATGAGGAGGCTGTCGTCGCTATACAATCATTGAATGGCTATACATTGGGTAATCGCGTATTACAAGTTAGTTTTAAGACAAACAAAACTAAACAAACGTAATTATTAACAAAATTGACTGCTGTTGTTAACCACCAACATCTTCACCACCACCACCACCATCATCAAGCCCATACGATGACGACAACAACCGCCTCCTCTTCCTCCTTCCCGGCATCGGTAAATAAGACATGGATCAATAAGAATATCTCAGTCAATTTAACAACCACCGGTAAAACTAACGATTTAAAATTAACGGCAACTGCAACCGCAGCGTCAGCCACAATATCGTCGGCCGTAACAACAACGACAACAATTGCTGTTAACACTACCACAAATTCCTGCTCCACCAATAGTGGCTCAGCCACCACCACTACCACCACCACCACTACGACTACTTCAACAACAACCACTGCTCTAAATGCATCCACAACACAATCAACTGCAACAACGACAACTTTAAATAATCTTTCGAAATTGTCCGTAAGTAATAGTAGCAACAACAACAGCAATCAATGTTTAAATAAGAAAACAAAAACTACAACAACCATTATACAACAATCACAACAAAGACAACAACAACAACTACAACAACAAAACCAACCAGATACTGAATCACAACAGACCATACAACAACAATCATCAACTTTATTACAGCAACAACGTTCAAATGTCTCTCTAACATCCTCTACAAATCTTACGTCCATCACATCATCCTCCTCCTCCACATCTTCGGCAAATGCTACCCAAAATACACAATCCATGATAAAGACCTCCAGTAAATTCGTTTATAACAAACCCCAAAACCATTATGAACTCTTGCAACAACGTTTACACATGCAACAGGAGTTCGCCCAGTTGCTCACGAGTTTGGCTCAACAACACCAGCAACCGTTTGGACCCGGCGGTGCCTCATCCAATCAGGCGGCAGCTGCTGCGGCTGCCTTCAATAATCCATCACTGGGTGCAGCAGCCTCGACTTCGGCGGCGGCGGCAGCAGCGGCTGCAGCTGCATCGACAAATGCTGCAAAGAATTCACTATCATCGTTTTTACCATTTTCAAATTGGTTTTTTTAAAAAGTTATTTGAACAAAATGTAAAAGCGGTAAAAGTAAAAAAAAAACTATTGGTGGCATGAGGGAAAAGGAGAGAGAGAGAGGGTTCGTTTCGAAGGGAATTTGTTTTGATAAAGGTGATGTGACATGTAGAAGTTTAAAATATTATCTGTTTAGAATGTTGTTCTCGCCTGAAAATATAAAAAGAAAAATATTAGATAAAATATTTTCTTAAAGAAAATGTAGTTAGGGGGACATTTCGCCTAAAATTGGCCCTTAAGAAATAGTCCTAAAAGGTTTACCTTTTAAAAATACTAAAGATTTTTCTAAGACAATTTATATTAAAAGTGGCTTCTTTTAAAATCAATTAGCGCGAACTTTGTAATTACCTTCCCAAGAGAATGTAGAAATGAAAAGTATTACGGAAAGCCCTTTTTTAAAGGAAGTGTGTTTAGGATGATAATTTGTTTAATTAAAAAGTAACCTACTGAATATTTTCATTAAGAAGGAATCCTAAATTGGATGTTATCACAAAAAGTAATGCATTTTCTTGTGGAAAATGTGATAAAGATCTTCTAAAATTAATAATTCAGGAAGATTTTCCTTGACAAAGAGTGTTTCCCTAAGAAAAAGTATTCTAATAGAGCCTTTCTATAAAATAAGCACCGTTGTCTACAGAAAACTGCTTTCTAAAGAAAACTTTCAACGGAAAAGTGCTAAGTTTAGCTTTTTAAGAAATTACTTGGTATGACATTTTATTTAATTAAAACGTACACTTCTGAGCACGTCCTTTTCCCATTTCCTTGTGAAAAAGTGTTCTAAAGGTGCTCCTTTTTCAAAATACGCAATAGTTTACTTTCAAGAAATACGAAGTATTTTTCTAAGAAAAAGTATTCTAAAGCGTTTTTCAAGAAGAAAAAATGTGTTGGAAGTTTTAAACAATATTTCACAAATTCATTTGACAAAGTTTCTTAGACCAAATGCATTCCAAATATCTCTCAGACCTATTTTTCATTAAAGATTCTTTAAAGTACTTTTATATACTTTTACACATTTAGAAGGCATATCATGTTATATATCATGTATAACGTTGGTGAAGAATACATAAATCCTAACTCATTCCTACAATTTATTGAATTTTAGAACTTGTTAGGGTCTTTCTATATTAAATTAACGATGTAAACTATTTAAATTCTATAACATAACTAGTAATGGAATTAATGGAAAATATTAAAAAATATGCCTTCTTAGTGTAATTCAAAAAAACAATTAATATTCATCAAAAATTGTTGTAAACAGGATTTAAAAAAAAAATCCTGCAAAACCCTTGCAGTGGTAACATAGCTGTAAAAATGTGCATTAAGTTTTTATTCTTGTCAAGGAATTTAGCCAAGCAAAATATAATCTTCAACACATGTTGTTTTAAAAAACTTAAATTTCTTAGCAAACGTCGAAATTATTAAAAATTTCCATTGTCTTGGGAAAATAAGTAAACTTGTATGAATGAAATTATATCGCTCATTGCATTACAATTCTTAATGGATCACAATGTAAACTTTTAAATAATCAACCTGACGGCATTTAAAATAATTTCGTTTGCTACTACTGAAATTATATACTTAGAAACTTGTTTCTTTCGAAGCATAACCCATTCTCCGTCCACCATAAAGTAACCAATGCCGTAAACATTTTATATCTACTTTTACCACAGATACTTTATACACACATAGATTTTAGTCCTCGATTACATTATTCCTTATATAAAATATATATGTATAACATTAATTCTTCTTATAAAGTATACGTATCCAATTTATCATTTTGAATTTTTAATTTTATTTCTGTTTTTGGTTTGCAAACCCCATCTTATAATGAATTATTTTTTTTTCTTCTCATTAGTATAATTGCTAAAGTATGTAACAAGTAAATATTGTGTGCAAAACTAAGATAAACTTATATATATTTATTAAATTATTAACAAAAAAAAAGTAATAAAATAGTAAACCTTAACCTATATACATTTTTAAATATACATGACAAAAAAATATTGTGTTTATATCAAGTATTTATGTAGTGACAATTCTCCTTTAAAACAACAATCAACTTAGATTTTAGATTTTTGATTGGAATTTTCTATTTGAATCAACATTTCGTTATTTTCGATTTCCATGTTTGAATTAATTGAATTTTTATTTAATCGTCCATGTTATGAAATGCTTTACTTTGTTATTACGTAAGCGAAAGTGAAGTTTTATCAAATCAAATATATTTACATATGTATTTTTGTTTCAGAACGTGATTATAATTTTAACGAAATGAGCCCACTTTTTACCTTGTATGGTAAAAAATAAACTTATTCCGTTCAGAATTCGTAATTGTAGAGGCGGTTCTGAAACTAAATATTGGTATACCTTCCTTCAATCCAAATAATTTCCAGAATAGTGCTCCAAATGGAGAACTAATATAAGGAGTGAAAGAAAGAATGCATTTTCGAAGGTCCATAATGTACTAATATAAAAAAGACAAAAGATATAAGAAATACATTTCTATTGAAATTTCGTCATACCAAATATGTGCTACAAAACGTAAGGTACTATAAGTAGAACCAAATAATAAGAATATTACAAAGTACTAAAAGAAATACTAAAGGGCTTAAAATAGTACAAAAAACAAAGAAGATGGAATTGAAGAGAAATTTATTTAAAGAAAATGATCTAAACTGTATAGAAGAGTACAAAAGTGCTAAATACGGTACTGAAGCACTTAGAACAGTACAAAGGTTCTATAAAAAAAAGTTCTTAAAATGTAGACAAATTTAAGATAAATGAAACAAAGAAAACATTTTTTTGAAGAAAGTGACATTTGTAGCAGATTGTGTAAAGTTGCTATTATATAATAGCATAGTACTAAAGGAATTTTTGAAATATATGTCGTCCTTACCATAATGTATTAAGACTCTAATTCATAATTTTTGAAAATCTGGTTTTGACGCAGATTCTATTAGCATATCGAATAGATTAGACGAAGTGTCGAAGTTATAAGGAATAAAAAAAAGCATAACTCGTTTCTAGAATTCGAGAAAGAGGAAATTGTGTCCACATACAACACAATTTGTAGAAATTGTTCATCGCAAATTAACTCTGCAATACAATCTTTAGTAAATTTTCTTTAAATAAAGCTCTTAAAAATAAATAAAATATGTTTCATCATCATCATAACGAGCCATTAAACCACTTCTCATAACTTTATAACTACAATAATAAATTTTCGGTAAAAAGTTGTTTACTATCTTCACCCTCTAGGAAAACTGTTCTAAAATATCTTTAAAATTTCAGAAAGTTATTAAACTAATGTGCTTTGCCAAATGCATTTTTTAAATAAATTACAACAAAATGTCAAATTATTGAAGACTTTCTATAATTCGTATCTTTGTGTGTTTACAAATTATGTAAATGTTGAAGGAAGATTACCAAATTAGATGTAATTAGCTGATGCGAAAAAAACTTCACTTTCTGAAAATTAGTACATTAATTTGCTATACTAAAAATGTAAAATTTCTTTGAAAAAAAATGCGAAGTAAATGCAACTGATCATAAAAAAGACTTTTTAAGAATATTTCTTTTAAATAATTTTTTTGCAAATCATATACATAATAAAAAAAAAAAGCGAAAGAGAAAAGTAAATCATTGTGTTGCTCATCTTTTAGTTATGTTAATCACATATAATGTAATTTGTAATATAAAATATGTATGTACATCTCCTATAATTGCCTTAACTATAATTTAAATCAAATCAAAAAGGAATCTATTATAATAAATCTTAATTACTGATTTCTAAGCCATATTTTACAAAACAAAATTGTGTTGTTGACACATGCTTTTGTCATATAACGAGATTGTGTTAAAAAGTGGAAAATACCATCATATTTTACAAAGAAATAATTTACTGTTATTACACCCTTATTATATTATTGTCAATGTAAACAATTCACATAATTGTGTTAAAAACGTGGAAGTTAATAGAAGAGAATAAAAAGAAAATCATGAAGAAAACTGCTAAACAGTTTTTAAGAAATCCTATTTTTAAGTCAACCAATAATAATTTTGATTTTGTTTTAAATAATATTCCCTACAGTTATATACTTTTTATTTGTGTTTTTTTGCAATTACACTCTCGAAGAATCTGTTGTTTTGTTTTTGTTACTTTTAATAACTATTTTTTAAAACATTATTTAATTTATTATTTTGTCAGTTCTTTTTGAATAAAAGATGAATTTACTTTTATTAATGTTAAGTTTAAATTAGTCATATATATACTTTTAAAATTAATATTAATTTAATCAAATTATTTAAGTTTTATTTGTTTTGACGCCGCAAATAAATTCAACATTTCGTTTATTTGCGATTTTTGTTACTTTTTTACATTGTTTGTTCTGTATTCTATTATTCTCGCAACATTTAATTTGTTCTATTACTTGGTTCTGTACTTTATTTTATAAGTTTAATTTGTTTTCAAAAGAAAAAGAATAAAAAAAAGATTTTGAGAAAACGCATATTGAACGATTTCTATCATTCTCAAAGTACTGTAACACATTTTTAAACATTTTTATTGAAAAAATGGAATATAAATGAAATTTCTTTGAAAAAAATATTCTGAACGTGACAATAAGCTAAATTGCTCAGAAGTTAAACTTATTGGTTACAATTCATTTGCTAGTAAATTTTTACCATTATCGATTTCCTTTGTTTCGTTTTAACGTAATTGACTTCAAAGACAAAATACAATTTCGACTGTTTTGGAAAAAGCAGACAGCCAGCACACGGCTAACTTGCAGTTCTCAAATCTTTCGAGAAAGATATGCGCTCGAACTATGACTCTGAACTAACTAAGTATCGAACATACTGCTATTTTGGAATGAGCCAAAAACCAAATTCGACTTTTTAGAATAAGCCGTGAGACGGACACACTGAGCATTTTATCCCTCCAAAGGTCTTGCGTCCCCCAGGTTATCTCTTTGAACTAGTCAAGAGTTATAATTGATACCTTTGCATCATTCTGAATAAGCCAAGAAGTATATCCGACGCCCTCCACTCTTTATTATGAGCCGTGAGTTGGACCAAAGACACATTTCAATTGGCAATGCTTAAAGAGGTCAGCTCATTGACATCTCATAATTGGCTTCAAAACCTTGGAAAAATCTGCTAAAAGTTAGTAGATATTAAATATCGTAGCAGTAAATTTTTGATAAGTTTTTAACGTGCAGCTCATTCTCAATTTGGCTTCCAAACCCCATATAGCAATGTCACAAAAACAAATTTTGTTGAAAATGTATAGATATTGAATTACTATTAAACAGATATTTGTTAATATTAAATATCGTAGCAGTAAATTTTTGCTAAATTTTTAATGTACTTATAGTCCGCCCCGAATTGAAGAAGGGGATATGACTTCAAATTCTTGCATCAATGCCAGCTGGAACATTTTACAAAATCTTCGTTGTAAAGTTGTTTCTGCGAAGATAAAAAGCATGGTAAATTAAACTATGGTATTAATAGTCTTCAGCCCACTTGGGTTCCTGATTAATTTTGAGAGAGCAGTCACTTCTTGCGAGTGTGTCACATGCCAGGATTACGATTCTTTAAATTAGACAAGGGACACATTTGTGGGCTACGGTTCTTTTTGAATAAGTCTCTCGACTGTTCAGAATAATCCCTGAGCTCAGCACATGAGATAATTTACTTGACAAAGAATGACGATATCCGCTCGTTGCAATCTATGACCGAACCAATATAAACTTTGGCTGTAAAAATTTGGAAAAATCTGCTAAAGGCCTAGATATTAAAGATGATAGCATTACATTTTTCTAAAATATTTAATGTGCAGACTGTTTTGATTTGAAGAGGCGAATATGCCCCTATATCAATTCTATACAAAACATTTTAACACAATCATTCCAGTTAAGTTTGTTAAGCACAGCCAACAACCTACTTGTTCGAAGAGGAAAAGCCTTCCAGCGTATGACAAGAATAGTCTTTGGCTTTGCCACTTAGAAAGGTTCTTTGCGAAACTTGTAATGATAGAATATTGGTTAAGTAGAAAGTTTTGAACATTTTCCGCCAGATATCTTCAATGGGCCATATCTAATGACGTATACACTTCATCGAATCATATCATGTGATGATTTAAAGATATCATTGTGCTTCAAAAAAAGTCTTTTAACAATCAACGGCTGGGTGAAAAGATCGACTCAATCTTTAGTGCTAATACAAGCAGCTGAAAAAGGTTGCAGCTGCTTATGGACCTAACATTGTACTGAATATTTCGATGATTCCGTTTTGGTAAAGGGAACTTCGAAAATAAGGAACAGTCTGCTAAGTCAATTGTCGAAATTGTCGATAAAATATGGGAAATCGTCGAGTCTGACTGGCAAGTGGGCAATTTTCCATTGCTCAGGATTAGCCAGAAAACCGTTTGTAAAAATTTGCATAATGTTGGTCACAAGAATAAGCTCGACCTGTTATTAGCGATCGATTTATTGCCAAAGAAGCTTCTGGATTGTATTGACGCCTTCGTCGTTCCCAGCAGTTTTAAGGGGAATTTAAACTTCTCAAATTAGTGTTTGTGCAAACAAATTTATATCACTTTTTCTAGAAATAGGTACACTGTTGGTGAAGCTTTCTGTCCAAACTTTTTCAAGTATCTCAAAAACAAAAAAAAAAAAAAAAAAAAAAAAAAAAATCTACAAGTGAACTTTATGTTTTATTTTTTTGATGGTTAAGGTCATTAATTTATTAATTAAATATGTTATTGATTTCATTTATTTTTCAGTTAAAATAACGCTGCCGTTTTCATCCTGTAGACAATTTTTGTTGCCCATAAATAAAAATAATAAATCTACGGAATTTTCAGTTGTTTCAATACGATAAATTTTATTTACATAATAATTCAAAATTGCTTAATAAAATATATCTTTCTTCTTTCTCTTTTAAATCGTAAATTTCACATTTAACTCTTCTACTAATTCTACTAATTAAAGAAAAGTAATAAAAAAATGCAAAAACTACACCAACTATAAAACCAAATATAATGGCAATGAGAAAATTATAGAATTTTTTCGAATACAACGAATACTTTTTTGTAAGAAACACCATTAATTTCACAAATTAAATTATTATTTCAAAACTTTAGTGCTTAGATACTTGGCACCGGCTAGCAAAGTATTTCCACGTACTAGAGATCCTTATAGATTATTATAGACAAAACAAAAATTAAAAAAATTAAAACCCTCCACACAATAACCGAAAAACAACAAAAATCCCGAAACAAAAGTGTTTCATGAGAAAAGCAAACGATTTTTAAATAAAGCAAATAAAATATGTCCCAAATTTTATCCTATATAGCAACATCAACATACAACACTGGTTATCACACATATTAAAAAAAAAAACAAAAAAATATTTATGGAAAAAATCTGCCAAATCTGAAAGAGTCACACACACAAAGATAGAGAGAGAAAGAACGACAGACGTTTTAAACACCCAGATTATACAACCAGAGTGGAAATGAATTACATCAATTAAAAGAACAAACAAAAAATACAACATAAAATAAAACCTTAACGTATTATTATGGTAAGATTTGTAAGAGGAAGTAAAAGTATTTGATAGAAAATTTGTGTTGTAAAAAAACTGATAAGATAAATATTATAATTTATAATAAAATGAGTAATAAATAAATGAAAATGGTGCTTGATTGAACACTAAGTAAGAATATACACTAGAATATGAGAAAAAAACATAGTTTTGTTTTTAAGTAATTTCAATGTCTTAGTATTGATTATAGGCTTAATTATAGATTAAACATATTTCTATGCTTAAGAAAATATTTGGCATAATTAGGTTAGTATAATAGATGGAAGAGACTGGTGATTTTTACAACATTTTCTCCAAGAAAACTAACACTTGAGTACATATTTTTGAAGAAGCATTTGTTTGAGTACGATTTGTTTTAAAGTAACGCAATTATCTGTTCACAGTACTGATTTGAAAAAGCATTAATTTTTAGTAAGATCTGTTTTAGGCAAAGTTCTTCCTCAAGGGAATGATTTTGAAAATAATACAATTACTAAAGGATAGATGGCGGTCAATTGAAAGATGCGATTAACGTATGAGACGTCAACAATTCTTCAAAGCAAATTAGACGCTCCAAAATGTGTTTTGCTTACTGTAACTAAGAAGAAAGGGTTGACAACATGTGTTAATAATACAATTGTCAGCCTCTTTTCCTAGATAGCCCAAGTTTTACTTGGCTATCCCAGAGGGGCGTTTGGCAATCGCATTGTAATATGCCCAGTGTAACCGTACACCGTGGGTAAGGCCTTCACGCGAGACTCACGTTAAACTCTCGTGGACTTCTGTAATTAATCTAGTTTTTTTCCGCTACATACTGCTTCATTAGCGATAAAGCTTTAATTTTAGTTTTTTTCTGACTTGTTAATAAATTTTTAGTTATCTACAACATTTTCCACAAGAAAAATTACTCTTTTATAATATTTCTTTTTTCATAATCTTTTTAAGTTTGGCAAGGAAAATTACACTTAAATACATTTTTTTTTGATGTGGCATCCGTTTGAATACAATTTGCTTTGAAGTAGCGTATAGAGTAGCACTCAGGCAAAATCACTTTATAGGCAAAGGATCTTCGGTGGAGGTACTTTTGCAAATGCTACAGTTACGATCAAAGGGTGTCCAATTAGTTTCAATATATGCAATTTATGTATGAGATACAAATAGAAAAATTTGGATAGTTTTAAAAATAGTGTAATTAATAAAGTATAGAGGGCTCTCTAATAATTTGTATAAATGCTATTTACATAAGATATACTTATTATACAAACAGTTCTGAAATATAGCTTAAATGTTTTATTCTGCATTTTCTGTAGCACCGCTCACAAAAAACGTATATGAAAAACATCTGGTTTCGTTTTTCTATAAAAAGTTGTATTAATTTCTTTGTCAATATGTTTGTTGTTTAATATTTATCCTATATTTATGGATGCATTACGAACATTTTTTAGAAGTTTATAAAGTCTTTAAAACTGTCAACTGATTGTTATGAATATGACCTTTATTTAAGATAAAATATTTCTATTTGAGAGGGTTTTTAGTACAACTCTCCAATCATCTATGGTATTGAGGGCGAAAAAAATATTTCTAATATTTCTTCCTCTCTTTCGGCAAATACCAATTTAAGTATCAGATAAATGGTAATACCTTTAGAAGAGTACTGGAGAACGGCACATGTTTATAAAGATAGATAAAGCTTTGAAAGCCTTCTTCTTATATATAATATGTTGAATAGTATGTTTGTATTTTCTAATACTTTTCTATTCCTCCCTCGCAGTTATGATACTCCTTAAAAAAGTATGTGTATGGAATGACATGATTCTCTTCCATATTAATCAAATCATTTGCCTTCATATACTGTCCATATATTGTCTTTATTTAAAAAGTAAATGGTAAAGTAGTTGAGAAAATTACTGAAAAATTTCAAAAAGAGGGTAAAGTTTTTTTTCCTCGATTGGGCAGATTTAATCACTCGCGATATCTGTGATCCAAATAAGTGCTCGTGTCAAAAACGAGTTCTTCTCATACAAAATATATATAAAATAGAGCCCTTAAAATGGTATCTGAATTGAAATGGTTCCTTCCCCTAATTATCAACTTTTGTGCTATGCTGTTTTATTAACGATAAAATGATGAAATTGTATAAAAAGTACAAAAAAGTGTGTCCTTTCGTAAAGGTAAGTTCATTCCATGTATGGACAAGTTTTTTCTATTGGGCCAATATTGCTCTATTTTGAATTCCGTGTGATATTAAAATCGTTTCGACACTTATTGTGCTTTCAAAAGACGCGAGGGTGAACAGACAGATGATTCTACTACGAACAAAAATACTTTATGGGTTCTAAGACTAGTATTCATATTTGTTACAAATCGGATGACAATGTTAGCATACCAGCTACCCACGTTCCTCTGAGCAATTGGGCTTTTTTTGGAACAGCCCTTTTTGAATGTAAGCCGTCGATATGATACTTATCTCGCTCACCATTCTATGAATTTTGTATGAAATACTTCCTCTTAATAATACCAGTTAATACCATTGATGTATTCGGAAATTCAATAACTGCATGCAATTTATTTGAATAAATTAATCAGTGCCCAGATTCCAGCCTCGTCAACTGACTTCCATATACCTTCACCCAACGGCTCTCTATTGTGTTGCGTTCTAACTTTTGCGTAAATGTTCTAAATGTATAGGAGGTACCAGAAACGATTCTTCTGCCAGTTTTATAAAATATTGCTCAGAATGGCAGCCCAATAAAAGGGGTACATTTATAACCTACTAAAGTTTTCCGCCTAGAAATTGTGGAAGGTATGGCGTGACCAAAAGTCTATTTTCGTGTATTACGCTAACACATAAGAGAACGGCGAGTTTCACGAACATCTCTGCCGATATTAATCGAATCGCAATTCAGCGTATTTGTTAGTGTTCAGTTAAGGCATTAATCGAATAAAATATTATGAAACGAAATAATAATCTATGAAAACAAATCCATAAATATGGAAACGGAGTGGCCAAAAATTCAATTTTTAAGATTTCCAAGATGTTTCCTGTCTACATAGCAGCGCCCTTTGTATGGAGTCTAAACAAAATCGCCTAAACTGAAAAATCGTTAAAGTAGAAATATGTCTATAATTCTAATATAGAGCATCCAGCCGCCGAAATATAATAAGTTTCGATCTTCTACGGAGGCTTGTGTCAAACGAGGACAGCCATACGGCATCAACAAGTTTCTAAATCTTATTTAAATAATAAAAAAATAATAAAAAAAGCTAAAACCAATATATGACCAAATATTGAAAATAAATGTTCTAATTGGTTTTTCTTACTTTATGTTTAGCTATTTTTTTTTGCCTTAGATCTTTTTTAAACACAAATAGTGGAAGATACTAAAGTTCAATATTTTGTCGATGGGATTTGTGAGTCTGTGCTTTAGCGTCTTTTTTGGCGGTATTGAAATAATTTTTGATACCAGGTAAAAAACTCATTTTAGTATATTCAAAAAATGAAATAATTTTCATAATTAGATGCTTAGTTTAAGAGATATGGGCATTTGTATAATTTGTTGTCGTAATCCCGTAATTAATTTTTGTCATATGGCGATTTAGATACCCTTCTTTCCGTAATTTCTCTATTAATAATGTTATTGTAATAATAATAATAAATAATAATAATAAATAATAATAATAAATAATAATAATAATATATTGATGATAAAATATGATATTGTAATAATGAGTATATTTTTGTTCCCACAAACTTAGGTATTCTCTCGATATATTTTTATTATTTGTAACGATTTACGACAAGAAGATGACATCGTTTCCATATCGTTACAATGTCATAATTTTATAAAATAGATTTATATATAATTGATTGCTTATATATTGATTGATTGCTCTTTCAATTTCAAATAAATTTTGTATACATTTTAAAGTTTTACTTCAATAACAAAATTGTAATACAATAGAACACAATTTCCCAACCTTACATAGTTGTATTATACATAAATAGAATATGAAAACATACAACGTAAATGATATGTGTTCTTATGATTTTAGTGTTTAGTGTTGAGAAATAACACAAAAACAATTTGGCAACCCTGATTATTTTTCACCTGTTATTCTTCTCAAAAGCAATTTGGCTCACTATTTGGGAGATATGTCGAGATTTTAAGAATATTTTTTTCTACAATTGAGTATGTTATTTTTGAAAGAGTGTTTTGGAATATTTTGGGTAAAATTTCTTTGAGAAGCTGTTGTTTCTTCTTAAGGCTGTTATAGATCAAATACTTTCTTTACAAACTGCGTTTTTATTTATAAAAAAATCTTCTTTCAAATAACTGACAGAATATGTTTTCTTCAAAATTGCATTTTTCTTTCGTTAGAATACATTTTAATATAATAAATAAATGCCAAATATTTTCAAGATATGGAAATCTCTAATCCCTTCATAACTAATCTTCCTATATAAGTAAATGTCGCATATTTTTTGCTTACGTCTAGCAGTTACATTTCGTTATAAACTCTTATATATTATACAAATTAGTTTCTTCTTCTAAACTTCATCTAGCTTATACACAAATAGAGAATCTAGAAATCTTTGCTATAAAAATTTTTAGAAATTATTAATGAGAAAAAATAAGAAAAAACAAACTCTTTACTATATCGATGTTGTGTATTTATAATTATTGAAAATGTATTTAATATTAAAAAATTATTATTATCATTATTATTAATATTATTACATCTATATATATAGAAAACAAAATCCCCATTTACTATTTAACTGAAGAATGTATACGTGTTTATATTAGTCAACTCTAAACCCCTCTTAAAACAATCTTAAAAAAGGTATTGAAAACTAATCCGCTTTTTTTCGATCTAAGAAATATTTTGTTATTTGTAGCAAATTAGAAAATTATCATGTTTGTTTTTTTTTTTTTTTATTTTAGATAGTACACTTTTTGGCAAAATGCGATAACATTTTGAAATTTGTGAAAGTTACAAATTGATGCAAAGTAATTTCTTAAAAAAAAAAAGAAATTACTTTTGAAGTTTGTAGAGCTAAAACTAACAAAAACGAAAGTATTCTAGTTCTAAGGATAGATTGTTTTTATCTTCCATAAGAATTGTAAGAAACAATTTCAATTTTAGAAGGCAATGTTCGACTTTTGATAAAATCTATTACCTCTTTCATACATATACAGTATATTTCGCATTGTTGTTCTCTTCTATTAAAATATTATTAAAAAAAATAATTTCATAGGAATGATATCGAACTTCGAAACTTTCTCGGCTTTTTCATCGATACCAATAAAATCAAACTTTTTTATTAAATTATAATTTTATCAAGAAAACGTTATAATTTCAAAATCTCTTGAAATGGTACATCTAAGAGCCTAGTAATGTAGTACAACATTTAAATATTTCCTAATAAATGGCTAAGTATCACATTTCCTTAGCCTGAATTAAACTTTCACTTTAGCAAACATTTATTTCCACTTACCAAATAGTGTACTGAATGATTTATCACTTACCAACACTTTCCGAATATACACAAGAAACAAGAGTTACAAAAAAAAAACTTATAATATTAATACGAATTTGTTTCCTTTGACAACATCAAATACTTTACTAATTCAATTTATGTCACAAAGCTAAGAAGACACATGTTGTACTAAAAATGCAAATATTTGCTACTAAACTCTAAAGCTTGACTGATTTAATAAAACAAATACAAAAATAAAAGTATAAATTAAAAGAAAAATGTGAAAAAAGTTGCAACACCAAAACAATTAATACGAATTTTTTTATGGAGAATTCTTATAATTTTTAGTAAAGATATTGAATGACGAATGATGACTGATGACAACATCTAAAAGTTGCTGTTGTTGAATTAAAACAAGTAAATAAATTCCATAAAGTTGTACTTCAATCTTTTCTAAATTCTACTTTGTGAAAGAAATTGTACCATAAGATTGTATATTCTTAGAAATTTTAAATTAGACTAATACAAGTTGGATTAAATTTTTATTTTTTTTGCAGTGGTACTAAAATAAATGCTTTTGCTCTATTTTGATTGAAAATTGTGAAAAGTTTAAATGTTTTAAAAAATTCTTCTTATGAGTCCGCCAAATTAGAGAAAATTGTAATAAAATGTACACAAAAAAGTACAATCTTTTTTTTAAATAATGTACAATTCAGTGCGCTCCCTTCAGTATAACATTTAAAAAACTTCTTAAAATAGTAACAAAAGGATTGTACACTTTCATCAAAGAAATGTCTGAAATTGTTCACCTGAGTTTAATTTCTAAAATTATTCTAATTGACGTTGTTGAAAAGTTGTTCTAAAATTAATACATAAAATATATTTTATAGAAGTTGGAAAAAATATGCTGAAACAATTTCTTATGATAATCTATTTTCTTAAACAAGATTTATTACACACTTTCTTATAGAAAATAAACTCTTCCTTGAAGAAAGTGTGATAAAATTCTTTCTTCAAGAAAGTGTACTAAAACTTTTTGTTCAAAAAAGTGTATCAAAACTCGTTCTTAAGAACAGTTTATTTAGGCTTTGTTTTGAAAGAAAGTACAATAAACTATTTTATTAAACAAAGAGCTCTAAAATACTTATCTAAATAATGTGTACAAGAACAATTAAAACAGAAATTTCATAATATTTTTTTTTTTAATTTCATATTTTTTTTAAAAATTTCATAATATTTTTTTTATTTAAATTACATAATATTTTTTTTTAAAAACTTTGTAAAAAACATTTTTGAACACTGTGGAAGTTTTAAAGGAATTAAGTGTACTGAGGTAGGTGTACTAAAGCATTTTGTTAAATAAAGGTTGCTAAAACACTTTCTTAAACAAAGTTAATTAATTTAATAAATAAATTAACTAAAATCCTTTCCTGAACTAAGTGTAGTAAAAGATGTCCTATAAGAAGGTGTGCTAAAACTATTGTTTTAAAAAAGGTTTGAAAACGAAATTATTTCCTTGAACAAAGTGTATTGAAAAACTTGAAGAAAGCATACTGAAAAATGCTTTGAAGAAGAATGTTCTCTAAATAATACTTTCTCGAAAAAATTGTGCTAAAACACTGTCTAAACTAAATAATTCATTTGAATACGATATAGGAAACTTTCAAAAATTGTCGGCATACATTTTTTTCCTCAGAAAGTTTACTAAAATATCGTCTGCGTAAACATTTACGAAAAGTTTAAACGAACAATTAAAGAAAGAGCACTTTTAGGAAGAAGTGTACTAAACACTATCTTGACGAAAGTGTACTAAAATGTTTGCTTTAATAATGCGTAATAGAACGTTTCGTTTATGTAAACTTTCATAAACAAAAAAAAAAAAAAGAAAGTTCTAAAAGAAAGTGTGCTGAAACGATTTTTTATGAAATTAAAGTCTTAAAGCAATTTCTTTAAGAAAGTTTACTTATCAAATACATTTTTATAGAAAGCATGCTAAAAAATGCAGTACACACTTTCTTAAAACAAAGTCTATTATTAAAAAAATTTCCTTAAGAGAATGTACTTAATGCTTCAAAAACAAAAAAAAAAAAAAACAAAAAAAAAAAAAAAAATGGAAATCAGTTCATACTTTCTAAGAAAAAGTATTAAAGAATCTTTTAAAGAAAGAGTGAGTACGTTAAAGAGAACGTACTTCAGTACTTTCTTGCATAAACCACATTTTTAAAATAAGCAATAGTTTTTTTTTGGGATGAATTGTCCGAGAAGCATACTAAGGCCGAATTTCCCATGGAAAGTGTAATCAAGCATTTTCGAAAAAATTCTATTAAAATACTTTCTTAACGAAAGTGTGAAAGAATGGGTAATAAAAATTGTCCTCAGTATAGTTTTAGTACACCTTACGCGAGAAACTATCGTTTAACCATTTCGGATGAATTGTTCTAGAATCGTACTAAAGCCGACTTTCCCAAGGAAAATGTTATGTAAAATACATTTTCGAAGAAATTGTTATAAAATAGTTTCTTAGTGAAAGTGTACTAAAACTTTTCCATGACTGGATGATGAAAATAATGCACATCCGTCTACAAAGTTTTATCAGTGTAAATTTAGCTCACCTTACGCTAGAAATTATCATTTAACACTCTTGGAATGTTTAATGAAAAATATATTTTCGAAGAAATTGTAATAAAGTACTTTCTTGATGAAAGACTGGGTAATAAAAAGAATGCATATTCATCTACAGAGTATTCCCTAATTTTAGTATACCTTACTCGAGAAACTAATCTTTAACAGCCTCTTCGAGAGCCTCTTCTATTGGAAATGGTGTTCTTTAATACACTTTTGTTCGTTCAATTGGTATTTCGTTTAAAAAAAAAACATATGATGACGCTCTAAAATGTATTAAAATACTGTAGAGAAATTGTACTAGATCCGTTTTCCAAGTTTATAAAAATGTTTTCTAAAGACTCTGTTTTTTTTTTTTTTTTTTTGTAGAGACGAAGACGCAGAAAGTGTTATTACGAAAGTTTAATAGGAGGTGATAAAAATATTCTAAATAAATTATATTTTAAGAAAAATCTGAAAGAAAACATCATGTTTTTAAGATGATACAATAAAAATTACATTTCCTTCTACAACTTGTACTAAACAGTCTAATATATTTATGCATTTGTGCTAATCAGACACTTGTCTGGTACTAAAATCTATTTTCAAACTACACCAATTTATACAATGAAATAACCAACCAATAATAACAACAACAACAACCCCCAGAAAAAGCAATCGATTTACATGGAAAATTAACAAAATTACAAAGAAAAACAAAAAAAAATAATAATTACAATTTTGATATAAAATATTTATATTTATTAAACAAATCGAAACGTATTTAATAAACAAATACCGCACAATAATATACAAACAAAACAAATACGTACATCCTTTTTTTAAAATAACAAAGACGATGAGAAGAAACAGGATATAATTATTGCAAAAAAAGAAAAACAAAACTAAGTGTTATACAAAAAAAAAAAAAAAGTATTGATATATAAAAATATTTATAACAGAAGATATTAATTGAAAGAAAAAAGAGGAGGAAAAAAACAACAATGAAACGTTAACATAGCAAAATTCGCATATCTTTGATATATAAAAATTAATAGTAATAATAACAACAACAACAATAAGAAAAATACGGTAATACCACAAATAATTATAGAAAATTTTATTCACGCTAAAGAAACAGAAAAACATCACAAGAGAATAACAAAACTCCTACCCCCTCACATACAGAGACACACAAACATACACGGAGACAAGGACAAGGAAAAGGACACTTTTTAATGTGAAAACAAAGAAAACGGAGATATTCACTTTTATACTTTTTACACCAACACAAAAATATGAGAGTTATTAAAACAAAATGTTCATAAAGTATTGGAATATTATAAAAGCAAAAACCGTTGTAATTACGGTAATAATAATTTTTTTCTTCACTCCTCTATAAACAAAAAAAAAAAAAAAAAAAAATATAAGTAAAATGATAATCTTGATTTTTTAATTATAAATTAAACTATAAATACACGATTAGATGAGCATTTGTAGGAACTTAGTTGTAGACGATTTTTTGAAATATTCTTTGAAAATTTTGAAAATATTTCTAGACCCATTAGAGCTGTTTTGTTGCCGCCAAAATGTTGAAGTTGTTATTTTTCTTTGCACAATTTTTTTTGAAGAAAATGTACTAAAGAGTATACTTACTTAAAATGAGTTCAATGTCGTTGCTCAGTTTCTATTAAAGAAAATATACTTACATATTGAACTGACATATTTAATTGCACTAACTTTTGATAGATATTTTTTATAAAATTTATATTTCACATTATATTTTTTACACTTCTTGAAGAATATGTATTAAAAGTACTTACTGAAGGTATTCTAAATATACTAAAGAGTAAATTTTCTCTTTTCTACTGGCAAAAAAAAACATTAAAATTTTACAAAATTTGATTAAGATTGGTTTTTTGCTGATTTGTTGTCATACTATAAGTAAAAATATTAGACTTTTTAATAAAATAAATACGCGGTTATTTCAATGGCGTAAATCTTAATTTACTATTACTTGGCGATCTGTTAAATCCAGAAATTTTCAACTGAAACTAAGAAATTTTTAAATGAAATTGAGACATTCTCCAAGGAAGTTTACACCCACCTATTGTTGAGCTCAAAACATATGTGTGGCTTATATTTTACTTCATGGAATCAAAGAACGACGTTTTATTGACGGTCCGGACCGGAAAATATTTCTGATTTCTTCCAGTTTCTCGTATTCGAGACAAGAATTTACACTACTTTGATTTGATTCCGAGAACCGAATCAAACATGTTGTTTCTTTTTAATTATTAAATTGTGAATTGACATTCACAATAAGTATTAAAATCTTAATCTAAGAATATATATGTTGGTACTACCACTGCAGTGCTCAGCTTTTAGTTCGAATAAACAGTTATATAGCCAGATCTAGAGTTGGTAACCATTCGAGACGCCTATGACACTTAAACAAAAGTAGGTCCCTCTCATGTGGATTGGGATGATAGGTTAGTTTTCCAACGTAGTTCATGCACGATTTCCTTATCTCTTCTCGGACGGTGGGAATATCGAGGTTCTTGAGGATGTTATTATTTCGTATGTATCAAGGAGCGCAATCAAAAATGTATCAAATATAATATCTGTTTCGTAAATCCAAAACGAAACTATGTATAATTTGTTGTTTCTAAATTTACACAATTCCGAAATAGCTGTGGAAATCTCTGACAGACCAGCATTGGTTGGAACATACAGTTAACAATTTTGCGTTATGCCTTTTCTCTCAGCCAAGAAACGGAGCCACGTCATTTTTATGTTCTAATTCAGATTTAGAAATTAGACCGCATAAAATTGTGTTTTCGGTTTTGATTCTTCATTCAAAATATCTGTTAAATTATATTATATTCCCACAGAGAAAACAAATCTATGTAGTTTTCCAATTTCGTTTCAAAACTGAACTTTCCTTTAAATTCTTGTATAGAACATTATTTCATAATAACATAAATTCCTATTTTGTAAAATATTTCCGCACAATTTTAATGCATTGGCCAGGGCAAAGGATTGATGATTCTTTCATCGACTTTACCTTTCATTTGTTCTTGCTTACAAATCGGCATTGTAAAGCTGTAGTATAACGATGTATCGTATCTTCTGTTCCAGCTAAATTTTTGTTTGAATAGAAATGAAACAGAATTACGCTGCACTCACAATGACAGCAATACTTTCGTCAAGCGTACGCAGTGTAAGCAACAAATTGATTCTAATACGTTTGAACAAACAACAGATTGAATAATTATTGACGTTTTTTTCAAATACAGAAACGTTGCCTCTCAGCGCCAACTTCATAGCAAATTTACTGTTGTGATATCTTTTTGGATATCGGAAATAAAACCCCGTTCACAATGTAAACAGACAGTTAATCAGCTGTTTGTTCGAATATAATCGAAAAAACTTGTTGCTATGGAAGTTCTGACACGATTGCGAATACTGGTTATACGCTAAACAAAACCTGTAAGTCCCTCGGTATTGATCTTAAACGGAATTTCGTTAAAGCAATTATACCTTTATGTTTATGAGTATATGAAAAAATATCAGTGTAGAATGTGAGAATGTAAAAAAAGTTAATACTGAAAAACGAAAGGGAAACGAAAAATGGAACTTGTTTCGCAGGATTTACATGTATTTTGTATGGGAAAATAAATTCCTTTAGTTACGAATCCACATACAAAATGCATATCATCGAGCACAGCGTCTACACTACATGACGCATCTTTTCCGTCACGTGCAACGTTATTATGTTGGATAACATCTTTTGGAAGGCAGTAATGTTAGGATTTCGAGTAAGAACAAGAAGAGCTGAAACGGAAATGTCTTTGATGACCACATTCTAAATTAATTTTAATTTTATCACAGACATTAATATATAGGTAAATTGATTTTACATGTAACATTACAATCTTTTGTCAATAACATAAGCTCGTTATAAACTAAACTCTTTAGTAAACAATTTCCTCAAAAATATTCTCAAGAAGTAATGCTGGTGGCCGTTCGAAGTACAAATCTGCATGTTTTCATACAAGCGGCGACCATCTCAGAATTTGCTGGTGAAACTTCTGACAATTAGTATCTAATATTAGTTCTTCAAACTGAAATTCGAATTTATCGTGTTGTTAAAAAATAATTACGTTTAATCTCAAACAATATGAGTTCCCCTAGAAAGTGATGGGAATATGGATTTTATAGCCTAAAATCTGAATTGCTTAGGCACATTGCAGCGATAGAATGCATTTTTCAATTTTGATCATATTTAGTAAAGTGTTTTAGTTCTTCTTATATTCCACATATAGATTACCTCGATAGTTTAGTATTTGTAATAGTAGTTGGAATAAAAAGCTTCCTTAGAATTCTTTACATTTTCAAGCAATTTAATTTTTCTAATATGGTTGTGTACAAGAAACTCACAATATTTATCAAAAAAAGTACGAAATATTGAGAGTTTGAAAAAAACTTCACTAAAAACAAATAAAAATCTCACTTAATATTTAAATTAAATATAAACAAAACTTATTTGTGTATTAACTTTAAACGAAAACAAAAAAAAAAACTTAAGTAATTAAAACTTTTTTTCTTTTCTTTATAAATATTACATAAAATTATAACAATTTGTATGTTTAAATATTTATAAGTGTTAGAGGAAGAACAAACGAAAAAAAATACTTAATAAATTAACTAAATTAAAGTAAATATATTTGTTATAACGCAAAACAGAGACGTCAACGTAAATTTTAAGTAGTCCAATGCATAACGAAATATAAATTATTTCATAAAATAACTAAAAAAAATCAATCCCTCTTAAACCCTTCTATCCCCTCCCCCTCCCCACTACAATAAATATTTTAAACTTAAATTATTGAATGTATTATGCATTATCATAACGAAATAAAGAGAAAGAAAAACCACATTATCCAACTTTGTGTCTATTATTGTGAAACAATATCGCAAGTAAATAAAATATTTTCAAAAAATAATTTATTTCAATTTTAGTATCTATTATTAATTATACTTATACGTATGAATACGACAAAAGCATTACAAAAAAAAACTATTTCAAAATAAAATACACCACCTAATCTTTAAATAAATGACAAAAACAAATGGTTATATTATACTACAACAACAACCACAACAACAAGAAAATACAATTAATTTTTATTATATAACAAAACAAAACAAACAAACAATGTCATTATCTTACGACTTTAAACAAAACATAAACAAAAAAAAAATGTATGAACAATTCACATGTTTGATGCAAATTATGAACAGAAATTTCACTTGGAATGAAATAAATCCTTTGAAAAACCAAAACAAAAACAAATAATAATAAAACCATAAAACAAATCATTTACTTATGTATTATCTTTAAAAAAATACAAAAAAACAACAACAACAAATAAATAAATTTAATATTAAATTTATATTGATAAAAATAAAGAAAACGATGAAAATTGAAATCCTTGGTAAAGATTTCAAAAATGCAGTTGTATTCATAATAGTTCATGGGGCAGATTATGAGACAACTCTGCTGGGGTAAATAGGTTGGCAATGCGGTCTCATTTTGTATATAAATTTTAACATTTGTAATTGGGAATTGGGATGCCAAATCTTTATTTTTGATTTATATAAGATAGAGTAAGAAGAAATCCGATATTTTTCCAATAGACGGTTTTAGTAAAAATCCGTTCATACAGTTTTGTGATTGTTTGACTCAGTACAGTCACAGATGGACGCCAGCAAAAACTAAATATGTTATGTTTTACAAATTTTCTTCAATGCTAGGTATTATTCCTAATTATTTCATCGTAAAAAGTTTAGCGGCGTTGCCAAATTCTATTGGTTTACAACACTGAAATTAGAAGAACGAGCGTTATTAATTCATAATATTTGTAAAATCGTAAAATTGTCAATTTTTGTATTACAATTTCATTTCACAAGTTCAAAGTTATGTTATCAAACTTATTATGACGTAAAAAAGTAAGTTGTTGCGATTTTAGTGTTGAAAAACAACAAAACAAAAAAGGTTAGCCTTTTCACTTATGAAAATTTTGCTCGCGAAAAAACTTAGTCTACTCGAAAAATGCAGTTTCAAATTTCGTGACCATTTCTTATATGGTGTTTCGCCACATAAAACTAGCATAGTACCAGTCATAAAGGCAAAAACTGAAACCAGGTGGATGAAAATGTGAATAACGTTTATTGTCCTGATAATGTAACAGTCGATTGCTTGAAATTTAGATTTCGCCGGTGCTATTCCAGTAATTTTGATGTCTAAGACGTACCACGCTCTGGAAGGCTGTTTGACGATAAAGTCGATGAAATGGAAATTGTCTAGTCCGACCGCACTATTTCAATTGTCCAGGAACTAAACATTCCATAATAAGTCGTTTGGAAACAAATGAATAACGCTGGATAAAAAAGAAATCTTTATTTATGAGTCCCACATGGGTTAACGCAAAAAAACCTCATGGACCGAATTTCCGTCTGTGAATTGCTTCTGAGTCGCACTAAAATCGATCCATTTCTGAAATGGATGATAACTGGTGATGAAAAGTGAACCGCTTACAACGAAGTCAAGTGAAAACATTCGTGCTCAAATTGAGGTAACGCGGCGCAAACGGGAAGATTTTGTTGTGTATTTCGTAGAATTGGCAGGGAATCAAATACCACAACGACCAAATTCTTTATTCGGAACTGCACAAGGCAAATTCCATTGCATCGTATTCTATTTTTAGACTCTCTCAACGGGACGGAACCGTTTAGCGACGATTCCGAGCATCACAGTTTGAATTCGGAACTGTACTGTCAATTATTAGACCGTTTAAAAGAAACAATCGCTCAAAAGCCGCCATGTTTGGCCAATAGGAGGGGGATTATGTTACATTAGGGCAACGTCAGACCACATTTGTGGATGGTGGCTCACCAGAACCTTCAGGAGCTCGATTGAGAGGTTCGTATACATCCACCTTATGTACGAGTGTGGACCGACCTGACGTATACATGGTGCCAGCAGTTTAAAAAAAAAATATTTTCAAGGTGCCATGTTGTTCAGTAATTTTATTTGAGCCAGCAAAAGTAAACAATCTCAGTGAATTTGTAAACACGTACAAATTTGGTCACTGTTATGTAATTCAATATTTCCATTTGAAAGGAAAGGGGGAGTTTGCCCCTTCGTTCACGACTGTAAAATATTGGGTAGTAGAGCTTAAACGAGACCGTAAAAGCTGTCAGGACGAACATTATAGTGGTCGGCCAATTGATGTGTCCAAGCCAGACAGGGTGAAGAAAATTAACAAAATGGTATTGGATGATCGCCGGGTGAAGGTGCCTGAGCCAGCTGAAATGACAGGCGTTTGAAAAATATGGTATACTTCGTACATGGATATCAACGAAAATTTTAAGATAAGAAAGCTCTGGGCAAGATGGCTGCCGCGCTTGCTTGTAATAGAGCAAAAACAGCGTCATGAAGATGATTCAGTAGAGTGTTTGGCGACGCTTCACCACAATACACCCGAATTTTTGCGCCGATTATTAACCAAAAATGAGATATGGGTCCACCACTTCACACCTGGAATGGGAGAA
The DNA here is from genome assembly GCA_019455685.1 of Philornis downsi. Classification (NCBI taxonomy): domain Eukaryota; kingdom Metazoa; phylum Arthropoda; class Insecta; order Diptera; family Muscidae; genus Philornis; species Philornis downsi. The sequence goes on from JAHXMU010000197.1 coordinate 508,372, forward strand.
TCGTGTCGAAAGAAGGTGAAGATGGTTCCATTTGCAGGCAAGGTTATGGCGTCTGTTTTTTGGAATGCGCATAGAATTATTCTTATTGATTATCTTTAGAAAGGAAAAACCATCAGCGGCGAGTAATCTGCTAATTCATTGGAGCGTTTAGGTGATGAAATTATGGAAAAAAATGGGCATTTTGCGAAAAAAGGTGTTGGTTCACCAAAACAATGCTCCAGTTCACACATTAACTATTGCGATGACCAAAATTAAGTAAGTAAGATTCGAATTGCTTCATCACGCGCCTTATTCGCCAGTTTTAGAGCCCTTGGACTATTTGCTAATTTCAAACGTGAAAAAATGGCTCGGTAGTAAAAGATTTGCAAGCTTTGATGACTATTTTAAGGAGTTTGACAGTTCTCACTATGAACAGGTTATAGGGTATCGAGCATAAAGAAGATTGTATTGTTTTTTTGAGTCTTCTTTGTTGGGTGAGTCAGTTTTGGGACCGACCTCGTACCACCTTTTCCTGTATATGGCAAATGATATGTGAAAATCGACTGTCGCAGTTTTTTGGCCAATAAGGAAAAAAGCTTTCTGTTATCGAAAACGGTACATATTTGGCATAAAAGTCATTCAAAGATAATGGATTTCTTTTTGAATTTGTTGCATTTTCATTACCGTTTAAGAAAATTAATTTGAGTTAATTGATATTAATAAATGACATGTTTTTATAAAAGAATATTTTTCTAAACCATTTTTCATGTTTCCATTTCTACGAAAATTGATGAAAGCTCATCAAAATATTTTTCAAATGCAATTTTTGGGAAACGATTTCATTCTTCGAATTTATTCTTGTGATGGAACCATATCAAGTGAATACGGGTGGTGGTTTGTCGATGATATTTATTGTGTTTTTTGCTAGACATTCATTCATAATTATAGTTTTGTAAGATGCTGCAGAGGTCATAGATTTTCTTTCCACAAGTCTGACCCATTTCCACAAATTTATTCTCTAAACGCTTCCTAATGCCCATATTATATTCTTGATTTACTGCTTGAATTTCTATCGATAATCAAATTTCTTGTATACGAGTACAACATCACGATAATCAAAGAAAATAGCCAGCATTATCTTGAATTTTTATAAATTTCGACGCTTTTTTTCTATTTTGGTCTCAATTGGCAGGCGCTATTCGGAAGTTTGCGGATTGTTTTGCATGTTAAACTGGCAAACCCATATCTCGTCACCAGTTTTGACGCGTTTTGTGAATAAGGGGTTGGAATTGACTCATTCCATCACGTCTCCAGATAACTTTGTTTTTGAAGAAATTTGAGATTAATTGATTGGCAGTGCGTTTCATACTCAAACAATCGTGTGAAATACTATGAATTGACTCGTGGGACGCAGAATGTTCGGCGAATATCTCTATCAAGCTTAACTGATGATTTTCAGTCACCATTTCTTTACCGATGTTAACTTCAGTTGAGGATGTTGATGGCCAACGAGAACGAGGCAAATCTTCCATCACATCTCGCCCGTTGTCGACTGAATTGTGCCACCCATAAGCTTGTGCTCTTGATAAAGTCGATTCACCGTAAGACCTCTGTAACATTTTCAGTAATTTTTACGGCATACGAAATTCCATTTGCAATACAAAATTTGGGACAAATTATTTATTCGAAATGTAAAAAAAACTAAACGACAGATCGCGCTCAAAAACAGTACCAATATAGAGGATAGTTGCGCCAACTTAGCGGCAAATAGAATTCTGATGATCCATTAAAACGGGCTCTTTAAATTATAAATTATATTATAAATTTTTTTTTTTTTTTAACAGAAATAACACATTTGGAAGGTATTATTAATAAATTTAGAAATAATGCATATAAGCTTGGAATTCTTTTTCAAACTCTCTTTTTAATCTATAACCGCCTAAATGCGCCCAGGTAAGTAAAGTAAGAAACATGTTGGAAACTCGTAAATGAAAATAAATTCAGCTTACGCTCGAGTTACACTGGCAGAAAAGTCTCCTGGTAATTACTCTGTAAATATTTATCGCTCTTAACTTCACGACATACTGATAAGTTTACGTGGTTGTCGTGCATATCATGTGAATTCAAATATTGGTATTTGGATAATTTGGAAGCTAAAACTGGCACCTCTATTTTTCAATAATTATCCAAATTTAACTAAAGATATAAAATCGGCATATCTAAAACCTCCGTTCTGCAAAACGCGAAAAATCATAAATAGATTACGATTTTGATTTTGTGCTGAATTTAGTTTGTTTTTAGTTTAAGCAAAATTTAAGTTACGTTGCCACTTTTCTCGAAATGTTGCCACCTTTTTCGTACGAATTTAGCAAATCTAGTTTAGAAACAAAGAATTTTCTACTTTTAAACCTTTATACATACAAATGTAAAAAAGGGTTTGGCAGCGCTGTCAGCTGTTAAATACCTGCATCTGAAGTGTTATTTATTTAGTGAAAGCTAAGCCATTTATGAATATGACGCTTATTAGTTTGTAATGGAATAACAATTTATATATCAAATACAATATCGACTTTGTAGCGGTGTTCAAATTTTGAAGGAGTACTTCTTGTATGTCATTTTGTTAAAGTGCTTAAATGTTAAGTACTGGTATTATGAACGGGAACAATGAAATTTTCAAGAAAAACTGGATCTGGAAGGAATATGTTGTGCTTATAAATGAATTAATAAAAAAAAACTACGGCGAAAGTGGCCGGCCGTCAATTTTAAGCAGACGTTGTTGCCACATTAAGATTTTGATCAGGAGTTGTATAATTTTGGTGCAACTCCATTTAAATATATCCACATTTAAACATTTTTAATAATATGTTTAGAGGAAAAAGCAAAGACTAAATGTAAATTTTTAGTTTTTAAATACATAGTTGATTTCGAAAAAAATTTTCTGACTTCAAATACAAAAGGCATTTTCCAAAATATGCAGTATTTTCATTTGGCGTTTAAACATGGTGGTATCTATGACATTCCTATATGAGAGGAAGTCATGAAGGCACTTGTGTATTCTAAAACTGCCTGTATTTCGATTTGAAAAGAGTATATGAATATACTTGTTTAAATAAAAATCACCTCTAAAATCACAATTCTACATATTTAGAAATCATCTTTAAATACATTTTTCTTTACAACAACTTTCTATTTTAACAGTTTTCTGTACGAAAATTTCTGAAGAATTAAAGTTTGCAATCCGTCAGTTTGTGGATGTTAAAGCAACGTGTCTAGAGTATTCACTATGAAATATACACACAGTTTTCTGAATAATACTTTACTTTTGACAACCGAAATAACCGGAACTCGAAAATATGTAATGGCGGACAAACAATAGATATTTGAGTTGAATCATTTATTGACTCGCCCACAGAAAAGACTGGCTACAGTACAGATAGACGCGACGGTAATAATTTCGTTGCATTTCATTTATTTAAGTCGATGTAACAAAATTTCCTTGCAGACTAACAATGACTATATATACTACAGGGTGGCGCAATAGAACGTGCATATTTAAAAAATAGATTAAAAAATAAATACAAAAGGTATGGTTAAAATAAATCTAACGCATTGTAGAGTAATAAATGGAGTATATTTTTTAAAAATAACATCATCTAAATGGTGACCCTCTCTACGACGGCACTCCTCTAACCGCAAACGAAAATTATTGAAAACTTTCTTCAGTAATACTGGTGTAATGGCTGCCATTTCACCACGGATATTCTCCTTGAGCTGAACGATGTTTCTTGGATTATTACTGTAGACTTTGTGTTAGAGGTATTCCCACAAAAAAAAGTCAAGAGGCGTCAACGCCTGGACTACGTGGGGGCCATGGGATATCACCTCTTTTCGAAATCAGTCTGCCAAGAAACATCTGCTTCACCACCGCCATGGAGTCATTTGATGTGTGACAGGTAGGAACCAAGTTCTGGAATTCACTATTCTTGAACTTTCAATTTCTGGAACAAAATATTTGTCCAACATCTCAATATAGCGTTCCGTATTAACCGTGACGTTTTGGCCCCGCGCATTTTCGAAGAAAAAAGGACCAATTATTCCTCTGCCAGAGATTGCTGCCCATACTGTCACTTTAGGACTATGCAATGGTTTCTGGTGTTTGATTTTGGAATTTTCACTGTTCCAGTAATGACAATTTTGACGGTTTACGAACCCATTCATAAGGAAATGAGCCTCGTCAGAGGCTATTGTCAAAATTGGAAAATCGATTAAGCATTTCATTAGCAAATGCGAGCCTTGCTATGAAGTTAGACTCTTTCAATTCTTGTGTTAATTGCAGCTTATATGAATGCAGTTTAAGATCCAATGTTAGAATTCGTTGCAAACTTCGTCGCGATAATTGTAAGACAGACGATCTCGTGCGAGTCGACATTTGTGGATTTCCTCGTACTGACTCCATAACTCTCTCAACATTGTCTTCGGTCCTAAATGTTCTTGGCGACCATTTGCCTGTGGTTTAAATATTGAACCGGTCTCTTCAAAACGCTTTACCCATATTTTAATTAAATTACTTACTTTTTTTTAGACTTACTCAATGCGATCTACCGTTTAACGGCGATTGCGAACGTTACAGTTTGAGAAGAATTTACTAGACTTGTCGATTAATCGACTACTCGAAGTGTTCATCAAATGCATCGAAGTAATCGCCGTTCAATAATGATAGGTAGCTCTACGTATCGGTGATTGAATCCGCGATCATGCAGGCGATACTCGTTTGTGCTATAGAAATAAATATATTATCTACGTCAGTCGTTTTTACCGAAACTTACCGTTAAAGGCGGTGCTTTCCTGTAATTTTCCGAAAATTTTTGGCATTTGCGTGATACGGTAACTGATCTCGCGTAGATAAATTGTTGCTTGCTGATAGACCATTAAAGTGCTTGCTCCATGGAAGCAGCAGTTTGTAAGTAGGCATCTCCTTTTATTTTCCAGATACCATACCGACGTCGTGTTTGTCAGCAGTCATGCAGCGTGCCAAAAGAATATATACGATTATTTTGTCCGTCAACGGCAATAACGTAGTTTTGACCTGCAGGAACCGAAAACTGTTGATTTCTCTCAAATGTCCGTTAAGGTCGCAGTCCTCTAGCTTTCGGTCTGTTATGTCTACACAATCACTGTACGGAAACACTATTAGGTTTTTGGTTAGTGGTAGTATCAGTCGTGATTAATGCAGTTTTGCCCATCATCATCTCCAGAAGGATGTTGGGTGAAGTCATCACACTACATTTGATACAAAATGGACTGGAAATATCTTCGTCTATTTTCACTTACGCATCTGTAATATTAAAAATTTAGGTTTCTTAGACATTCGTCTAAAATAAAAATCAAATGCCGTTCGTTGGTAAGGACATCAGTTGAGAACGGCTGGACCGAATTGAATAATTTTTTTTTTAAATGTTCGTCGTAGTCCAATTTAGGTTTTTATTGGAAGAAAACTTTACCACGCCCACATTTACGCCCATTTTTTTCGATTTATCTAAAATTGTAAAACGGCTACACCGATATGGCTAATTCTTTTTTTTAAATGTTTGTAGTAAATGTTTCCAGTGCTGCTACAAATATGGGTGGGATTGAACAAAGGGGCGTGGTACCTCCCATACAAACCACAAATTAAAAATCCATTATCTATGCTCCTGCTAACGGTATTTGACCAAAATTTGGTACGTCGGTTTGGAGTACATATTTAAAGTGCTGTTACAAATATGGGTGGGATTGGACAAAGGGGCGTGGTACCTCCCATACAAACCACAAATTAAAAATCCATTATCTATGCTCCTGCTAACGGTATTTGACCAAAATTTGGTACGTCGGTTTTTAGTACATATTTTAAGTGCTGCTACAAATATGGGTGGGATTGGATAAAGGGGCGTGGTACCTCCCATACAAACCACAAATTAAAAATCCATTATCACGAATCCGGTTTTTAGGTAAAAAAAAATAGTTATGGTATTGAACAAGTTTTGTATTATAACAGTTTGCAGTTCTTGAAACTAACTCTAACGCCATCTGTTTAATACCAAAATTCTGTGTGTGAAATTTCTTTGATATGATAACAGCACCAATATGTGAGTTTTGGAATCATCAAAATGACTGTTAATTAGGTAATGCTAAAATTCTCTTATAAATTATTATATTATTTATTATTATCTATATTAAATTAACATTTAAAAAAACGTATTTCCCCTTTTTTAAAAATTTTTACACATTTGCAACAGCTTTTCACAAATTTACTAAACAAACATAAATTTTTTTTTTATTAGGACAGGACAACGTCTGTTGGGTCAGCTATCAAAAATAAAAAAAAAATTATTTTTAGCTGCGGTTACGGTATTTGAACAATATTTGATATGTCGGTTCAGTGTAACTATCATTCTTCTCCAAAATATCAATCAGCCGAGACTTTGCAACGGAACCAGACTTTCAGTGAAAATAAAAATTGAAGGCAAAACAACGTTTGCCGGGTCAGCTAGTTTAGAATGAAAATCAAAAATTTCATTTGGTAATCGGATTTCTTATCCCATCAATTGCTCTAAACTTTATGTTTTGAACACCAATCTATACTTTTATGACAGTTTTCCAACCGTTTTGAGCATCCTTCCAAATTGTTCAATATTTTGAGTATTTGCAGCATTTTTACGCTCTAATTTGTAGTAAGGTCACGTGCCTGCGTTTAGTTTTGGATTTTTCCGCTTGCCTATAGGCATTTTGGGGAAGTTGCTATGATTATCTTTTTACCCAAAACTAATTCGTCTTTTAAGTAAACATATGTAAATGGTGTCCCAACAAAAACGCAAGCTTTAAATTTGGCACCATTCGAAGTGTCATTGTTTGACATTTGAAAAATTGTTATTGTTTGCTAGTAAAAGGTGCGAGGTTAGTAAAAATGGAGCGCTACACGAATGAACAACGCATTCTCATTGTGAAATTGTTTTACCAAAATGATGACAGTTTTGCGGCTACAGTTCGCAAATTGCGATCAATTTGGGGTCACAATAATGCTCCAAAAGAGTCAACTGTAAAGAGATTAATGGTTAAATTTGCCAAAACTGGGTCTGTCAGTGATGTAAAGACAACAACGCGCCTTCGACCAGGTCGATCGACCGAAAATGTCGCAGCTGTACGTGATGATGTCCCTCAACTTTCATCCACCTCAATTCGACACGGAGCTCAGCAAATTGGTGTCTCCAAATCCAATATGCAGCGAATTTTGACGAAAGATTTGCATCTTCATGCACACAAAGTTCAATTGACTCAGGAACTGAAGCCAGCTGACCATGAACAGCGAATGGAGTTCGTTAATTTGGTATTGGAGAGACAACACGAAAATGCTGATTTTGCCGATAAAATCATCTTCAGTGACAAGGCCCATTTCCATCTTGATGGCTTCGTCAATAGGCAGAATTGTCGCATTTGGGGTGAGGAAAATCCTTGAGCGATTCACGAGAAGCAAATGCATCTTCAACGTGTCACTGTGTGAATTTTGGACTGGAGGAATCATTAGACCTTTTTTTTATGAAAATGAGGCATGTCAAGCGCAAACAGTCAAAATTGAAGAAATGAATGTGGAGGGCATGTGGTTCCAACAAGACGGCGCCACATGTCATACAGCCAGAGAAACAATTCAATTGCTGCATCAGTCATTTAAATCATGCATTCTTGTTGGGACACCCTTTATATGTATTCATTTTGCTACATTTAATTACGAATTACAATGTCCTAAAGGAGTAGTCGCCCAAAATACAAACACTATTTGGAGAAACTTACAAATATAGTTGTTATACATTTTCTACTCTTTCCCTTAGCACTTCAGTAGTTTCTAATTTCCGTTGAAGTAGTTGAATAGTTTGCCGTTCGAAATCTAGCAATAAAATCTTATAGGCGATCAAACAACCCTGACAACGTCGGAGACCCTTGCCAGCAAACATTAATTAGAAGTTGAAAACCTTTGGACATTTCCACATATTCGTAGACCCAACATCAACAGTGTGTTTAACTCCCATTAAGCATCCCATAAATCTTGACGTTGTTGGGACCGCAGAGGAAAATATATTTCCGGCATGACCATAAACGCATAACAATATATACTCTATTATATATATGTCAAAATGTGAGCAACCGGGAACGAGACACTTCTCTAGCAGCAACAAAATCTGAAACCAAATCCCAACATTTATACGGTAAAACTATACATCATCTCGTCAAAATGATGTGATACATTTGGGGTCGAACTAAAAGAAACGAAGAAAAAAAGGACTCGGATATAACCGCATACCCACATACATACGGTCAACTATGAAACCGAAAAACACCCGTTTACAGAGGTGTGGATACACATATAAATCGTACATGAGTGGTCCAAAAATTAGCACAGCTCACCATCAACCATCATATATTTAAAATAATTTCTGCGATTTGGAAGTTGATTAACGATGTCTCAGTGACGGATTCGTCGAGGAGGGCCATAAAACTTCTTCAACCATACATTATTTTTCATTGTGCTACACCTTACTGTGATTTGTTTTCGGTTAGTATTTCATGGAAAAAATAACTTCTTGTAGAAGATGGTGAGGATATCGTACGTTGACTAAAATTCGACTATCGATTAAGCACATCCCTCACATGCCGGAGATGTTATCAAAAGAAGACAGAGCAGAGAAGACATATCGTCATTCTTTCCTTTTAAAAGAGACAACTTGGATGTCTTCTGATCATAGCACGAGAAACCATTGGCCGCGTGATACTATCTGAAAAACATACTTCTTACTGTATGGAGTGTAATTCAAAGTGAGCCATAATGCTGATATACATTCGGATCAGCAACTGATTATAATTAAGATACGCATAAGATTGAACAATGAGAACAATTTATGTGACCAAGAACAATGAAAGCTAGACATTGCTAAGCCGCATGGCCCCAAGACACAGATATGGTTATAGAAAGGTCGGAAAAGCCAAGGTACAGAAAGAATATCAATTCAACTTGAATATCGTATTAAAAAGTAAAAGATAAAGGCAGCAGTGCGTGGTTACCTCTTATAAGAATGACATTGGAAATTTGTATTCGTAACCAATTGCGAATTGTGCTACGAGATAAGAAATCACAGCATAATTCAGAACTCAGTATCGCTGCTAAAGGCCTGCTGGCAAAGCAAGTGACTGCTCCTACGGTCAACGAATACCTGCTCGATACTGTGTTCCAAAAACACGATCCACCAAACGATGCACTAAACACCGCAGAATTGGGCTGTTCTCCAATGCTTATAACACACTCTCGAGGTAGTATAAGGTGTAGGGGGAAAAAACTGTAAAAACGAGGCTGTATGATCTGTCAAGGCGAACACCATAGTGGTAAACCAATTGAGGTGTCCACGCCAGACACGGTTAAGAAAATACACAAAATAGTATTGGATGATCGTCGGCTAAAGGTGCGTGAGTTAGCTGAAATGATAGGCATTTCAAAAAGTGCTATACATCGTATAGCAAGATGGGTGCCGCGCTTGCTTTCAATAAAGCAAAACCAACGTCGTGAAGATGTTCAGTAGAGTGCCCGGCGATTTTTCATCGCAATAAAGCCGTATTTTTGCTTCGATTTATAACTGCTGTGATTTCAAATAATAGTTCTGTAGTTTATTGTATTTCGTATGATAATAATAAACATTAACGACACCATTGGTGTTCGATGACCCCAAACAATTCGCAATAAGCGCAACACGAGCTGGTTATTGTTCCAGTTGCTCTTGCGCTTGTTAATGACTAATAGCGACTTAACTTTTTAGTTCACTTAGATTTTTGCTTAGTGTTGACGAAAGGAAGTTTAGGTGATTGAACTGTGAATGGACAATCACATTAAGCAATTGCCGATTGACTGATCAAGCGGAAGATCAGCTAGAATTGCTTTTTGGTTTTTTGACCAAATTGAGTTTAGGTTAGGTTAAGGTGTTATATAAATAAATGTGATACACCAAATGGTGATCAGAAGAAAGGAAGCGCTGAGATGTGTTTAGTCCTTTTCAAATTATATGAACTCTTCTTTTCCAGGTAACACTTAAGCCCCCACAAGTGCCGTAGAGAGCTGTGTTGAGTGCGCGAGCTCACGCCTTTATTAAAATATGCCAACGGTTATCATCTCAGAGGTGATACGCGTCCTAGACACAAGTAGGGAAAACATACTAACACAGTGATTTAGTAGAGTCCCACTGTAATTACACTACCGCTGTGATACACTAGAGACCAACCGTAATCACACAACACTATTATACAGTAGATCCCTGCTGTAATAACAATAACAGTCAAAGTAATGGACCGAGATGAAAGAATCGTGTCCAAAGAATACGGTTCCCTCTACAAGCAAGGTTATGGCGTCTGTTTTCTGGGTTTTGCATAGGATTATTTTTATTGATTATCTTCAGAAAAGAAAAACCATCAACGGTGAATAATATGCCAATTTATTGCATCGTTTAGGTGATGAAATTGTGAAAAACATTTCTCCATTGCCAAAAAAGAAAAGAAAAACCATCAACGGTGAATATTATGCCAATTTATTGCATCGTTTAGGTGATGAAATTGTGAAAAACATTTCTCCATTGCCAAAAAAGAAAGTGTTATTTCATCAAGACAATGCTCTAGTTCACACATTCACTATTGCAATGGACAAAATTTATGAATTACAGTTCAAATGGATTGATCACGCACCTTATTCGCCAGATTTAACTTCCTCGGAAGAGGGGGAGTCTGCGGTTGGTGGGTATTTCAAGGAGCTTGACAGTTCTTACTATAAACAGGGTATAGAAGCTATTGAATGTCGGTGGAAAAAGTGTATCGTGCTAAAAGGGGATTATGATGAAATATAAAAAATATTTTTTCCAACTTTTTTGTGTATTTTTTGTTAGGTCGACTAATTTTGGGACTGCAATCGTAAGGTTGAAATGGGCTCAACAACACCTAATTGTCATTAATGTCTTTAACTCTTTTCTAAAATGTGCTACAATTTCGACCTAAACTGTATGAATATTTATGAATGAGTTTGTTTTACATTCGTTCCATATTCAATGATACACATGAAGGATATAAAGATTTAGAGGATAAACTCCAGCCATGTTCACTCTGAGAGTGTATGTGTGTTTCAAATACCCATTAGGGACTATTTGTTATTGTAAAACTAACTGAATGGGGATTTATAGCAAAATGTAACATTTTACAAAAAAAAAAAAAAAACAACAACAACAACAACAACGTGCTATATTCTTCATTTTGCAGCAAAGTAATGGATGTTGACGCACAAGTCAGTATATATGTTTTGTGGTATAATCTTTCAGAAAGATGTATGTATGTGTGAAATCCTTTCGTTTATGCCTTAAGTGGTGAAGCGAAGTCTGGAATAATTAGTAAACAAAACAATTCCATTTCATTGCTAGAATTTAAATCGGTTAAATAAATAAAATTTATATTTAGTTTAAGAAGAAAACTTCAAAACTGCTACAAAACAAGAAACAATTTCCATTATATTCGTTCTATTTGTCTCTGGCTTTCATTTTTAGGAGTATTCGTTAGGGAGGTTATTTCAGAATAGGCAAGCATTTAACGAACAAATTTGCTTTCGACGAACAAAACTCTACTGCTGTATAGTGTAGAGCTATGAGTAATTAAGCAAGCAGATGTAACAGTCTTTGTTTTATACGGAAGGAAAATACTTGGTGAAGTATGTGGGCCTATAACTGATAACAGCGAGTTAGAATTTCTTTAATAGATGGACAATCATTAGTTATTGTGATTATTCGGTTTAATGTGTAAAGTTTGAAACTATTTCTTACACCCAACTTTACAAGCGCCACTCAATGGAATATAGAAAATTTTGTACTTGTTTTGAAACCAAGTTTATTAGTCCCATAGTATCCGAATATCTTTGAATTATTTTTTTAATAGATCATTTCTTTGTGTAGCTTTTGCTAACAGTATGTTATCATCTCTGCTGATGTTGGCATTTAAAGCTACAAAATTAACTTTTTTGATAACTTTTGCTAAGTAGGTTGGACGGTCTTCAGAAAAATGCATCTAGGGGCGCAGAAGATAGTAATTTAACAGATAAAAAACAAATTCCTTTGTATCCCATGACTGAGATACGGGGGAGCTTTTCATATTCAATGAGCTTTCAACCATTCTCTTTTTATTTCACTCATACAAAGTGGCCTACAGTTTAACGGTGATGCCAAAAGTCACAGTTTGAGAAGCATTTTTTAAGATATCGATTGCTTGATTACTCGAAGTGTTCGTCAGATACTTCGATGTGACCGCCGCTCAAATAATGATAGGTGTTTGTATCGGGGATTAAGCCTGCGATCATGCGAACGATAGTCGTTTGTAATAACCATCATGATATGGTCGGTCACAAATACCAATACTACATATATTTATCATTCAAGTTGGTTATATTGAGACGTGGGACATCGTTTTGGTATCCTAAGACATGGATTGGTTAGTCACAGAAGGAGGTTAGATCCATCTTGAAATATTAAGAATGACCAGATAGTCAAGAAGATGCTGTCTGGATTCCATGTCGTGTGTTCGAAACACTCTGCTCTATCTACTACATTGTCTCAATTTTGGTAGTGATTGCTGAAATTTATTTTTACTCTACTATCGTATTCATGTTATGACTTAACAGGGAATATGCCGTATTATGGCATATTCCTTTAGTTATAATATTTGGGTATCTATGGCGAACATCACCTTTTCTAAGAAGAAGCTAAAGATGCCTCATTTCAAAGCTGAGTCACTGAGTCGACGTGAACTCTGTTGAAAACAGATTTAACTCGTCCGCCCGTCTATTTATCATTTCACAATGATATTGGCTAAGTTATTTTGAATATTTATTTATATCTATAGATGTTTATTTTTCAACAAAACCTCCTTTTAGTTCAATACACATTTTTCACCGAACTGTCAAACTCCTTAAAATAGCCATCAACCGCAGACTCCATCTCTTTATTGTTGGCAATTTTTTAAAGTTTGAAAATAGAACATAGTCCGAGGAATATAAATTTGGCGAATAAGGTGATGAAACAATTCCAACTTTAATTCATTAATTTTGGCCATCGTATTAGTGGATGTGTGAACCGGAGCATTGTCTTGATGAAACAACACTTTTTTTCGGCAAAGCGGTCTTTTTCCACCTAAACGCTGCAATAAATTAGCATAATATTTGCCATTGATGCTGACGTTTTTCATTTCTGAAGAAAGTCAGTAAAAATATTCTTATGCGCACCCCAAAAAAACAGACACCATGAGGCTTGTTTCACCCATTCCAGTCCACTGATTTGACTATTCCTTTGTCTCAGGTGTAAAGTGGTGGACCGTGTCTCATCCATGGTTATAAATCGGCGCAATTCGCCAAACACTCCTTTGAAATATCTTCACGATGCTGTCCCTGCTCTACTGAAAGCAAGCGCGGCAGTCATCTTGTGCATAGTTTCTCATCTTCAAATCTTCGGTCAGTATACGGTGTATACCATTTTTTTAAAATGCCTATCATTTCAGCTAGCTCACACACCTTCAGCCAATGATCATCCAATATCATTATGTGGATTTTCTTAACTGTGTCTGGCGTGGACACCACAATTGGTCGACCATTACGGTGTTCTCCTTGGCAGCTCGTACATCTTCGTTTAAACTCTGCTACTCAATATTTTATAGTTGTAAATGGGGGAGCAGACTGCTCCATAGTAGGATCTAGCTCGCCTTTAATATTCGTTGGACTGAGACCTTTCAAATGGAAATATTGAATTACATAAGAGTGACCAATTTTTTCCATGTTTACATGTTCACTGCGATCGTGTAATACAGAAAATACTATACAATGGGCGGACTTGAAACTTAAAACATGTTTTATAAGGTTGCCACTTTCCATGGAAATAATTTTTTTTCAAACTACTGGCACCATCTATACGTCTGGTGGCCTAATTTTGGGACCGCCCACTTAACTCACCTAAAAATATGCAATAGTTTATATGTAATTTCATATTTAAGTAAAACACCGTTTTAACTTATAAGAAATTTATAATTAACTAATGCAATGAAACCAGAAAGATAGCTTACAGTTAACCGGAAACCATTTTTCCATATACAGTGAATAGTTTTGCAATATAGCAGTGGAGCTAAAATGTTGACTAAATATTAGTAAATATGAATATGAATAAATTACATTTAATGAAATATTTAATGTGATAAGAATAATAATAATGAAAATGAATAATAATTACGTCCAATATCGCCATGCATCGCAGCCAGTTGAAAGGTTTTATGCAAGTAGGATTTACAGAGTGGTAAATATGAATCGAAACAAAAGGTAAATTCAATTCAATAATGCTACAGGAAAATATAACAACTGAAAATGGAAAATTTGGTACAAAATAAAGAATAAAAAGTTTAGAAAATATAAGGACAGCTGAATTTATTTGAAAATTTGGGCTGATACTTAATGTTCTCACTACTTTTGTTGACGCCTTAACAAATGTGTTCAAAAAGTTGTGTTGACCTGTAAATTATTTCTATGGATATGTACGATAGGGAACTGATGACGATTTTTTGTATTGCTGTGGGGCAACAAATTTTTAAACTGTAGATAAAAAATTATTTGTGCAAAATTGTAAAACGACCATTTCGGTTTTAGTTGAGAGAAAAATTGGTGCAAGCAAATATTTTATATCGAAAATGCTTCTTTTGCTGTTCCAAATGCTATCCATAAAAATTAATATTATTTTACATGCCTCTCAATTAATTTTCAAATCAATTTTCCACTCCGAACGTGATAACTCCAAAAAATTCATTTTGAATGTATCTACCGCTCTTTCAGACATTGAGAAACTTTAATCTGACTATTTAGTTTTGATATGCTGAATGAAAAGAAGCCACTGGATGCCAAATCAGAATTGTAGATAACATATCAATTCGACATTTTGAACCCTCAAGAAGTCATCTGTGGCAGCTCGCCCATTCGTTCAAATGGAAATGAATTGACTATTTTACTATACTCTAATGGCATGAAATTAATTCAAATACAAACTCCAGCCTGAATACGATCAAATTTGGACAATCTTTTCAGCTTTAGAGTATGTACATATATATAAAATATTTATTAGGGAATATTTTGATTTGAATATCAAAGCAAAAATAATAAGTTGTAGTGCCAAGTAGACATTTCTAAATTGAAAATGTTATTAAGTAGTCAATTCAGTAATCACACACAAGGATGACGCATTTCGGACTGCATGATAAGTCTATCTTCAGATCCCTTTCTGACTAAATGATGCTGTTTTTCAAAAATCGAATAAACCACTCAAATTTGCATCATATATTAAAATTTTTATTGGAATCGATAAATTAGTCTTTGCCATTTAATTTTTAAAGATAATTTCATGTAAATGTTGTCTGCGGCTCTGTCTCAAAATGTCCATTTGGAAGGTCCAATTTTTCATCACTTTTTTGAGCATTTCGGCCTGTATTCCACGAACAACGCGTGTTATGTTGTCCTGTAAGGCTTCAATTGTGTTCGGCTTGCCACAAGAAATAATCAAGAGACGTTAAATGGCAAGATCTTGGGGGCCAACTCGCAGGGCCGAATCGAAAGCTTATCAAAAGATAAGCTGCTCACCCAAAACAGCGGATTTTCATTGAGCTTTTGTAAGGCCCATTCACCAAAAATTAAATGTTGTGGTAGGTCATTCGGCTTCAATTCTTCTGTGAGTTGAATTTTATAGGCTTTCAAACACAAATCGACTTGTAAAATTTTCCTTGTGGTTGCGTGACACATGCCCAATCGCTGAGAACGGCGACGAATTGACATTTCACGATCGTCATTAACACTGGTCGCTACGGCAGCAATATTTTCTTCATTACGCACTGCGAATCGATGGTTTTATGTCCAATAAAGTAAATTTGGTGAAAAATTTGGAGATAACAGCACGAATTGTTGATTCAGCAAGTCGATTATGACGACCATAAAATTGTCGTATCAAACGATGCACATTTGTCACAGAGCACGAATTTTGATAATAAATTTCAACCATTTGCAATCGTTGGTCCTTTGTTAGTCTTTCCATGATGAAATGGCAAAGTATACTGTACACTTTTCATTTTGACAGATGACGTTTGGACGCCATTACCAACCAGTGCTGCCAACCTGAAAAACTTAAATCTTAAAAAATCATATATAAATTCCAGCTACTTAAATGTTTGTCAATTTTGTTGCATTATATTTCTTAGTAAAGTTAAAGAAAGATGAAAACAATGGGGACGTCCTCTCTGGAAACTTCCATACGTAATGGGTAATAGGTTATCCATGAAGTGCTTTCAAAACTACTGGTGAGGCAAGGCTGTCAGCTGTTAAATAACAGTGGTGTGAAGTGTTATTTACTTGATGAAATGTTTGCTATTTACGAATATGGATCGTTTAACAACCGAAGAACGCGTAAAAATACCTATAGTTAAAACTTACCACAAAAATGGGCACTTTCCGTGCATTATAGGGTGATTATGGTTGTCATAATCGGCCTACTGTGCAAGGAATTGGCAAGATTATAAAAAAATTTGAAGAGACTGAAAGCGCTACGGATGTGGTCAGGCCTGTGCATTATCGCAATGTATGCTTCTTCTTCTTCTTAGGTGGCAGCTGGAATAGACATCCTCATCTATTATACGCCGCCCGTAGAAAATAATACCAAGCGCTTCGATCTTCTTTGCTACTCCTTCAATTCGTCACATCAAGTTTCGATAGTTATTTCAAAACTCTGGTCTTTCCAATGGAGTTTTGTTCACCCTCTTCTGCGCCGTCCATCGAGTTCGTTGTCGAAAACTTTCCGTGCCGGAGCCTTTGGGTCCATCGAGTTCGTTATCGAAATCTTTCCATGCCGGAGCATTTGGGTCCATCCGCACAACATGACCCAGCCAACGCAATTGCTGTATACTCGTATTAATGCTTTTGACCAGCATATAACTCATATAGCTGTCGGCATATAGCTCATACAGTTCATGCGACGCCGATACTCTCCGTTAGCGAAGATGGGTCTATATATTGTATGCACTGCCGAATGTATGCACTGCCAAAAATATTGCTTCTGTTAGTAAAAGCGTCGCAGATAATCTAAATTCCAATTCAGAGCGCTATAGCCCTATGACAAACGACTTTTTTGGCCTGCAATTGAAGACTACGAGTATAAACTGGACGACATGTGGCTTCAACAAGACTGTGCCACGAGCCCCACAACACGACCGATTGTGATTTTATTGCATGCAAAGTCTTCGGAAAGCATAATTTCACGTTTTGGCTATGTCAATGGGCCACCAAGATCATACGATTTGACGCCGTTAGACCTTTTTAGTGAAGCTACGTCAAAGAACGTATTTACGTGGATAATTTCTAATCGTTAGAGTATTTGAAAACCAATATTCGTCAAATTATCGCCAAGATACCGTCTCAAATGTGCGACAAAGTGGTCGGAGACTATCTCAAAAGGATTCACTGCTGTAACCAATCCAGAGGCGGTCATATAAATGACATTGTATTTCGTATATAATGACAAGGCGCATGGTATTATAATGAAATAAAAGTTTCATCGAAATCATAACTTTGTGTGTGTTTTATTTAATTTTACTTTTGAAACCGAAAAATGTTTAACCCGGTATTAACTAACTTCGCCCATATATTCCTAGAATTATACCTTTCACTTAGTTATACTAAATTCAGTATAATCTCGCACACTTTAGGCATTTAGTAAAATCAGTTGGTCGAATGAAAATAGTTTCACTTTGGTCAAAATCAATGGTCCTTCCCCTCATTTCTAGGCGGAGAACTTCAAAAAGTTACAATTTTCCTTCTTGAATTGTATGTACTCTAATTCAGGTTATTTTTAAATATATGTATATTTTGATTATCTGACGATTTATCGCAACCTCTTCAGCCATACTTCACACTTTCTACCAGCTTAGAGAGATTTCAGGTGAAGTCAGTTCACCTGACTAAACTTTATTTACCGGATCAACAATAATAGTTTTAACTGAAGATGGATTTCCTATGAAAGACATAAGGAAGATTTCAAAATTATATAAATATGATTAAAAATTAATGTGAACATGCATTCTTTTATATAAAAATAACAATTTCCAGACAACAATTATTTTATATTTATTTTTTACAAATTGTTTGTATAAAATATTTGCTTTGACAAATTCGGTGCAAATTTTTTTTTTAACTTTAAATCCCTTGAAAATTGTTCAAACTTTATGGATATGAGGTAACGACAATTTCCATAAAAATTTTTTTTCATACATTTTTGTATAAATTTTAATGTCTTATTTTTATGTCTTGTATTTCCTCGGGACAACAACATTAAGATATTAGATATGAATATGAATATGTTTTAAAAGCACCGAAATATTTAATGTGCCACAGCTGGGGTAAAAGTTAAATATCAACACAGGAATTCTACCCAACAGGACAATCGTAAATTACATTCTAACAGCGCAGACCCTTGAAAACTCTTGTTGAACAATACGGTTCATTTCGTACAACACCGCAGTGAATTCACTTTCAGGCAGGCCACAACCCCTCGTGTTATCATGTAAAAATATCATTCATTTTAATCTTGATGAAGAAAAAACAAACAAAAAAAATTCATATAATTTCTGTTTGGGGATTTCTGTTAAATCGATGTTTTTTAACAATAACATGAATCATGGCAGCGATGAAAATATGACTTTTTCCGTAATATTCAAATAAATTGGTAACAGTAAATTAAAAAATAAAACACAAAT
The DNA here is from genome assembly GCA_019455685.1 of Philornis downsi. Lineage (NCBI taxonomy): Eukaryota > Metazoa > Arthropoda > Insecta > Diptera > Muscidae > Philornis > Philornis downsi. The sequence goes on from JAHXMU010000197.1 coordinate 527,215, forward strand.
AACCCATTTATATTGCAAAAATACAATATCATTCGTTTCCTATGAAAATTATTTTCATACAATGAACATGAACATTTTTAATGGAGAATTTTTGTGTGCTTCATTAAAATTGAATCAGGATGATTGAACAGAAAAGTTTATTTGATATATTGTTTTTTGAAGGTATTGTTAAATATTTCTGTATCCTGCGGAACAAAGAGCTTAATAAATCGTATAATAAAATGTGCTTGTTTTTTTTTATTAGTATTTCTTCGAAAGGGATTACGTTAAAGCGGTTTATGTGTGAAGCACGCAAATGTAATCGTTTATTTGTATGAATTTGCTGGAAAAACACTAGCATGAGAGAGATTTTCTTTATCATGTGGACGATTAACATTTGCTTTAACAGACTCTGTTAAACACCATAAAAATTTAACAGGTCTGAAGCTTTTAAAAGGCAACGAGTTTTTATTTCTTTAGCCATGAACTTCTTTAATGAAAAGGTTACATATGAGTTATTCCATAGCAAATCGCGAATGATTTTTCTCGATTTATATTATAATTGTTAAATGGGCAATTTCTATTATTTGCCTTAAAAAATTCTACTTATCTTGCTAAGAACCAATGTTTATTATTATGTGCAACTTTGTACTTGTTCTAGCATATTAAGTCATGAGAGGTGTAGTTTTTAGAAAGATTTAAATTGGCAAAAAATTTACTTTTAATTTCGAAATGATCTTTTAAGAAGTTGGAATTCTAATTCACAACTAAATCAATGAACTATACAAGGTATTGGGGGTGTTGATGGACCTTCGAGCTGAATAGTAGTTTCGTACCTGTATTACTTTTCCTCGAAAATGTAGCATATGCATAGGCTTATGTATTTACTTACTAATAAAACAGAGATAACTTCCCTTAATTACTTAAATAAAATGTTTCGAAATAAATTAAATGAATGTAGTAATAATTTCCCTTACGTTTATCGTGTTAAAGTTGTAATACAACAAACAACATCCTTCTATATAGTTTAGTTTTCTATGAACAACACCAACGTTACTAGCAGCTTTCCACAGATAGTACAGCACAACATTTAGGCTTATAGTTTTCTATATGACATTTAAAACTAAAAGCTTTTTTTCACTTTAAATTAACTTTATTTCAATTTTAATATCCGGTTGGAGAGTGAAGACTCAGCTCTTAATTTCCTTTATAAAAATATTTATACCATGAACATGTGAACTATGTGGACTGTGCTATGCAGACTGTGTTGTCTGTTTTACGAAACAAATTAAATTGTTCTTTAATTTACTTGATTTACATTCTAATTTAATGAACCGCCACATAATCAAGTTGGCACATAGTTAAACTCGAGTTTGTTATGGATGTGCGTTTTTTGTTTGTGCTATTTCTGTTATCTTTTCCATAAAATGCTCGAGTTTTAAAATGGGCGGTTCGAGTTGTTCTTGCAGGAATGGTTTTCTTTTCCTTAGTTTGCTTGGTTGATTTTTCCATTAAGCCGGACTGATTGTGAGATGGGTTGTGGGATGGTTTACCTTTCGAAATGTCTTTTATATCCTTTGCATATTCACATGGTCGACCTGTTAAGAAAATACTCGTATACGTAAGTAGGTTCGTATACACTGTGGACTAGACAAAAAAAGTAGGAAAAAAGAAGATAAACAAAATAATGAAGGTATTTGAACGAATATAAAATGGCTGTGGACTGAACTTTACATTTGTTAGAGATGTCTCTTAATAGAGATGAGGGTTGGTGTGAACAGTTAGGCACAGTTTTAAAAGGTTTGCAAGTTTCCGCCATAATTCTCGATGGTGTTAAATCATTGTTATTTGTTGTAGACATTGCCGTATCCAAAGCCGTAGAAATCGATTATTGACAATGGGTTCGAAAATGGTATCTGAACTTTTCCGGATTATGTTTGTGTAATGAATAGCACATACGACACGACCGTATTTGGTACCACGCCTTGTGGCGATATTTCAAAGTTTGTGAATGTTACTGTCATTACTTGAGGTTAGATGTTCAAAACTTCTCACATATTGAATCTAAAAACTTGATATTTTGGGAAAAAGTTCCATAAATTTGTTTCGAAAAGCTTATAATTTATAGAAATTTGTAATAGTTTAAGAACTTTCTCATGTATTATGTGTAATATAATAAAAGTGGAACATTTTATTGCCCCAACGGCGAAAAACGAATGCCACAGCATACTTGAAGTTTGGCAACATATAAAGAATAGATCTTAAATTCCATTTACTTACTTATTTAGACGGCGATTAGATTATAAGTTTATATACATTGTACTCCGCAGGTAGAAAAAAGTTAAGACCTTTATTCATTTGTGCTCTCAAATCCTTTTTCAATTTGCCACACCAAGATTCGCTAGGTTCTCAAAAGCCTTGTCCCTGAAATGGAGTTTTTGTCGCTCTCCTTTGTGTCGCTACCCGAGTGCACTGTCTAGTGCTTTTAAAGCAGCAGCGAAAGTAATTACTATATTTTAATGCGCTTTGTCTCGATGAAGTTAATATACAGCTCAAGCAGTCTATGATGAATTGCTACGCAAAGTTACTGCTGAAAACAAACGTCCCAAACGTGTAGACACTTTCATCTGCTCTTTTACCAATGGTTTCAGTATTGCCAACTTTTTCACAAAGCCTGAGAAGACTGCAGTAACATCTCGTTATTTTTGTCCTATGCTGTCCTCATTACCAGAGTACAAAAAAAGTATAGTGTAAATAGACAAGGATGGCATAAGCCACATTCATTGCATCATTTTTCATAATTATCTCGTTCAGAGCAAAATAACTCAGCAAAACTTTAAACGATCTTCATTGAAGACTTCCTTCCTTCATTGATGACTATCCTTCAAAGACATATAAACTTCGCAGGTATATCAAGTTTGGCCACGGCTTCATAGAATTTTTATTATAGCGGATTGGCGATTTTTTCCTAAAGACTGAGAAGACTGCAGTAACATCTCGCTATTTTTGTCCTATGCTGTCCTAATTACCAGAATACACACAAAAAAGTACGATGTAAATAGACAAGGATGGCATAAGCCTTATTCATTGCATCATTTCTCATAATTATCTCTAGGATTATTTAGAAATCCACGTTTAGTGTAAAATAATTCAGCAAGACTTTTAACAATCTTCATTGAAAATTTCCTTCCTTCATTAATGACTGTCCTTCAAAGACATATAAACTTCGCAGGTATTTAAAGTTTGGCCACGCTTCATAGAACTTTTATTGTAGCGGATTGGCGACTTTTCCCTAAAGCCTGTGAAGACTGCAGTGACATCTCGCTGTTTTTGGACCATGCTGTCCTCATTACCAGAGTACAAAAAAAGTATGGTGTAAATAGACAAGGATGGCATAAGCCACATTCATTGCATCATTTTTCATAATTATCTCTAGAATTATTTAGAAATCCACGTTTAGTGTAAAAAAACTCAGCAAGACTTTTAACTATCTTCATTGAAAACTTCCTTCCTTCATTAATGACTGTCCTTCAAAGACATATAAGCTTCGCAGGTATATCAACTTTGGACACGGCTTCATAGAACTTTTATTGTAGCGGATTGGCGACTTTTTTCTAAAGCCTGAGAAGACTGCAGTAACATCTATGCTGTCCTCATTACCAGAGTGCAAAAACAAGTACGGTGTAAATAGACAAGGATGGCATAAATCCACATTTAGTGTAAAATAATTCAGCAAGACTTTTAACAAACTTCATTGAAAACTTCCTTCCTTCATTAATGACTGTCCTTCAAAGACATATAAGTTTCACAGGTATATAAGGTGTGGCCACGACTTCAAAGAACTTTTATTGTAGCCGATTGTCAAAGGCAGCTTTATAGTTAACGAAAAGTTGGTACGTAGCAACACAAATTTGAAAATAGTATGTACTATTTATTCATTAAATTAATGCATTGGTAGTGTATAGATATTGGAAACTACTGCCATTAAAAAAAAATTATTAGAAAAGCGTATAATATCATGACACTATGGCCTGCAAGTACAAATTAGTAAAGGACTTGTCTTTCCAAGGACTACATCCTTCTATTGAAAAGTTAGCCTTTTTCTCCAATTTTCCAAAATTTTTATTATTTGTTAGTTAAATTATAGCAATATACTGAAGTAGTTTATAGAGTTGTAAACCCCAATTTATCCCGAATTGTACAGATGGCTATTGAACATTGTGTTTCAGAGGACATTTCGTGGAAAAAAACGAACTAAACCGATGTATCAGGCACAGGAAGAGGATGTTTTGGCCACACCCGCTAATCTTGCGACGATGTGGTGAGTTTTAAGCCATAGACTCGCTTAGGTGCGCAACTAAGTTCTCACTATTTTGTTTTTTTTTTCTTATAAAAATTCAATTTTATTATGAAAACATGTTTACAAATGATTCATTGAAAGTATTGCCCATCGCTAGCTACTACTTTTTCCCATTTTTCTGGCAAAGCTCGAATTCCGTGAGGGTAAAATTGTTCATCTTTTGAGGTTATCCACGAATCTAGCCATTCCTTGATGTCGTCATATAAGTGGAACCGCTGTTCAACCAGACCGTGTGCCATCGAATGTCGCAATATCTAGAAAATATGGCGGTTGGGTTAAGACTTCCCATTTCAGCGTTTCCAGGTAGGTTTGGCCACGAGCATCTCCACGTATTATGGGTGTTTCTCGCACATAACTGGGCTTAATCGCATTAATTGAAGTCGATACCGATCCCCAGTAATGGTTTCGTTTGGTTTCAACAGCTCGTAATAAATAACACCGACCTGGTCCCACCAAACACAGATCATAACCTTCGCAGCGTAACAGTTCGGCCGAGGCGACAACGGAGAAGTGTGATCGGGTAGCTCCCACGACTTCCTTTTTTTGCATTGCAGTAATGAATCCATTTTTCATCACCCGTTACAATACGATGGAGGAAAGCCTTAATTTTTGTAGCTGAAGCAGTTGTTCACAGAAGAAAAAACGACGCTGAACGTCCCTTGGCTTCAACTCATAAGGAACCCAAGTTCTTTGCTCTTGAATCATTCCCAACGCATGCAATCACTTGGAAATGGCTTGGCGGGTAACTCCAGATACTGAAGCAAGCTCTACCTGCTTTTGATACAAATCCCCATCAAGGTCGAAGGTTTTTCGTCTTCCTTTACGTGAACGGGCGTCTACATCAAAACCACTGTCTTTAAAGCGACGGAACCATTCTCGACACGTTGTTTCACTTAAAGCAGCATCCCCATAAACATTTTGAAGCTCTCGATGAGCTTCAGCCGCCGTTTTCTTTGATTTAAAGAAAAAAATCAATATTTCCCGCATATGACTATTATTTGGCACAAAATCTTACATATTCACACAACCAAAAGAATATGACGTCAAAAGAAAATCACAATTGTGTCGAGCCGGTATGTTTACTATATGTCTGAGCTTGGCTCGTGACGTTTCGGTTATGGCAGAATTGGCTAGCACTTACAGCTGGCGCCATCTATTGGTTGCGCATCTTAGTTGCGCACCTATATCTCTAAGACATGGTTTTTATTCGATATTTTCTATCATTCGTTTAAATATATTTTTGTTATCTTAGGCGACTTTGCTTAAAAATCCATGACGAAACGGTAAAATGAAATAATTGTTCATTTCGGAACTTCGCATCACCGCTTATTGCACCACCTTCGTACGAAAAGGACAGAAAGGAAGACATGTAGTTTAAAAATGGTGTCACTTAACTAAGCCGCAGTTTAATTTATGCAAATCGTGGGAAAGTGAAACGAGTGAGAAATACATGGAAAATGGAAACATTTCTTTTGTGCCCCCTGAAAAAAAAAAATGTACAAATGAAATAAAATAAAGTAATTGATTTAACTATGCAATCGCAAGAAAACGAAGAAAAACCCAACAATCAAGAGAAATTGGCCAGCAGGATGCACAGCCATTTGGTCATTATTTCATATGAGAAAATCGTTCTCCCTAATCTCGTTTCTTATTGTTGGATCTACAAAGCATTCAGAGTAATTTTTGGCAATTGCCTCTCAGGGTGCCATAAAACTGGGAAACATAATTTGTTTACAGCCTCTTGTTTACTTGTGTGCTATAATGGAATGTGGTCGAAAGATTGCACAACAATTCATATTTTTATTATTACATGCCATTTTAAGCAATTACCATAAAAAGCAAGCAAGTCCCGTCCTCACATACATACATGTATATGTATATGTAGCGAAATAAAAAGAAAACAAAAAAAAATAGAACTTTTATATGTCATAATTGTGCATGTATATGCGACTTTGACCCGCCAGTCGCCTGTCATACAACACTAAATGGTATTAAATGCCATTTTATCATAAACCGTAAAAATTAAATTAATCTAGGCGCTTTCACATGTGGCTGTTCGGTTCTATCCGCTTTGTGTATGGATGGCAACATAATTATATTGCAATAAAATTACAATTTGACATTTGACATCCTAAAAGTATGCAATTACCATTACAAAATGGAGAGCCTTTTATGTATGCAATAATTGCTTACAGTGTCAGAAGACATATAATCGCTCATAATTGTAGCATACCGTTATATGTTCATACATTTTTCGTCGGTAGTTAGTTTAATAGGTCATACGTTTAAATGAACTCATGACGCTAATTTATTTTGTAGACAAATGACTAAATTTGTAATGAATATCGAAACATGAATATCACACATATTGTTGGTAGACTACGGTGGATATTTTCTATAGTAAAATTAGTAAATACGAAAACAGTAACAGTTAATGAACCGATACCTAGAGCTGCGGTAAAACGCCAATACTGAATATACAGTAGTGATTAATGGGGACTTTTTTCGTGGTTTCTGCAAGGGCGGGGCAGTTGTATGCAAGCTTTTTTATGTATCCACCAACTTAGATGATCCACGAACTTAAAAGGCTATGATGATGCTACAATTCAGCTGTTTTTATCTCAGTTCTTAATTATTATACAGAATTGAAATTCATATATGTTACGTGTTTAAAGAGTGCTGCTAACTTGGGAATTCAACAAAAATCAAACATTGGGTTGGCAAGAAAGTACAGGATTATCCATTTAGTGTTTCCGAAATCGCCGGTCTTGCAAGGCTGTCAGCTGTTGAACATCTGCCATCTGAAGTGAAAGGTTTGCTACTTGCGAATATTGATCGTTTAATTTACAAAGAATGCGTAATAGTTAAAAGTTACTACAAATGTGGTGATTCAAAAGTGGGCTTTCAATGAAATAAAATTTTTCTTCAGCGAGGACGTTCATTTCTCTCTCCGTGGATATGCCAACAAGCAAAATTATCATGTGCGAGGTCGGAAAACCCAGAAGTGATTATGGATAAGCCATAGTATCCGCATTATGCTCTGGGTGTGTCAATGGACCGTATTTTTCAAAAATGATGCTAGAGAAACTGTTGCCGTCAATTCAGAGCACTACGGTCGCATGACAACCGACTTTTTCTGGTCTGGAAGTGAGGATTATGAACTGGATGATATGTGCTTTTAATAAGACGGTGCCATGAGCCATACAACACTATCAATTTTCCATTTCCCAGAAAGCGTAATTCCACCTTTTGGCGACGTCAATTATCCACCAAGATTATGCGATTGGACGACGTAAGACTTTCTTTGTTTAGCTACGTCCCCAAACGTTGGAGCATTTGAAAATCAATATTCGTCAAGTCATCGACGAGATACCGCCTGAAATATGTAAAAAAGGTTTTCGAAAGTTTAACTCAAAAGCATCCACTGCTGCAACCAATCCCGGAGGCGGTTATTTAAATGACTTTGTATATCGAACGTAATGTCAAGATCCAAGGATTATAATGAAGTAGAAATTTCATCGAAATCGTAGCTCCATGTGTGTGTGTGTTTCTTAACTTTACTTTTGAAACCGAAATATAGATAACCCGTTAATTTCAATTTTTTTCATATTGATGGTATTTTTGTTATTTGCGATGTGTATGATTTGGATGTAAATGACCATTGAGCGATGTGTCTGACGAGGTGACTTTCTAGTCAAGTAATCAACAGATGTATTAAACGTTTCTCAAACTGTGGCATTTGGAATCCTCGTTAAACTGTTGGTCTCATTGAGTGAGTCCAGAAATATCCCATATAAAATATCTCAATCACGGCATCTAAGAGAATTGGTTTTTGTGTTTGTATGGCTTGAAGGCCTTAAAAGAACACACAAGAAGAACTATCAGGAAAATCAGTCCTGGAAATATCACGCCTAAAGATGACCACCAGGGCGGTCGGTCAAATGAGATTGATGATCACGAAATCAAAACCGCTATCGAGTCCGACCGACACGTTAGAAAGAAGCTAAAGCCATTGAAAGACATTTGAAACGGATAGAACTAGTCGAAAAGTTTGTTGTTTGGGTTCTGTATGAACTGCAGCAAATCCACTTAACAAAGCTAATGAACACTTGGAATTTACTGGTTAAAAGCAGCTAAAATAATATTGGGATTTTAAAACATATGGTTATTGGGATTGAAAAATATATTCTTTATAATAATGTCAATCGAAAGAGACCATAACTCAGGTAAGATGAATGAAAGCAAACTTTACCAAACTCAAACTTTATCAAAATATTATTAACTTGCTATGATTTTAAGGAAATGGTTTACTTCGGACTGTTTCTAAAGAACCAAACTATAAATTCTGCATTCTATGGTCAGCAATCGATGAAACACTGAAAGAAAAAAGGTCTGAATTGATAAAACTCATAGGCATGGTAGGAATGATAACCTTTTAGTCTTGATCTGCCATCTTTGGATTTTCATTTATTCTGGAGCCTGCAGAATTTTTTGAATAGAAAATCCTTAAGTACAGGTGAACACCTCCGACGTGAACCTGTGTGTTACCGGGAAGGATCAGTTATTCCTTCAATCTGGCATCAAAAAATTGCCTCAGTAATGGTTGTTGAATGATCTTCTGCATTCAACAAAATGACGTTTATTAATTAATTACCTATATTTTCGTTTTTAAAATTAAATATTTCGCCAATCTAATATTCACAATCAATTCTGCCTTTGCTTTTGAATCAATTTCCAAAGCGCTTTTTCAGCTCCGAACGACACTACTATACAGCATGATTTGCCGGGAAGGATCAGTTATTTCTCCAATATGGCATCAAAAATTTGCCTCAGTAATGGCAGAAGGTTATTTAACAAAATTATTTTTGTTAATTAATTATTTGAGTCTTTCAAATTAAATATATTGTCAACCCAATAGTCACAATCAATTCTAACCATTAGCGGTAATATAGAAAACTGTCATTGAGGTCAAGGTCAGGGCTTTACCCTGCATACCCTTTGATTGAATGTTTTAAGTGCTTACAAATCTCTTGTCGACTAGTAAGAGCTCGCATTTTTATGATGGAGATTAATCCATGTTAAGCAGTATGATTGTATGGTAAACGTGTAATAAATTGGATCAAATTTATCATAAAATGTTTAATAAGTTCAAAATTACTATCACTATTTTGGCATCAATGAAAGTGACACAAGATAGCTTCGAAGTAAGGAAGATATTCACATCTATTATTATTAATTATTATTATTATTTATTATTATTATTAATTATTTTAGAATCTATCATTTTTGGAAGTGATTCTTTGGAAAATATTTCAATCTATATTTAGTGGTATCGTTAAAAAAATTCGAAAGGCTAAAAATTATGAATTAACATTGTCCATAAACAGCTCGTATTCATATTCATTAAAGTATGTGGTTCATTTACGAATGCCTCTCTTGCAAATACGTCGACCATATTTTGTTTTTAACTATTTTCACAATACCTAAATCCTTTGAAATTATTTATTTTTTTGTTAAACTTTCCCTCTTAAGACTTTTCCTTTACGTCTTGCCAAGAGCGGAGCAAATAAAGGGAAACTGCTTTGAATTACATAAAAGTAATGCAGATTTAATAAACAAAATGTTAATTTGGTTTTGTTCTCTTCTTATTTAATTACCTGAAAATAATAAAATATGTTGACGGAATGTGTTTTAATACTAAGCATCAGTGAGGAGCTCAAACTGAAAGATGCAGCATAAAACAAACAGACAAAGTTAGTTTAAATTTCCAGTGCAACAATTTCATGGGAAACTTATGGAAATAAAATTTCCAACACGATTACCACAATCTGTTGAAAGCTGTCAAATGTGAAATAGAATTTACAAAACTTCCTTAAAGCATATTTTAATGTGTAGTTTCCAAATAAATGACAACATATTCCTTAACAACTTCATCAAGAAGGTAAAAGGGATTCCTTTGTTCTTCCCAACATTGAATAATTTCCTCTCTTCAGGGTTTTAGAAAATTTTGTAAAGCATAAATTTTGTATTGAAAATTCAATGTTTTACTTAAATCAAAAGTTTTATAATATCTCTGGGACAAAAGTTAATTATTTTATAAACAGAAAACTAATTGACTCGAAAACAAAAATAATTCTACAATTTGAATGGAAATAAAAAGGTGGATAGAGGTTGCAAAATCAAATTGATGTTTAGTAGTGAATTAATCAAGACGTGTTCCAGTTATGTAAAAACATTTGCTGAAGTTAAGTGCCAGAATGAAAATGAGCTGCATTACTGTGGCCTTTCCCAGATACGTCCCATAAAAGCTGACAGATGTACCGAACTTTCGAACTTTCTCCTGTAATTTCTAATTGGTACGCTGCCTTACCTACATTTCTATCCCATTCGACACAGGAAGTTTTGACTTTATTTTAAAAGTACGTTCCTTCCATTCTTCTGCTCCTCCAATCGAGTTAGTCATCGAAAACTTTTAATTTCGTACCATTCTGATTCATCCGTTTAATATGACTCAGCCCAATCAATGGCTGAATTTTTGTACACATTTCAACATGTTAACGGCGGTATACGGCTCATACAGTTTATGTTTGATACGATACAGATTATAGGTAACGACGTTACCGGAACTGGGTCCATATATTTTTCAAAGTATTTTTCTCTCCAGAATTGGTGCACCCGCTTCTGTCATAACTCAAGATTTTGCTCCATGTACCAACACAGGTAATATTAATATCTGGTACAACTGGACTTTTCCTACGAGTGTTTTTTGTCATTAAATATCTTACTTGACCCAAAGCAACATTTGTGTGCAACCAACACTCCTCTCTCAAGTAGTAGATAGATGAATTCCCAACTGAGTAGACTCTTTGTTCGTTGAAACAAATAACCAGGTTTTGTCCTCGGTTATCACCAAATACATTTTTCCTGACTCCCTAATGTTTGAGAAGGCTGCAGTAATATCTCGCAGTTTTCTACCAATGGTTTCCTCATAATCATTTACAAAAGTATGTTGAAAAGGTCGCATAATTTTGCCATTTTGCCATATCGGACTGTCGAGGACGACCCCAAATATGGTATGTGTCGACTAGTTTTCTTTGGCTTTCTCCACGTTTTACTAATCTTGAATACAAAGACTAAAGCTGAATTGATAACGCCAGTCAGACCAGCCGGAAGAGGCTTTAGTTTTTCATATATCGGTTCATGCTTTCGACGATAATTACGGTTGTTTCTTCCTTTGCGCTACCATCCGGAATTACTATGGTGCAAAAGCGTCCTCTCCATTATTGCAGCACACTCTGAATATCTACGATCGGAATTTCATTGCTGTTTTTATTCGTGTATAGTTCTGTTTCATAAGCTTTGCTTTTAATATTTGAGAGAATTTTCTAGCATCACCTCCACAATGTGATCAGATTTCCATCGCCTTTCTACATTTGCATTTGATCTTTGATTTATATTCTGTACCTTTGTATATCCTCGCGTTTTCCACAATCACTTCTCCTTTAAGCCGGTGAATAGATTTACGCATAAGACTAACCAAAGCGACAAAATTAAATAATCAAACATAAAGGAAACTACAATAATTAGTACCGATATATTGAAATTTAGCTTGGATTTGTGTAAGCAGTTTGATCCTGATCAGTTGGAGTAAAGTTCCTCTATATACTCTACTCCAATGCCACCTATCGTGCATAAAATTAACTATTCCCAAATTAAGGTATATAAAATTTACTATTTTAAAAGCGAACTAGTTAGACAAAGCCAAGCAAAAATGAATGAAATTCATTCATTAAAAAAAAAGTTATTTGAATTTCCTGTTGTCCTTAATAAACAGGCTGGCACACCAATTGCACTACTATAGGTAAATCAAATAACTTTTTTTAGTCAATGTATTTCATTTATTTTTTTTTATCGTATAAAAAATTAAATTTTATTTTAAACAAATAATTGGTTTTAAAGATGATAGGTAGATAAATGATCTCTAGAAAGTTATTCATTGCGGCATCGCCTCAATTATTGTTTCAATGGACAGATTCAATTCAGTCATATTAGTTTCGCTGACATAATGGAAGATGGAGTTTCTGGGTATTTGTTTGGGAATTTTCGTTGGAGCTCCATCATAACCGGTGTGGCTCCGTCTTGCTGGAACCAAATGATGTTTGAGCAGATGCGTCTTCAGCGCAATTCTGGTTAAAAAAATCACTTCCTGTATATATAATATATTTATATATTGTATGCATTTTATATGTATTTATATATACATATATAGGAAGATATTGTGTCCTTACTCAAAGTCATAAATACTTAATTATGCCCTAATACTTCTTATATTTAGCCTTTTACCATATGTAGAGTCAATATACATATACATATATATATATATACCTATATATGTATATATATGATATTTTTCTTCGCTTCTTCGAATTTAACTCACTTTTGTAGGGTGTTCCCAGGAATTGAATCTGCATCTTGTAGAAGACCAAAAGGTTAGTCTCAGTTCCATTATTGTCAATATTCTTATGACACTTTCGTGTGATAAGAAGACCACAAAGAAAAAACATCTTCCCCTATGCTCAATATTTTTCCATGTTCTTCATTTTTAAAGGTAATGGTATTAGTTTTCTTCTTCACACATAATTCTAACAACATTTCATAATCAATCAATTTCCCACATTTCACATAGATGAAGGAGATGAGTGAAAAATGCCATTAAATATTTACATGTTTGCATCATGAAATATGGGGCAAAAAGGTTAAAGTTTATGTGGCCAGATAAAAAATAATATCCAAGAAATGTTTTCGCTCACAGAAGTTTAATACAAATTGATGACAAAATGAAACGCCCAAATGTATGCTGTAACCATGGCATTCATAACATTATTCCATAAGAATTAACAAAATGAAATAAAAAAATAAAACCGAAAAGATAAATCCGTTCAGACCACAACTATAAATAATGCGTTAAATTTAAGGGACAGAAAAATACATGGTACGAAGGCGGTTCCAAAACTAGCCACAGAAAAGTTGGCAACAATTTTATTTATTTTTCAATATAATCTCCTTTCAGCTCGATACACTTTTTCCACCGATGTTTAATAGTTTCTATATATTTAAACTCCTTAAAATTGGCATCAACCGCAGACTCCATCTTTTCGTTGTTCGCATATCTTTTACCACCGAGCCATTTTTTCAAGTTTGGAAATAAACAATAATCCAAGGGAGCTAAAAATGGCGAATAAGGTGCGTGATGAAGCAATTCGAATTTCAATTCATTAATTTTTGCCTTCGTAGTAGTGGATGTGTAAACTGGAGCATTGCCTTGATGAAACAGCACTTTCTTTTCTGCCAAATGCGGCCTTTTTTTCCATAACATCATTACCTAAATGCTGCAATAAATTAGCATAATATTCGACATTGATGTTGACGTTTTTCCTTTCTGAAGGTAATCAACAAAAATAATTTCATGCTCATAGTAAAAAACAAACGTCACAACATTGCCTGCGGATGGAACCGTCTTTATCTTCTTTGGACACGATTCTCCCACTCCAGTCTACTACTTTGACTATTCCTTTGCCTCAGGTGTAAAGTGGTGGACTCATACCTCATCCATATAAATCGGCGAAAAAATTCGACTTTGTTGTGCTGAAACATCCCCAAACACTGTGCTGAAACTTCTTATCCACGCTGTTTTTTCTCTAATGAAAACATGCGCGGCACCCATCTTGCACACAGCTTTCTCATCTTGAAATCTTTCTCATCTTTAAATCTCCAGTCAAAATACGATATATAGCACTTCTTGAAAAGATTGTCATTTCAGCTAGCTCACGCACTTTCAGCTGACGATCATCCAACACCATTTTGTGGATTTTCTTAACCGTGTATGGCGTGGACCTCAATCAGTAGACCACTAAACTGATTGTCTTGGAAGCTCGTACGGCTTCGTTTAAATTCTGATACCTAATATTTTATAGAGGAGCAGACGCTCCCAGAATAGAATCTAGCTCGGCCTTAATATTTCAGACGGTAATATTGATTTATATAACGGTGACCAATTTCTTCTATGTTTACAAATTCATTGAGTTCGTTTAGTTTTGATGGCTCAAATGGAATAAATGTACTAAACAACGTGGCGTTTTGAAATTTAGAACATATATTTTACAAAGTTACCATTTTTCACCTAAATAATTTTTTTTTTCAAACTACTGACACCATCTATACCTCAAGTCGACTAGTTTTGGGACCGCCCTTGTAATATGCACAAGTATTTTGCATTCATGGAAAAAGGGCTGGAATAATTGCAACTTGTCAGAGATAATCTGTGCCATGCTTATTTTTCGCTCAGAAATTATGCGGTTTTTTCTCCTTTTTTTCTAGGGTAAATTGTTGCCGTTTGTCATTACTATCGACATTTTTCCGACGAATTCCTTACATGCCCTGTGCTGGGGGTCCCTATTGTGAAATATTCTCGGATATTTTTATTTCATTGCAGTTTTTAATTGTTTAATTTATTCCTTGTTCGGCTGTCGTTATAAGTGTGTAAGAAGAAAAGAGAAACCAAATGTTAAGTATACTTTTCAGCTTCGCTATAAATAAAATGTACAAGTATACATTCTGGCTGTTGATAATCTGCTTAAATAACAGCTGTTTCCGGTTTCTGTTTTCGTTCTCCTTGTCATGGTGTAAGTGTTTGGTTTAATTTGCATTTTGCTTTTTGAATACAAACTTTTATTTTATGAAATTTTCGGGAAACTTAAAGCAAGAGTAGAAAATGATTTAATCCGGAAAAGAACAAACGGAAGGGAATCCTTTTTTGTCTCTTAATGAGAAAGTTAAGAAAATTGTAGTCATTAATTTGGAAGCCTAGTAGTAATTGGTATAACTCTGATTGCATTTCATACTTGAGGATATTCTTAAGATTGCCATGATGATTTTAATATAGTTTCACATAAGTTTCCATAAAATTGTTGTACTTATAATCAATGCTCAAACTATTTTTGACATTTGTTAGACTTTACCCCTCATTAATGGTAATTTCCTGAGGAAAGTAAAACTCTTTTAGGGAACATATTGTAATATTTGAATGTAGTTAATTAAGAAGAAAAAAAAAATTCATATTCATATTTTATTTAAAGCCTTTGAGTTAAATTTTAATGACTCTGTGTTAATTTGATGTAGCTTAAAGTTGTTTTTTTAGTTCCTCCACTCTTGACGAAATGTAAAGGAAATTTTTTTAAGAGGAAAAGTTTATATAATTTCATTATACTTCAAAGCAAAGAAGAGGGCAATTATATTCCTTTCAATCCAAAGGATTTAAGTTTAGTTTAGTTTAGTGAAAGTAATTAAACCCATTATTCTTTTTTTTCGAAGTTTTCAATAAAGAGGTAAATAAATACATTATTCATGTATGTATGAACAATTACTTTAAGAGGTACGAATATGAGATGTTTATTATCAAAGATAATCTATAGGTATAGGGCGTCCCAACAAGAACGCAAGATTTAAATTTTGCATCGGTGTCATGAATTGATAAACAGTTTTTTCGTGCCCAGAATTGAAGAAATGAATGCGGAGGGCATGTGGTTTCAAGAAGACGGCGCCACATGTCATACAGCCAGAGAAACAATTCAATTGCTGCATCAGTCATTTCCCGGTCTTGTTATTTCGCGTTTTGGAGACCAGAATTGGCCGCCTAGATAGTGCGATTTAACACCATTAGACTTTTTTCTTTGGGGTTTTTTGAAGTCGATGGTTTACGCGAATAAGCCGACGACGACTCAAGTCTTAAAAGAGGAAATTGGACGCTGCATTAATGAAATACCGCAGCATTTATGCAAAACGGTTATTGAAAATTTCATTAAAAGATCGCGTGTGTGCCAGCAAAGCCGCGGCGGCCATCTGCCCGATGTGTTGTTCCATACATAACCTCATTCGGTCTACTTTACGATATAACAAAGTTTCACAATTTTTTTTAAATATCTGTTTGTTATTTCAAATGTAAATCTTGCGTTCTTGTTGGAACACCCTTTATAATCTTTTCTATAAAATGTATTACTTAATTTGTTTGTTAAATAGACTAACAACTAACTGCCTTTTCATATGAATACATTTTGGCGGGCTTTCATTTCTATTTAGGTTACCATCAAATTAAAAATTTTTTAAAAAAATTTTAAAATAACATTTAATGATAATATTTTCAAATGTCTTTAGAACTTTTTTCCTTTTCTTCTCCTGATTTTGTTTTATACTCTAACAGAATTTTAATCCTTTAATTTAAAAGAGATTATATCTTTATGTTCGTTTTTGCACTTTTCGCATTGCCACATGGAGTTTTTCTCATTCGATATTCTTCTTTCATCTACATTTCATATCCTTTAATACAACGTACAGATTTCGTTTCGTTATCAACTTTACGGCTTATATGAGTAAAATTGAACTTTTTATTTTAACGCGGATTTTAAGCGGATTGTTTTTTCTTTGTTGTTCAATCTTGTTGTATAGGGTGGCGCATAAGTAACGTTAAGATTTAATCAGTGAGTACATTTTTTGTTTAAGTCTTTTTTTTTCGTATCTTTACAGAATTAACTAAATAATACTTGGGAAATTTATGATGGAAAGGTTTAGAACAGAGAACCAAAGTTGTTCAATTTTACTTTGAAAGTCAGCATTCGATTATGCAGATCATATCGAAATTTCTTTAATGTTCGAAATGCTCTTAGCGCTCCAACAATTTATCGATCGGTTCACAAGGGGCTGTCTGTGATCTTCCGTGTGCTGGAAGATCTCGTGCAGTTAGAAATGACGTGACCATTGCTCGAGTGCAAGCAAGTATTGAGGAAAACCTCGAAACTTCCACCAGGCGACGTTATCGGCAGTTAAAGATGTCTAGGCAGTCTATACAAAGAATTTTGCATATGTTACATCTTTTCCCATATAAGATGCAATTGGTTCACGAGGTAAAACCAAATGATGCACAAGAACACATTCCATATAGTCGCCGTTAACGTTACTTATGCGCCACTCTTTACTTCCACGAACTTTTGCACTCCTCTTATGCCGCCTCCTTAGCGAATGGGTTACCACATTTCCCTCTCTATCAAGAAACAAAAGGAAAAAAAATAGTGAAAGTTTGTATTCCAATAAAGTGTCTTTGTGTGTTGTTGTGTTTACCACAAAGTCACATAGAAGCCGGCCAGAATGTGTTGAGAACGACTAAGAATTGCTGAAAGAAAAGGAAAGTAGGCCATATGTGTTAGACGTGGCATTAAATCGAAATTATGTGAATGTTTTTTGGTTTTCTTTTGGTTGAACTGCAAAGATTTTTGTACTTCATGTGGTTAATTTTCGTAAGCATAGTTCCATTTTTCGTGGTGAAATGTTATATAAATCGAAATAGTACATCGAAAAGGAATTCCTTGTGTTTTTGACTACAACGCAATTATTGTTGTAGCAAATATATGTTGACCAGAAATATGTCAACAGTTTCTTTGGATCTCCTTAATAATAACATTTATGTGCTTATGAGGATTAGCCTTATGTTTGATTGCGCTTTTGTGGCTGAGAATGTGACCACTAGCCAAATTGAGGCTTTAGAGCAGTAGTTTAGGTCAGCTTAAAGGTTGTTTACTTTGCACCAATATTCCATATTGGATAAAACTGAACCAATTTATTTGTTGCAATTTATTATTCATCCAAGAACAGAGCATATCGTTGTTATATAAAATATGTATATACAAAATAAAGGTTCGACAAAAAATAACATAATTTCGGCATATTTTAATAAAGCTGTTGTCTTTGTTATTTTTTTTATAAAGCTGTTGTCTTTGCTATTTTTGAAATGCTTCAGGACAGCTGATTAAATTGTATGCTATCCTTACTTTGCGGACATTTCAAGCTTCATGCCCGTAGTGAATTTTGTGATACAAAATCAGCATTTCCACCACACTCTGTTCTTTTATTTGAGAAAAGGCAAAAAATCTACAGAAGCCTACTGGAATATTTGTGGTGTTGATGATTTGGATGACTTAAGAGAATGCAAGTCACAAAATTGGTTCACGAAATTTTGTTCTGGAAATTTGGAGGTGGCTATCGAAGCTTCCAGCCAAGTGAGTTTCATGAGTATGAAATCATATCAATTATTAAGTCGGCTCCTCCACCGAAAAGTATCAAAAAGTTCGATCTGAAGGGAATCAAAAGTGCACAAACATTTGCGATTTATTGCTTGAATGCCATAAAAATTACTCCTTTCTGAAACGCATGATTACCGGATGTAAAAATGGATTTTTAAAACAATATTAATCCATAGCGCAGTTAAAGTTAATACACCCGACTTGTGGTCGCATGATCGAGGATTTTATCCCCGATGTACCATTATTTAAGCTGTGATCACCACGATGTGTCCAGCGAAAACTTCGATTAGTAGAGTCTAGTCTAATAAATGCTTCTCAAATTGTAACATTCTGAATAGTCGTTAAACTGTAAGCGGCGTTGAGTGAGTCTAAAAATAGAATGCTAGGAAACTCAATGAATGTGATTAGGTTTCCCACATCTCGTTCATGAGACGTCGGAGAATTTGTTTTTTTTTTTTTTTGTTAACCGGCAGAGATTTTGACTTAAGCAAGGAAAATTGTGTTGTCGATTTTAGTTGGGAGCGAGTTAAGGCGAGTGGTTTTGTCATAGAATGATACAAATTTCGGTTCGAAGGCCTACAAGCGTGGGCGAATCGATTGCCCATAATACAGTATAAGATGCAGTGCAATGCCAACAGAAATAATGATACATACAACGGTATTGAATGCAAGAAATTATATGCGCAGCTATCTTTATGATATATAAGCATCCTATATTTGCTGTTTTTTACGGCTTAGCGACACCTAAAAGTGTCAGCATGTTCAGTTTGTTTTTTAGCATTGAAAAAGGATTTGCCAAAACGAATCTAAATATGTATTTATGTGGACTAGAATTGTGGCTAGAACTATCGTAATGTTTTTTGCTTGGGTTTTATGGCCGAAGGAATCGAATCTCACAAGCATACTAGACTTGATATTAAACGATATTTTTTTCCAACAGCGTTGCCAAGAAGAGTGTTTAATTAATTTTCAGATTAAAACAAATCATAACCTTTTGCGGCTGATAGTAAAAGCTTCCGTGATTGATATTCGGATTTCACGGCTAACTTTATTTTAAAAATTTCTCGTAATATTTCAAAATTTGTAATATCTTTGCCTTTCATTGAAATTCCTTAAAATTAAATTATATAATTTTGGTTAAGTTTCCTATAATTTTATTTGGACCGTTAAATCCCTTAGTCCCTGACAGAATGGCATTGCCAAGCAAATACGTTTTAATCTTTGTTTTGTGTTATACTCTCTATCTCTTTCACATTATATTTATAATTGGAGTGTATAAGTCATCTTGACGTTCTGATTAAGTGTACAGGGGAAGTTTTTTCTATACAATAACACTAAGAATCTAATCGCCTTAAAATGTGCTTTTCGGACTTCCTTTTCCCACATATCCCTTCCTTGTTGCCGCTTTCGTAAAGATTTTCTAGTCCAATTGTATCGGCCGTCTTTATGTTTAGATTAAGATTAAGTTTCTACTTTACAATAAAACCATATATCCAATCACCTTAAAATATGCTTTAAACTTTATTTATTCACTTTAAGCCCTCCCACCCTCGTCACAATTCTTGGTAAATTTGTTGTCAAAAAGTTGCGTATTCCCTGTCACATAAACCCCTATTAATGTTTTTACTGAGCCGTAAATCAGTCATTTTCCTCCTCTTTAAATGTACAGAAGAGATTTACACTTTATGCCTTTGCAAACACGTCCTTTCTTTCGGTCGGTCATCCGGTCTGGGTATGTTTATCAACGTGTTGTTGTCTACTTTCAGGCTGTAGGCTAACAAAACGTACAAACAGCAAGGTCGAATGGCAGAGGAATAAAGAAGAAGCTATAACACATAGAAGAAAAACCTGGGAACAACGACATTGTTAAGCCCGGGCTGCAAAACAAATTTCCGTTTTTATTTCTATATGCCTACTACCTAGCCTCCAACAAGCTGACTGGCCATATATACTTATATAATAACAAATATATTGGTGCCTACCATTAGGGTTTTAGCTACGACGAGGGGTCACATCAGGTGAACCTTGTACAATTGATTAATAATGTGTCTATTGACGTATGAGTTCAGAGATGAATAAAGAGAACAAAACTAATAAATAAAAGCTTAAAAGAGACAACAGTTGAAATAAATTGAAGTGAAAAACAAAAACTTTAAAGGGCAAAAGAATAAAAGAATTATAAGAAAAATATATTCGAATTTAACTTTGTTGATGGGTTTCCTTGTTGTCGTTATGTTTTCAGTAAAAGTTATTCAAGCTTTTATCAGAAGTTTTGCATACTTTTAGGGATTCTAGAGAAAACTTTTTCAATTTAAGCAAAGAAATTTAATGCTTTAATTATAGATTTTTTATCAACTGAACAAACTTGTTTCCCACCAATTTTTTTTACATAGCCTACTTTTAGGCAATCAAAGGAGGGACGTAAATAACATAGTAAACAAAGCGTGATATTAAGGATTGCGTAATGTCATTTTTGTAAAGTCCTGTGTGAAAATAATAACAGTCATTTTTAAAACTTCCACAACATTTTTTTTTTTTTTGGATTTGAATACTTTTCATCTGCGTGAAGAAACCAGTGACGCCGTGGTAAGAAAAGATATTTATATCGTTTTTTTGTGTTTTAATATATTGGTGATTGTTTTTTGTTTTTCGATCGTTAGTGTACATTAGCAGAGCACTTTGCAAAGGGATCGATGACAGTAGTACACTTGATACTGTGAGTGAAAGTTGATCATATTGGCACACCTCTAAGATACCACCCGGTAAAACTGTTCCTTTGTAATTTCAATGCGGAAAACTGCAGTAAATTAAAATTTCGCTTCTTATGTCGTGCGTTAATTCAGAGCAATTTTTGATAAGAACCGAGGGATTTAGCATGCCTCTTCTGGCACCTCACACAATTTTGCTCCATCACCAAAGGACGTTGGGTAAAGGCATGTATCAAAGAGTATATACAAAATTGGCTGGGAACTCAGAACACAACGGCATTCTATTGATCCACTGTTGAGTGAAAGTTTGCAAACTGTGTATATAAAATTGCACATAAAACGGTATCGAAGCAAAACGTTGGGACAGTTACGATCCAACTGCATTCAATTGTTTAAATAAATAAAGAAAAATGTTTTCCATTCGGCCAAGAAGAAAGTATTTCTTCATACGAAGTTACCAGCTGAATTCTGTTGTTTGAATAAATAAAGAAAAAAAAAAAGAAAAAGAAAAGAAAGAAAAAATAAAGAAAAAAAAGAATAAATAAAGAAAAAATACTCCCATTTGGCCGAGAAGGGGGCATTTCTTCATATGCAGTTGGCACCGAGTGTTCTTCCATTCAGCATGTTTGCCAGATTTAGCAGCCTGTAGAAATTTTTCTATTTTCAAAATCGGAGAAATTGTGGCAAAAATGTGATCCTTTGCTTTCGATAATGGAATATTTTATTTTGGGTAAAAATCATGTTATTCGTATGGCTTGAAAATTTTAAGATTGCGTTGAAAATTGGTATTGAGTATTCAACAAACAAGTTCCAACAACTTACTGCCGTCAGAACTCAAATATCACACCACCCTGGGATCCTTAAAATGTCCGCCTATCGTACCCGGGAGAATATATCATGACAAGATATGGTGATCGTCCCGCTTAAGAACGAATAATTTGGGTGGCATCATGAAGTGTGACTCAGCTTCCATTTTAATTTTCAGAATTCGTTTTAAGAAAAGTAAGAGATACCTTATTGCAACAGTCTAAAATTAGAGCCATTAAAGCACATCTTATCTGCCAGAGAGTTTTCTAGCAATTCCATCAAGAACAACTGTTGCACCCAAGGAAGAGATTATTTTCAATTTCTCTGTCTAAGCACCTTGATGTTAAACAGAAATTGGTATTTTCGATGTTATCTCCAGTTTCAGAGGGGACTTCTAATATTGAATGCCCTTTGAATTGCCGCAGCCTGATTGTTGTAGCATTTATGCCACAGTAATCATCAAATTAATGTCCTTTGCTATACTACAGCATTTCCCTTCTTTGCAGCTCTACAACTGTACAACTTTTATTACTTTCCACTATTCCACCCAGATATTATATTTTTAGGCAACTCTTCGTCAATTTCCTCATAGCCAATTTTATTTTTTTTTGAGTTTCGTCTGTTTATTTTTGCTTGATTATGTAATAAATACTCTCATAATTCTCAAAATCACTTCTCTAAACACAAAAGTGTGTTTTGTGGTCAAGATTGTTAATTAAATTAATACACTTCAATGCGCCTAAATGTATGCAGTATGCCACACATAAAAAAAATCTGTGAATTTAAGCAAAATACTATGATATAAAAATATCCAACATAAACAACAATGAAAAAGGAAGGAAGGAAGGGAATGGATTATAGGTTATATGAACAAAATTTATTGAAGCATACCGAGAAAGGATCATTGAAACCGAAAGATAACACTTTGCGGATAATGCTGTTAGGCTTGTTGCTGGCAATGGGTATTTTTTTTTTTTGAAGCATACTTCAAGGATTTAACAAGATAAATGTATGAGATTATCATTTAGGCTAAAAAGGTATTTAGGGGAAAACAGATGAAAGGTATTGTTGGGGGATTTTTGTTGCTTCCTTTCTTTTTGTCATGAAATGGGGATTGCATATGTGTTAGGCGACATTTGACATTTCACAACAGACTGTTGTTTGGGCCATATAATTATGGTGATTGAAATGTGTGGACAGAAATCAAACGTTTTTCGAGGTGGAATGTTAGTCTTAATATGATAAACAATAAATTGGATCTAAGAAACTTATAGATAAAATAAACATCATAACGAGGGAAGAAATTCGCTTTGGATTTCTTAGATGGAACAGAAAAGAACTTTCCATTTGCAATAGTCTGAACAGAAAGTGTACACTGAACAGAATAAACCAAATAAAGATCTCTATCTGCAAGGAATTAAAAAAATTGTAAATGTATTTGCACGTAGTTTGAGTATGCTTATAATAAATCTGTTATTGGAATTTTAATATAAAACTTTGCTTAAAAGTCTGGCATGCGAAAATGAACAAATTTTTTAGAACAAATTTTTTGCGAAATTTCATTTGAAATTCAGGCAACTGCTGTCGACCAAAAAAAAGCAAAAGATAAAAAAAAAAAAAAATAAAAAAATTTGTATACTAGGGCAATTTCTAAGTATTGTGACCCTCACAATGATTGTATTTTCTTTTAATTTCATTTATCCTATCTTTGTTTATTTGCTTGCTTATCAGCCCGATTTACGAACTTACCTATTTCATCATTATTTTCATTGTCACTCTAATCTTTGAAATTAATTTTCTCTTCTGGAAGTCGGCCATTGAAATCTTTGTTAAGAGTGTCGTCAATCCATACAAATTTGCCGCATTTAACTTTTTTTTTTCTCGCACACAGTTTTTGACGATTTCAAATGATTTTCTTTATTGTTTGTTAAGTAAAGCATACTTTATGGAGCATTGCGATAGCAATTACGAAGGCATTAACGATTGCGGTGTAAACAATTCGATTTAAATTATGTAGGTGGCTAACTTTTCTCTGAAATATACAATAATGTAGGGAAGATATAGAATAATATTTTCAATCACCATTTATGTCACGTTGGTGGCATAAGCGAGCGAGGAAAATCTTTTATCATACTTGAAATTTTATTTGCAATACAAATGATTGAAACAAATTCTTTGTTCGACTTATTGTAAAAATAGCAGAATGTTTAATAGCAAAAGATTTAGTCGCAATAAATCCGTTATTTTCACATGGCATTGAAGGTTTTAGCATGGTCAAAATAATTTGATTTGGCTTGAATATGCGTCATTTTGTTCGATAACTTGTTGCTATTTGGGAGGTAATTCCAATATACCTCTCACATAGAAACCCTTGTCCTTATTGGCAAAATTATGGGACGGTCGATTTTCACAAGCTTCTTGCTGCAAAATCATTTGACATAGATAAGGACAAGTGGTAAGCATTTGGTGCCAAGTGCGGATAATAGATGTTGGATAAATAAGAACATCCCAATCATAACATTGGAGTGTTTGGCACAGTTTTGTCCAGATGGAACGCATTTACTCTACTATTGACCAACTAACTGATCGCTTCTGAGCAATTGCTTCCTACAGGCGCCCCGATTATTGAACGTACAAATCCGAATTAAGAGTTTGGCGGTGGAAGATTCCCTGCAAATCCCACCAAATGCACAACAAAATCTTCCTGACCGGCAATCCTAGCTTGGAGCTTTTCGAACACGACAGTTTTTACTAGACTATTCATCCACTTCCACGAAGGGTCTATTTTGTCAGGATTCAGTAGTGATTTGCAGATGCAAATTCGGACAGTGAAGTTTTTTTTGATTGTGTACTCAGTTTACAATGTTTAGCTTCTAGGCAATCAAAAATCTGCTTACATGACATTCAACATTTTCGACAATTGGCATTCCAGAGCGTAGTGCTTATTATACATCAAAATTATCATTATGGTAGTTCTTACCAAATAAGCCGATAGGAAGCACTGTGACTCTTCATAAATAAATAGCGTATCAATTAATTTGTGTTCAATTTATCCACTCAATATTCGTTGGATATGAAAGTTATTTTAGCATGGATATTGTAGAGGACGATCCTGCAGCAGGTGCACGGTACAGTAATTTGTAAGGCATACAAATATGTACAATTTTGTTATTCGCTTTGTTTGTTCTGACTTTTATTATTACTTTAAATATGCGCTTTCTCGCGGTCATTGCAAAGATTTCAACGATAAGGAATTCTTTTAACAGTTAAAATGCAAATAATTTTAATTAAAAGTATTTGACACCCCTGTCAATAGCAAATGCATACAATGCTTTCATCATCACCAATTAATAGCGCTTTTCTTTTATCTTTGTTGAAGCATTGAATCCCTCTTACTTCCCATCTCTCAAAATATCACTTCCTTCACACTTTCCTGTTTTCCACCACACTTTTTGATTTGTAAATAGTTGTTTTACTTTTTAAAATGTGTAGCATGCTTTGAGGTGCTTATCATAATTTGTTTTGCGTAGCCTACCATTAGGCTATGTTTATTTGTGTGTGTGTGTGTGTATTGACTGTTAGTTCTTTGTAATTATTTAACATCATTATATTCTCATTTATTATATTTCCTGCCACTCCATCTCCCTCATTATTATGAAACGAGTGGTGGTGGAAAAAGCCACACACCCCTTTCATTACCGACTTTGGTACGTTTAAATCGAAGCGAAGTGGAAAAATATCAAACAATGCAAGTTAAACAAGGGGGGAAAAATTCTATTACCTCAGCGTAATTGTTATGTGCCATCTCAGCTTGTGTGATTTTTTTCCTTGAGTCCCTTATGGCCCAGCCCACTCATTCATTAGTCCATTCTTTCCTGTGTCACTCTAGTTCCACTGGCAATGCCATCGTCAGCCTCATCATCATTGTGCTTAGTTATTTGAAGACATTATTGATTGATGATTATCGTTAAGGGATTTTGTTCCTTCATTCCTTCTTTACTCCCGGACCCTTCAACTATTCTCTCTTTTCGTGTTATTTCCCCATTTCTGTTTGTTATTAAACGCTCATACTTGTACTTGAAGTAGCAGTACGAGCATTATACGAAATGGTCCACGGGGATTCTATAAATCTAAAGACGTTTGCTGGTGTTCTTCCATTTTTTTCATACATACTCGTACGTATGGGGCGAATGAGTTCACTGCTGGCTTCTTTCCGACATTTGTGTTTAGTTGAAGATTTATAGATTCCAGGGGATGCTTGGTGAGTTCTTGATTTGTTTGCTTTCCTACCACTTGGTGTGAAAATATGAGCAGGTTTAGTATTAATTTTGTTGAGTTAAATAGGCATAAATTGTGGAGGAAAAGGCTGCACACAGTGATTCTTCTATTAGCTAAAATTAGATGTATGCTGTGTTTGCAGCAAAGATAAATTTGTAGATGATTCATAAAAAATTTGCAAAAATTAACACGTTTGGAATGTCATGACTGCCATGTGATTGCTATTTCAACAATTTCAAAGGGGCAAAATATTAATCCCTGGCGATTGTCACGTTATAATTGGGTATAATAAATTAATTAGATCTATGATTTGTGTTATATCGCAGTCATAAGCAGTTATAAGACAACAACGTTTATAAGGATGAAAGCTTTATTTTCATTTAGTAAGGAATCGATAAGCATTATTTATCAGTTGGTGTATGGGTTGCGATCCTAATCATATAGAACACGTAGGGTGCAGAAAAGCCAAGTTAATCAATTTTTAAAAATTTTAGTTACTGCTCAAGGTTTCATCCTGTTATGTGTTCTGATCATTTAAAAATTTCGCTTTAAGGGATTGTCGAAATTCTGTTTGTCATTAAGTTTGTACAAAACATTGACGCTGTCATGTAGTTTGTTTACAGTGCCCGGTATCGGTATCGGAATCGGTAAAAATTTTACAGAAGGCTTACAGTGCATTGATTCTATCAAAGACATGTGAGACATATGCTTTCAAAAACGGACAAGATATGGTGGAATAATGAGGGAATGATGGTCGAAATATGGAATGAGGGATGGAATGAGGGAAAGAAGGATGATCGAAAATCAGTCATTTAGGTTTAAAAAATATAGGAGCTAAATTTTGTCTAGTGAATCAATTCACAAACTTTTGCACGATTGTTTGGATATAGAATACTTTGCCTCTTGACTAGTTCCGACCTGAATTTTCTTCAAGAACTTAGTTGCGTGAAGATCGCTGAAGACCTAAATTTTCTTCAAAACCAGTCGCGTGAAGGTCGCTGAAGACCTGACAGAACGAGTAAAATACCGTTTCACATTCATTCAGGTGATGAGACATGCGTTTAGGAGTTTGCCATGCAAGCAAGCAAGCAAGACTTGTCTGTAACGGACGCTCCCAGATCAGAACGACCGAAAGAAATTTTTTCCGAAGAGATGGGAGATTTAATAATTGTTAATCCCTGTGCAATAGTTAGGAAAATAGCTGAAATAATCAAAAAATAAGTCTCAACCGTTCACGGGGTCATAAAAGAGCCCGGATTTGTGAGCAACCTCGATGTGTGGCTACCTCACTCTCTCACGGAGGCCAACCGCCTGAATTGCGTTGATGTCTGCGATAACATATAGATGAGAAATAACAATACAGCATTTCTGAAGAACCTCATCACAGGGGATGAAAAGTAGATAGTTTACAACAATATAAAGCGTAAAAGATCATGGGGAAACCAAATGAAACATTCATTCAGGTGATGAGACATGCGTTTAGGAGTTTGCAAGCCTGTCAACAAAGCTTCTAAATGGTGCCTTCTAACTCAGCCGAAACCGAAAAAATCACGTCAAAGTCAATAAAAATTTAAGGTAATATTATGTGTTTTCTTTGATTATCGCGGGGTTATGCACGCGGAATTCTTGGCATAAGGTGAGATATTAACTAAAAAATATTATCAGGGCTTTATGCGACGTTTCAGAATGGAAATTCGTCAAAAAATAGCCATATTTGTGGAAAAAAAATTTATGAGTTTTGCAACATCAGATATCATTGAACAACCACCGCATTCACCTGATGCTGCTCCAGCAGACTTTTTTTCTTTCCAAAACTCAAGTTACCATTTCGAAGCTTTTGTTTCCAATCGATAGAAGACATAAAAGAGAACTAAAGTCTTTTCCGGGTAAATGCTTTGGAACAATATTATGATTGTTATTCTTAAGATTTTAAGGATTCGTTTTTGGTATAAATCTATTATTCCAAAAGAAGTCTGCTTTGAAAGCAATACAATATGTTTGAATAAATAATATTTTGTATTTTACAGAGCAATTTCTGATACTTGTTGACAGAATGGATTGTCAGGTTACGACAGTTTTTTGTTTGTTTTTTAATTTATTAGATTAATAAATGAATAAATATGTATCAACATTTCTATTCAGGATAGTTAAAATTGTATCAAATTTCTCGTGACTGCTGTATAATACTATATTTTCGCCACGACTGTCTTGTCCTTGTAGATCTTTGAGATATCGATAAACATTTTAATTCTCTTTTGGCCTTAGTAATAGGATTTTGATAGGAAAATTCGTAGTTATTTTCAAAAGTATCGGTTTGTTCGGAAAGTTCGTTCGAATAATTCGTTAGTTCACCATATGTCACTTCTCATAACGTAGATTTCCTGCAAACACTATCAAAACTTCCTCCCACTCCTTCTCTAAACTGTTTACTGTTGTATACTTGTGTTCTCGTTCTAGTCGTGAGTAGTTATAGCGTTTTAAAAAGTGGTAAAAAGAGCGAAGAAGAGCATTTTAGGCATATTATGCTGTATTATTTTCGAAAAGGAAAAACGATTGCTGAAGACAGCCGTAAAATAAAGCCTGTCTGTGAAGAAAACGAACTAAATGAAAGAACCTGCTAGAAATGGTTTAAATGATTTTCTATGGGTGACTTCTCCATGACGGACGCTCCCAGATCAGGACGACCGAAACAAATTGGACAACTGAAATAATAATTGTTAATCCCTGTGCAATAGTTAGGGAAATGGCTGAAATAATCAAAAAATCAGTCTCAACTGTTTACGGGGTCAGAAAAGAGCTCAGACTTGTGAGCAACTTCGATATGTGACTAAATCATTTTTCCACCGAGGTCAACCGCCTGATTCGCGTTGATGTTTGCGATAATATAGGGATGAGAAATAACAATGCACCATTTCTGAAGAACCTTATCACAGGGAATGAAAAGTAGATAGTTTACAACAGTATAACGGAAACCAAATGAACCCCCTCAATCCACCTCTAAAGCGGGCCTTTACCACAGGAAGGTAATGTTGTTGATTTGATGGGATGTTAAAGGAGTAGTCTTTTTTGAGCTTCACTCAACAAATCAAACGATTAATGTGGACTACTATATTGCACAATTAGATACATTGAAGGCGAAATTGGAAGAAAAACGGCCGAGGCTCATCAATCGGGGAGATGCCATTTTCCATCATGACAATGCCCGTCCTCACACTGCCTTGCGAACCCGTTAGAAACTGTCAGAGTTTGGATGGGTAGTTTTAGCGCACCTACCGTACTCTCTACACCTCGCCCAATCCGACTACCACCTATTTCGTAGTCTGAGCAGCCACTTAAAGGATTTGAATTTACATGACGACGAGGAAGTCAAAAATCGAATTAGACGTTTTTTTTTAGAAAAACCACTCGAGTTTTATGAGAGGGAAACTAAAAAGCTGGCAGAGAGATGGGAAGAAGTTATTAAAAAAATGGGGGAGATTATATAATATATTAAAAAATTGTTTTCTTGTTTAATATATAAATTTCTAAATAAATTTATTTTAAAATTCAAACGAACTTTCCGAAAAACTCAATAAAATTTCTGGCGTTGATGTTCCGAATATCCTTCAGAAATCGACACCCATAGCTTTGGTTTGCTAAACTATGCGACTTCCGCTGTAATTGCAACAAATTGCATTGTCATGGGATTATGAAAGACAATGTCTACCAGGATTATGAAAGCTTTGGCGGCCCCTAGAAACAAAAACGGCTGCATAACAATCTAGATTTTTTGGGTTTTTATGAGAGTGTTCATAGTGTAATCATTTGATGTATTTCATCTTCAATTCCAAAATGAAAACCTAAATTTTGTTTCATATAAATTCCTTAATGATATCAAAGAAGCTCTAGCCAAAAACATAACGTGCAATCCCTGAAAGTAGATTCAATATTTCTGGCGATGATTTGACATTTTATGCAAAATTTATTTAGTTGGATATTTAAGGGAAATTGAAATTGAATATAAATCCCTTAATGATATCAAAGAAGCTCTAGCCAAAAACATAACGAGCAATTCCTGAAAGTAGATTCAATATTTCTGGCTATGATTTGACATTTTATGCAAAATTTATTTGGTTGCATATTTATGGGAAATTGAAATTGTTTTCGAAGTATTGGAAAAGACAGATAATTGCAGCCATAGAAAAGAGGGTTCATTGGAGTTACCCTATGCTGCCATTTATTGCCCTGAGATCAGAAGTATTACGTTCTACTACATGTATTGTGTATTAAAGAAGATTTGTCGCTGTGTACCAAACGATAGAGGACAGAAAATAGCTTTATAATTTATCTTGTCCATCGATATAGTGTCTATAGTCAATATTCGTTCAGAAAATGTGATTCATTAAAAAAATATTGGATATTCGAGTACTCATACGTAATTAATAGAGATACCAATTCGGCTTCTAGCTGTCACAGTTCATGCCAATCTAAAATTCTTTCATTGTATTCAAATGATTCAAGGGTACTTAAAGACAAACGATGTTTTATAAGATAAATTAGAAAACACTTCATATGTCTTTGTTTATAATATTGACTTCTTTTCAATCAACAAATGTGTTAACAAAAGAACTACAAGTTTGCTAGAAGTTGTATCTTATATTACATTCACAAAACTATACCATGAATTCAACAATACCCTTTGGGAATAAATTATATGCAGAGTTAACTCCGAACAAAGAAAATTGTTTACTCCCTGTCTCCCTTTTCTAATCCTTTGCACTGAGACTTTAAATCGCTTCCCCAAAAGTAACCAAGTATATTTTTCTAAATCCCACCCAACACCCGCTGCCAAAAAAAATTCTTGTTGTTCACGTTTTGGAAAACTTTCGGAAAACTTTCATGGTATTTGATGTTATTTTGCCTGAGTCGTTCTTTACTCAGTTGCACACAAACTGTAACGAAAACAATCAATTAGAGAACATTGTTTTGGGATGTGGTTAGAACAAATGGAATTGAATAGTAGTAGTAGTAGTAGTAGTAGTAGTAGAAATGAAAAATGAACAACAAAAACCACATAACAATGCGCAAATTGAACACACTAAGTGGATGAATGTCTGTGTATAAGTGTTTACCTAAAAGTTTAGCATACTTTTAGGAGCTTAGAGCATGGACCAAATAAATGATAACGAAACGTAAAAATCACTGTTTGACATTAGATGTTAATTGAAATGTTAACGCCGTTCATCCATGATTTGTAAATTACGACCATGTATGGTGCATAAAAACGAAGGTAATCGATTTTGAGTGGAATATTTATAGGTAAATTGAGTGATGATTACACAGCAATTAAGGTGTTAGATTTACGTACAAATTTTAATGACACTTTTTGTAATTACTATGTAGAAAAAAAAGTATTCATATAAATTTTAGTATTGCCTGAATTTGGTGAATCGTATTACATATATTCATTATTCAGCACATAATACATTTGATGTATACGATTAGTTTACAATAGTTTTTGTTACAGTTTGCCAAACAAAATAATGTTGGTATTTGTTATCAATCAGAGGCAAAATATAAAATTAAACAAACTTTTCTTTCAGTTTGACAAAAAGCATAATATATGTAGTGCAGCAAATAAAATCGCAGCAAATTCAGGTATTTGAATTTGAGTTGTAACAAAACCCTAAAGAGCACCAAACCTGCAGCACATGATATGCCAGAGAAATCGATATAATAGTTACCTCCGCGAGGTATGCTATAAATTTTATTAAACAGAAAAAACTGTATGAACCACCCTTCAACGCCGTTCAATCTAATTTGACTATCCAAATAAAAGGGATAGTTGCTTGTTGACAATGGTTTTATTGGATTTTTCTGATTGCAAAATTCTTTGTTTGACAAAAAGTCTGCTCCCTCGTTTACGACTGTAAAATATTGGGTAGCAGAGATTAGACGAGGCCGTATGAGCTGCCAAGATGAACACATAGAAATTAACTAATTGAGGTATCCACGCCATAGATGGTTAAGAAAATCCATCCGTGGATGATCGTCGAATGAAGGTGCGTGAGTCAGGTGAAACGATAGTGCTTTACATCGCATATTGACAGAAGATTTGAAGATAAGAAAGCTATGCGCAATATGGGTGCTGCACTTGCTTTTAATAGAGCAAAACTAGCGTCGTGAAGATGTTTCAATAGAGTGGTGATGTTTCCCCGCAGTAAAGCCGAATTTTTGCATCGACTTATAACCATGGAGGAGATATGGGTCCACCATTTCACACTTGAGACAAAGAAACAGTCAACTCAGTGGGCTGGTATGGCGGAATCGGGCTTAAAGAAGGCAAAGACGGTTCCATCCACAGGCAAGGCCATAAAATCTGTTTTTTAGGATACGCATTAGATTATTTTTATTTATTATCTTTTGAAAGGAAAAACTATCAACGGCGAATACTATGCTAATTTATTACATATTGAAAAAAAGCCAAGTTTATTGCAGCGTTTAGGTAATGAAATTGCGGAAAAAAGCCGCATTAAGCGAAAAAAGTGTTGTTTCATCAAGACAATGCTCCAGCTCACACATCAACTATTGGGATGGCCAATATTAATTCAGATTACTTCACCACGCACTTTAAGCGCCAGATTTAGCACCTTCGGACTATTTTCTATTTCCAAAGTTGAAGGAATGGGTCGGTGGTAAAAGACTTGCCAACAGTGTAGAGGTGGAGTCTTGGAGTTTGACAGTTCTTACTAAAAACAGTGCACGAGTATAGAAATGTCGCTGAAAAAAGTGTATCGACATAAAAGGAGATAATGTTGAAAAATGGAAAAAAAGTTCCCAATTTTTTCTCGTCTTCTTTGTTAGGTCGGCTAGTTTTGGGACCGCACTCTTACTTTCCAATTTTCTATATCGCACATATGTCAAGCCATAAACAGCAGACTTTCCTAAATGTAATATTTAAAGTTTGATGTCTTTTCTGAGCAGTATCCATTTTATTTTGAAAATATTGGAAAAAATAGACAGTTTCGTAATCAATGCTGCTTTGCAGATGATGATTCTACAACTGACCAGATATTCTTACTACGCAAATCATGAGAAAGACCACTTTGATACTTCGTCGATTACAACGCCTTGGCAGAGTTTGGTATTTCTGCGAGTTTATATGGCTATATAGGATGACACTGACTTGTAAAAATCTTAGCAAGCCATTTAGAATAGATCAACAGTCAATTGTGCGACTTCTTCCACGTATTGTTGGAGATGATTATGAGGAAAGGTGCAGGAAATGCGATTGGAATCACAGTTACTAAATGTTATGTTACACTTACGTACATTTATGGTATGGATATCATCGGCTGAAAGACGTGTAGTGTTACTGCAGTCTTTTCAAGCATTAGGAAGAGTCACCAAAATGGATGTGACGAGGAAGAAATCTACTCGTTGGGGAGAATGCGTGAACGTTGACAACTATAAGTTTGAAGTAATGAATGATTTCATCTACCTCGACTCCATTGTCAACAAAATAAATAGGATTAAGAGAAGAACAATGACAATTTGAATGAAAAATCAACTGCACCCGATACTGACTTAGACTGCGTGTGGAATTTTGCGGAAAAAATACTCCGATATTGGCTCATGATTGTTAAAGGAGAGTACTGTTGCATCATAGATCATGAGCCGTATGAACAATCTACCGACACGAAGTCGTCAAGTGCATCAAAACACAGCAATTGCGTTGGCAGGATCATATTGCGCGGATGAACATAAAGCGTTTGTGATTATTTTCTATGTATATATATACTATATACTTACTGTATACTTCCTTTAATCCAAATGTTATTTTTTTATTGCCAATTTTGATGATTTTCACGTGCTCTGTGCAACATCAAAGTAGCACTGGAGGCATCATGAATTCCTTAAGCTATTGTATTGTTTTGAAATATTTATTACTTTTATTTTTTTCTGGCTCCAATAACATTCACAAAATTGCTGCTTAAATCTATGATAACAAATCTTGCATTCTCCCAATATGTGTATTCATCACACATCCATTCAGTTCACAAAAAAGTTTGCCCGTTTTGTTCCATTCGTATTCCAAAGTTGTGAGAACAAGTTGTAAAGGCAGTAGTCATAGCACGTATGTTTTATTATACGGGCCCGATAATTTATTACATTTTCAACCAAAAACTCGTAGCAATATAACACAAAGATGATGGGACGGAAAAATAAACTGTCAGTAGGACGGGGAAAAAACCAACAAAACAAACATTCGAAGACTGTACTGGCAGCACATACAAATAATATAAGAGAAGAACGGACGGACATATGGGCTAACACATATTCAGAGCATGATGAATGCTTAGAATTTGTAGAGCTCTAAATGGGTTTTTTTTTTTTTACCACCCTACACTAAATGGTTTCAATGCCAGTGGGGGATTTGGAGAATTTGTTGCATGTGCGAGAAAGATATTTTGTATGAAAAATTCTTGGAATTGAGAAAACTCAATAGAATAGTATTTGGTTCGCTAAAAACTAATCGCTTATCAGTTTGCTCTGTTAGCATGAACATATTAGACCAGTGTATTGTCTAAGTACAAAGTGGCCAGATGCAATATATACGTTTCTAAGAAATGCTTGATATCTGACCAACATAAAGCGTTATTACAGTGATTTTAGTTTAGACATCCATCAGTCTTATTTCAGAGTTTAAATATCACTGTGGATGCGAATAAAGCTGATGTTTCACATAGAAGGGTTAACATCACAAATAATTAATTATAGTCATTAATGGCTACACAAAGGATACGATTAATCTGATAAATTAAATATAATATAAAATAAAATTTAATTGAAGGTTTAAAATTTTGCATCAAATAAATGGAGTAAATGATAAAGAAAACTAAGAACAATGGCTGGTAATAGCCCCAACGGAAGAGAAGAAGGATAAATTTGTAAATATCCCACTTTATATTTTATTAAGGACTTTAATTGATGTACTTGAGTACATATTATTGATAATAATTTCGAAATACTTGGATACGTATAATTAATAATAATTTCGAAATATTTCAACACATATGACTGATGATTTTTCTGAAGTACTTCAATACGTATGATTAATATTGATTTTGTGGTAATGCAATAAAGTTAATCTCCTTTACTTATAAAATATCAGTTCAACTAAAATCCTGCAAAATATATAGTGGTTATCTTTGAATTGACTCATAAAAATTTTCAAAAATTCTAAAAATAGGTGTTATTTTTTATCAATATCAATATTATCGATTAGTCGCTCCAAATACCAGTAAATATTTCAAATTCATATATAGGATAAATAAACAATTTGTCTTCAGATCATTGTGAAAGCCAATAAATAAATCATTATTTGTAATAATGCAAAACTGAAAATAAGATTAATTTTCAATAATCGCCTAAAAATTATGAACAATTTAAATGATTACGAAAAAAAAACAAAAAAAAAAAGAAAAAAACATGTAATATATTTGATAATAATATTAATAAGAGATCATGAAGATGAAGTAGGGGAGCGTTCAGTATTAATGTTCATATTTTAAGTTGTTAGTTAGGATTTGACTTACTTCAACCATTTCGACTAGCAATTTCTACAAAGATTGTTTGGTCGATGTACGATTGATATTCGTACATAATGTGTCCAACATTTTAGCGCAAATTTCATTAAAAAATGTTTATTTATTCATTCATATCTATTCTGTCACCTTCAGGGCATTCTAATCTAATCATAAAAACATTTTTCAAGTACATTTTCTGCAAATACTTTAGTCTTAGACAATAAATGGGTGCCACAAAGTGAAAATTTGGGTTTATAAAGGAAGTTTTGAGTTTTTTTTTGACCAGAAAATTCCACAATGATATCCTTACGAAATGATGTGTTATCGTGGCACAAAATTCATGAATTTATGGTTTGCAAATGTGTTTTCTTTTTAATAAGTTTGCATTCTTAAAAGCGTTATTATGCCCGGATAATATTCTTTATTTATTATCTGATCATCGCGATTAAACAGTAGATATTATTATCTTGACTTCTAATAACACTGACGTGGTTTTTTTTAATTTTCGGTTCAATAGAAAGACGCCATTCCGAAGCTGGTTAACTAGCTTGCATGTCAATCTCGTAAACCTATGCCTTGTCATCAGGTGTAAAATATCTTATGAAAGTGGGTTCGAAATTGACTCGTTCTAGCATGTCTTTAGCGACCTTTGTGCGATTGACTTTAACGCATTTTAAATAATCTAATAAACCGATTAGTGGGCTGTATCTCTCAAATTTAAATGACGATTTTAAGGCACCATTTTTTTCACCTTATTGATGTTAACAGGGTGAATCGAAACTTCGGCTACATCTCGACTGCTTTTGATTGCACTATACAACTCATATGTAGTTGTATTTCATAAAGTCGATTCACCGTAAGCATTCTGTATCGTTTTCTGTATTTCCGGCATACGAAATTCTATTTCTAGCACAGCATTTAAAAACATTTTTTCGTTAGATTAAAGAGTGTTCCAACAAGAACGCAAGATTTAAATTTTAAATAAAACACAGATATTTAAAAAAAAATCGTGAAACTTTATTATATCGTAAAGTAGACAGAATGAGGTTATGTATGGAACAACATATCGGACAGATGGCCGCTGCGGCTTTGCTGGCACACACGCGATCTTTTAATGAAATTTTCAATGACCATTTTGCATAAATGTTGCGGTATT
Source organism: Philornis downsi (assembly GCA_019455685.1). Classification (NCBI taxonomy): domain Eukaryota; kingdom Metazoa; phylum Arthropoda; class Insecta; order Diptera; family Muscidae; genus Philornis; species Philornis downsi. The sequence continues at coordinate 564,201 of JAHXMU010000197.1, forward strand.
TTATTAATGCAGCGTTCAATTTCCTCTTTTAAGACTTGAGTCGTCGTCGGCTTATTCGCGTAAACCATCGACTTGAAAAACCCCCAAAGAAAAAAGTCTATTGGTGTTAAATCGTAAAATCTAGGCGGCAAATTCTGGTCTCCAAAACGCGAAATAACACAACCGGGAAATGACTAATGCAACAATTGAGTTGTTTCTCTGGCTGTATAACATGTGGCGCCGTCTTGTTGAAACCACGTGCCCTCCACATTCATTTCTTCAATTCTAGGCACGAAGAAACTGGTTATCATTTCACGATACCGAACACCATTGACTGTCTTGCGTTCTTGTTGGGACACGCTTATTAATCCACCCCAAAAATCGAAAAACACTGAACTGAGAAAATCGGTTGCAGTAAAAAAACTAAATGACAACAGACAATTAAGTTTCCCGTCAGTATAAAGGACAGATGTGTTAATTTATAGACAAAAAGAATTTTGACAATCTATTGAAACGGGCTTATATTTTAAGAATTTTAATCGAAATAATTCCACTCGTATGATTGATATTAATTTTGTAGTATATTAAGGTAAATCTCCTTAATTTCTAAACCATGTGTTATACTCAGCTCAAGTTAAACACTGTTTTCGGTGCTAAATTTATAAATTCGGCAGTGTCCGCTTACTGTTTAGCTTATGAAAGCAAGTAAATAATGAAGGAAGAGATTTTTAAATAAATTTCTCTTTAGATATTTGGAAAGAATTTTGTTCGATGTGTTTCAATGCGCAGGATTAATATTAATTTAGGGGAAAGTTATAATTAATCCCCATAACTTTTGAGCCCTAAAAGACATTGGCTTGAAACAAAATCCGTTACAAAATTAGGAGAATTATTATGGATTTCGATCACTTGTATCTTTTTGAGTTGCAATTCTTATGAAAATTATTTGCTCCATATGCTCCAGTATATATAAATGATATTCATTAAGAAATCCATTAAGGTACTCGTATTTCCAAAATTGCTAAACCACATATAATAGGGTTTCAACAAAATAAATGCAGTTCTTGAGAAATACAAATGCCCAGAGTTTCACAGTTACTCATTGTCTTGAAATATTTGCTTTCAAATATTCTCTGATTTCCGATATTTATGCATGACACAATCGTGGTGTACAATAAGACAAATTTCCTAGTAAGCATTGGTCATCGGCTCCTAAGTGATGTTGTCAATTCAGCAATATATAATTTAACTGTATATAATATTCAGCTAAACTACAATTCAAATCTGTGATAGATAATAAAAAATTATCGTTATCTCATGTAGTTCAAAGCCATATAATAGATTTTATACTATATATAATAGATTTTTCTGAGATTATCCTTTTGATTCTGACTGTCGCATTTTGCTCGCAGCACTTTGTAATAATCCCGTAATGCAGCAAATCAATGCAGCTGTGCCATATGAACTATTTGTTTACCATGCACTTACACTCTATTATTTGCTTTATGCAAATAATAATAATCCTATAAAAGAAAATATTTTAGTTTCGTATAAGATGCATTTTTTATTTTGTTTCATTTTATCTACAAAAATAAATTTGCTTTATTTGGCCTCCTATCTTTTCGTTCAAGTATCTCTTCAAATTCAATTATACTTTGTTTAAACTTCAAATAACTTTTATTCGAATATAATATTTTTTGTTTATATTTTTCCTTCCAGCGTGATTTAATGATTTCGACAAGAGCACGACCACTTTAAGTTCATACGGCATTATTTCGTTGCTTCCTTTTTTCGAGGTCAGTTACAAAGTTCGAAATTTATAGTTCTTTTAAAAAAGCCCAAAAAGTTTTTCAATATTTGTGCGATGGTGAAAAAATAAACATAAAAACTTGTAAAAAGTAGATAAAAAAAAGGAAAACCAATGTTTTATATCCGTTTTCATTGTTTTGTGAGTTGCCGAATATGAAGGTGTGCGCCATTGTGGTATGAGTGTTTTAATGAATGTTGATGGTTTTCGTTAGTAGACGTATGAGTAATTTTAAATCAACATTACGTATACGGAATGGAATTGAAATCACTCGTACGTAAACTTTGGGGGTGGCTAACGAAGCAGCGTGATGTGACTATCACAGTTTGATTTAAGAAATATTTGGTTATATCTACATTAAGTTGATTGTAAATTTTTTTCTTTCATTTCTCCGTTTCATTTTAGGTAATTCGCTTTAAGACATAGGAGTTTACATACAACTGCCTATACAAATCGAAGCGGTTGTATATTATTAAAGTGTGCTTCACTGTAAGGGAGGAAAGAGTAATTGGAGTATGCACATAGTATTATTTTTAATTAGATCAAAGTCTATTTGGAAATTGTATAGGTTTTTTTGAAGATTTGTCTTTAGTCAGCTGGATTCGCTTGGAGTTTTGTTTTTAAGGTTAAATTTGGAAACAGAAATTTGTTAAGTCTTATAGTTCTGGCCACTACGGTTTTTAATAACGTTTGTATTAAAAATATGCCCCATTTACGTGAAAACCTTTCGCAATAAAACTTATACTTGTAATTGTGTAAGCAACGGGTTTAAATATAAACCATGTCAGAAGTTAACATGAAACCCAAATAGATTAATAAAAACTACTGAGATAAAGGCAATGTGTATAACTGTTGTAAAGTTTCTAAATAAAATTTGTGTGAAGAAAATTGCTAATATTTCATTGAAAAAGCTCCCTTTGTAGAAAATTGAATACTTTGAATAGTGTGCAAGAGCGCAGTGGTCATTTTCATACATCGACTTGTTAACGGTCTACATTATAATAATTAAAGACTAAGAAGAAATGTCATGAAATATCCGTCATCTCCAAACAATCCAAAAAGAGCTCAAAAATTGTAAACTTATCACAGCGCAGTTGTATATATATGTATACCTATATATATATGCCACTTTAAGAGTCTATAACTTCTCAAAGCAATTTAGAAAGATTGAGTCATGATACGTTTTCCATTTACAAATATGAATTGTTTAACAACCGAAAAATGCACAGTTAACACTTACAAAACTGGCGATTCAAACGTGGCCACTTTTTGTGATGTAAAGGGCTATCCATTTAGTGATTTTGAAACCAGAGCTCTAGCAAGGCTGTCAACTGTGTTATATTATGCGAAGGGTTTACCACTTATAAATATGGATCGTGTAACAACCGAAAAAGCGTAAAAATAGTTAAAGCTTACTACAAAAGTGGTGATTTAAACGTAGGCATTTTTCGTACCTTACAGCGTGATCACATTCGTCATTATCGACTTAATGTGCAAGGAATTGACAAGATTAGAAAGAAATATGAACAGACTGAAAGTGTTACAGATGCACCATCGCAATATATGAACTGCCGAAAATATCGCTTCTGTTAGTGAAAGTGTGGCGGATAACCCAATTGTCGATTCTCAGCAATTGGGCCTGCCTTACGGCTCATTACGGCGTATTTGATATTTGAATTTGCACTTCCATCCATATAGAGTCCAACTCACGCATTAATTTAAGTCGCATGACTATTCACAATACTATAGATATGCTGATTGGGTGTTACAGCAACAGGCTTTCTATGCTGATTTTTAGAACAAAATTTTTGTCAACGCGAAGCTTGTTCCGCACTCAATGGCTTCGTCGGCAAGCAAAATTGTCACATTTGGGGCTCATAGAACCCAGAAATGATTGTAGAAAAGCCATTCCATTCGGAAAAAGTGTCTGTTTGGTGCGCATTATAACCTGGACCTGTCATTGGGCCGTATTTTTTCGAAAATGGTGATCGAAGAACCGCTGCCGTCAATTCAGAGCACTATGGGCGTATGATAACCACCTTTTTTTTTGGCCTGTAATTGAGGATTATGAACTTGACGGTATGGGGTTTCAACAATTTTTCTCTCTATTGCTTGAGAAGTTTTCAGAAAGTGTAATTTCAAGTTTTGGCGATGCCAATCGGCCACCAACATCATGCGATTTGAGGCCTTTACACTTTTTTTGTGGAGTTACGTCAAAGACCGTGTTTACGCGGGTAATTTGTAAACGTTGAAATATTTAAAAATCATCATTTGTCAAATTATCGCCAAGATACCGCCCGAAATGTGCGTAAAAATGATTGAAAACTACATTAAGAGGTTCCACTGCTGCAACCAATCCATAGATTGTCATTTAAATGGCATTGTATTTCGTACATAATAGCAAGGTTCAAGCTTTATAATGAAATAAAGGTTTCATCGAAATCATAGCTTTTTGTGGGTTTTATTTAACTTTTCTTTTGAAACCGAAAAATAGATAATCCGTTATATTGATATAAATTGACATGTATTGATATGTGCTGACATATATATTGATAGACATATTGATATAAAATTGACAGCATGATAATATCTTAAATTTGGATAATAGTCACTCTCTACGTTGTATTTGCTACTGTGCACTTCTTATGATTGAAGTTATTTCGAACAACCGTTTGGTGAAACATAACAATATACCAATTTCGGGTATCAATTTGATGGCATTTGACGTAAAAGCTGGCATATGAGTGATATAAATTCGGCTCATACCCTATCACTGTGTTATGAATAATTCTAATCGGATTATTTTGATATTGCTTTTGAGGAATAGAAATTTGGTATGTGAAGTACTTCGTTCTTACTCATTTCATGCTACATTTCATTTCATTTAATGGCAAAAACTGCGTTGTTTAGCTTAACCTTTTTGCTATGAAACGGCATATCGTAATATTGGGTAATAGCGAGGAATGACAAGTTTTGATTTACATGCAAATGTGGCAAAAAAAACCCCACATAAAGCAATATAAAACCTATGATTTGTAATCAATATTCCATATTATTCGTATCCAAACACTGTAATGTAATCTTGACCGACCACGGCGTTTGTTTGTTTTTTAGTGCAGACGTAGTGAATATTTTAATATATATGACATGACTTGAAGCTTATGATTAATAACTAACTATTCAAGGATACTTTCTGATGATATTTTCTTTTTTACAACGATACCTACTATATTAGACGGACTTAAGCCTAATGCAATTTTTCCATATGGTACATTCTGAAGGTCAAAGTACATACTAACGAATATGAGACAGTCAATGCCGCGAAGATTGGTGTGCCCTGGCAATGGAACAGAGAATGGCTACATTTGCGCAGCTAGCGAAGCCTTCTCTGACATATTGGATGCAATTATCTACGCTGAAGGTGGCTACATCATACCATAATTTTCTTAAAATTGTTAACGTTTTGAATAAAAAGAAATAAAAATTGACAAAACTACAGCATTTTTAATTGGTAACAATTTGAGGCCGTCCCCTGTACATATAGTAAGGAAAGTATTCTACTTAAAATCTTTTAAGATATTCTGGCAACAATTGTGATTTTATTTGCTGTGAGTGGTTAATATCGCGTGTTTATAGAACCCTACCTTGATCTATCTATGGTTTTATTTTGGTACAGCAATATACGTATTTAATTCCTATAAAATCGGTGAGAGCTTTACGAAAAGTTATAACATTATTGGGCAAATGTAGGGTGATTTTTTAAGATTTAAGTTTTGGTAATGGCGTCCAAACGTCATCTGTCAAAGCGAAAAGTGTACAGTATACTTTGCTATTTCATAATAGAATGACGAATGATCTACCACAACGTATAATTTTTACTGAATGGGCCTTGCAAAGACTCAATGAAAATCCGTTGTTTTATCGAAAAATTGTGTTCAGCGATGAGGCTCAGGTTGGCAGCACTGGTTGATCATGGCGTTTAAACGTCATCTGTCAAAGTGAAAAGTGTATAGTATATTCTGCCATTTCATCATGGAATGACGAATGATCTACCACAACGTATAATTTTTAGTGAATGGGCCTTGCAAAGACTCAATGAAAATCCGTTGTTTTATCGAAAAATTGTGTTCAGCGATGACACTCATTTCTTGCTGAACGGATACATACACAAGCAAAATACATGAATTACCGATGCATTCCGGAATAGTGTGGTTAAGTCTGGTGTGGTTAATGGGCTGGTAGCATCATCGGTCTATTTTTCTTCAAACACGACCGTGGAAGAAACGTTACCGTCAACGGCGAACGATATCGAGCCATGATGCGCGATTTTTTTTTTGCCCCAATTGGCTGAGTTGAACTTGGTTGACCTGCGATTTCATCAAGACACACTGCTTGTGAAACAATGGATGTGTTGAGGCATGAATTTGGTGAGCAGATTACCTCTCGATTTAGCCCTGTAAGTTGGTCCCCAATATCTTGCGATTCAACGCCTCTTGATTATTTCTTGTGGGGTTAAGTCAAGTCGTTAGTCTATGTAGGCAAGCCGAATACTATTGAAGCCTTACAGGATAACATAACACGTGTTATTCGAAAAAGTAACGAAAAATTGAACCTTCCGAAGGGACATTTTGAGACGGAGCCTTGGACAACATTTATGTGAAATTATCTTCAAAAAAATTAAATGGCAAAGACCAATTTATATATTCCAATAAAAAATTTTAATATATGATGTAAATTTAAGTGTTGTATTCTATTTTTAAAAAAACTACGATTAAAAAAATCACCCTTTAATTGTTCAGAGCGTATGATTAACATTATGTCGAACAAATATTTATCATGTCTTAACACCATACGAATCATTGATATTAAACGGATAAATTCTCTTGTAACGATTTACATCTGCATTAAACTGGTGTGGTATGTGAGTGTAATTTCTCTAAGTGTATATTCTAGAAAGATCATCATAGCCGCTCTCAGAACATTCAAGTATGATATATGTAATGTCTTTCCCTCTTTATCTGTGGGTGGGACTTTTCTAGAATTACGTTTACGACAGTAAGTTATGTTTGTTCCTCTCACTACCATTATATAGTCTATTGTTATCTCCTTTTCACTTGTTATGTAAGTAAGAACATTCTAGAATTAAGCCTATGATATACAACACTATTCTGTAAATATGTTTGTCTTTGTTGCACCCATTATGTAAATATGTGTTCTCTCTGAAATATTGTAGCATTTTCTAGAATAAGTAATTTTAATATAAATAGAGCAACTTTGTACGTTTGAAGGGAATTAATAAAGTTGACGTTGATGTGGTAATACGACCCACGATACCAAACTGGGGAATTCAGAACATTACGTATGATTGATGAGAATTTGCTGTGGCTTCGTTTTACAGCTGACTTATACGGATTCTATATTTATACTCACTGAAACGTACTGAAATAGGCTATTTAACTGTAGCTAAAATGGTCAAAAACTTTTTCTTCAAATAATTATTAAATTATTAAATAAGTTGTTCTTCTACCTTTATTTGTTGAAAATAAACACAATCATATAAAAAAATTAACCCAATCATTAAATTCGTAATATACTCAGTCACCAGATGAAAATAAAAACGAAAGACTAATTTACATTTAGGAAAAAAATTATATGTATAATTTATATTTATATATTCAGTATTATTTGTAATCACTTGTAGTATATATTTATGTATTGAATTAATGCATTTGACTTGAAAAATGTGGTTACTAATTAATTAAAAACTAATTAATTTTATATACCGATGTATATACATATACGTTTATTCTTTACATAAATGTTTGCTATTTACACAATGATAATTATTGTATCACGTCAATTTTTTTTAGCAGTGTGCTAAATATTCTGGATGTTATGCCAATTAGTATTTATATGCTATGTTTTCTATTGCTTAATTATCACCGGCGCCATATTTCATGTCTAATTCGGTGTGTTTAATGTCATGCGTGTTAATTTACGTATGATTAATTTGAATTAGTTCCCAGCAATAAAAGTCAAAGTCACTCCAAAAGAATAACATTTTCACATTTCATCGCTTCCAACGAAGCAATTTTGAACCACTTCCAAAACTATCGTGGTGAAGTGCTTAAAGAAACAGTTTTGTATTTATTTATGATTTCAAGTAATTAAAGCAAAATATGTTCGAATGAAATATTCCCAAAACAATTTTTTTAAGTATATAATACGCTTCGAAGAAGTAATTTTTTTTAAAGTCGGCTGAAAGACGCTGCTTTTAAAGTTTTTGGGGGAAAAAATTATTTACCCTCCTCCTTCTCCTTTATATGATGGCCCACATGAGTTAAGTTTGTTGTTCTATTTGTAAAAACTACAAACGCTCAAGGAACAAAAAAAGCATATACATTTTTATGTCGTTAAGAATGTCCGTCTCTAATACTGTGAATTGCAGCCCATGGTAGAGGATGTGCAAATTTCGGCCGTACGAAAAATTGGGTGCCTTTCTAATTCAGTGCCTGTCTACTGGCTTTTTTTTTTATAGAAAATGCCAAATTCGCAGGAATCTGTCGTCGAGTTTGTTTTAATATGAATAAAATCACAATAAAGACAATACAGTAAAAAATGAAACAAATTTTGTTAATATAAATAATATAATACGATGTTAATACAATACGATATAAAATGAAACAATGAAATTTTGATTTGAATTTTCATTACACCCACGTCACTCATGAATATAAAGGGATGAGGCATTATAAAATGGTGTTTTCCTCCGATGATAACCCAATGTTAATTTCATTGGTGACTACGCAATTTTTCACCACTTCCCAACCATAAGTTGTAATGAATATGAACTTCTTTGGATGGGCTCTTTTTTGTTGGGTTAATTTATCAGAAAAACAGTCATCCGATCTGTTTATACCGCCAGAGATGTTTAAGTGGGAACAAAAAACCGGTTCATTACCATAAAATTCATTTCTTGTAATGTTTAACGTACAGCTGTTTATATTTTAATTTTGGTGAATATTTTATAAATTATTTCCAGCCAATTAACTAGCAGAATATCAGATTATAAGAGGATAATATCAAATTATAAGAGACTTATATACAAATTTACTTAATTAACTCATTGAAATAACAATTATACTGTATATAACGTACGAGAATATTAAAGGGAGATCCCTTATTTTTGCATGACTTTGAGGGCTTTATTTAGTATAGTTAGTACGATTAAATTTAGCTCAAATATGCACTGTTTTGAGCGATTACTTGTTGTCATTTTGAAGGCAATTCCATTATGTCTCTATCATAGAAATCCTCGTGCCTATTGACAAAAAACTGGGACAGTCAATTTTCACTAGCTGCTCTTGAGGCGAACTTTTTATAAACACAATAATTTATCATATACAGGAATGGGTTTGTAATCACTTGATGCCAGGTCTGAATTTTAAGGTAGATGCTTAAAAACCTTTCAACCAAGCTCCCGGAACTTCTGACGAGTCACTATCGATGTGAGTGGCCCGGCATTATCCTGATGGAAAACAACTTTTCATTTATTATCTGAAGGTGAGCATTTTTGCGTGACTGCTTCCTTTTGAATCACCTTGATTTGGCCACAACCATTTTCAACTGATGTTGTCTTAAGTGGTCCAATTTTCATTACGAGTTATCATACTTACTCGCTGTTGGCTGCTACAATATCAGGACCATAAGCAGTATTCACATTTTAAGCCGCCTGTTTTTCGTTTCCGCCTTTATCTAAGAAAAGTTGTAAATTCGTTTTCTTTTTGTTTTTGTCTTTGCTGCTGTCCATCTTTGACTTTTTATCCATCCTTGACTTATATTTATCTAAGAAAAGATATAAATTTTTTCTTTTTGTCTTTGCTGGTGTCCGTCTTCGAAGCGAGCTCAGACAATCCTGAGTTAAGTAATCACAAAACTGACCACAAGGTTTTCTAGTAATAAATCTCATATATACATATGTTACCAAGTATTTCCTGTTTTGTACTCGGTATTATAAATTTTCGATAAAAGTTAAATCATAATTTGAATTTCTATGTAATTTCTTTAGCTTGTGCGAAGGAAACTTATTTGGTCAATTTTCGTGACTTCTAATTCAACTATTTAATCAAGAAAATGCTACGTTTTTATCTCACATTCTTTTGAGCTTCTAAAAATTCAAATTTCGCAAAACACTGCTTACTTCATAGTCACTGAAACACTTTTGTCTAGATGATTACACCAATTTTTCCGATCTCACCAGTAGTTTTCCATTGGATGCTTAATTCCTTCAAATCTGTTATTAAAGTCCAGGTAGGCCACAAACGGAAAATACTTCTTAAGTTTTGTTGTTTTAGCTTCTGTCTTCAGATCTTGCTTAAGGTTTTATAGTTGTCCAATTTATTTTTTTGTACGAATTTGAATGTTTGAATTTTCATTGTGTTCCATTATATAGGGTGGCGCAGAAGTAACGTTAACGGCGACTATATTGAATGCGTTCTTGTGCATCATTTGGTTTTAACTCGTGAACCAACTGCATCTTATATGGAAAAAGATGTAACATATGTAAAGTGCTTTGTCAAGACCGCCTAGACATCTCTAACTGCTGAGAACGACGTTTGGAGGAAGTTTCGGGGTTTTCCTCAATACTTGCTTGCACTCGAGCAATGGTTACTTCATTTCGAACTGCGCCAGGTCTTCTAGTACGCGGAAGATCACAGACAGCCCCTTGTTGTCCAAAACGCTGAACCAATCGGTAAATTGTTGGAGCGCTAGGAGCATTTCGAACACGAAAGAAATTTTGATATGATATGAATAATCGAATGCTGACTTTCGAAGTATAATTGAACAACTTTGGTTCTTTGTTCTGTGCTGGGACTTTCATCATAAATTCCCCAAGTATTATTTAGTTAATTCTGTGAAGAGACAAAAAAAGACTTAAACAAAAAATGTATTCACTGATCAAATCTTAACGTTTCTTATGCGCCATCATATAGAATACCAAATCTAATTTCATGATTTCAGCCTCTGCAGTTTGATTCCAAGAATTTTTGCGTTATCCTTTGTCTTATGGAATAGTTCCATTTTCGATCTTTTTATTTTTCATTTTATGCCCAAAAATGTGACTTTCCAAAAATTCCCCTTCATCAAGTGTATGCTTTTACAAAACAATCTGCACTTTCAACTTCATAACATCAGCTTCAGTTATGTATTCCAGTCCAGTGTACTACTTTTGTGCCCTTTTTTAACTGTTTGTTCCCCTCAAATTAGGGTTTGCTATATCGCGCATGTACGTCGTAATAGTGTGACTTATTTGCAGATCCTTTCTCATTCTTTGTCTATGTCGATAGATAAACTTACATAGTCATTTTTATGATTCTAGCTTCACCCTTTTGTTTTGCTACCATTTTCGTTTCCTTCTTTTTAGCACATACATGTAGGTATGAAGTTTGAAAAATTATCTTTTTGAAAGCGACTATTTCGTAAAATATATACGATATATACGTATAGTATTACATAAATCCTATTCTAGGATTTTGGTTTCAGTCATTTGTTATCAGAGATGATACTATTTTGCCCCTTTTCTGGACTTATTAATAACTAAAAAGTAACAATTTTCATCTTTTCGCTTATTCCGTATGAAGAAAGTGCACCGTAATAGTGATAACTTTAGCTTCAGTCTTTTGCATTACCATTTCTCTACCCTTCTCTCTTTTCTACTGAATTTCGAAAAAAAACCTTTGCAAAATTAAACACTCCCAATTATGTGAATCATGCTTAAATCGTTTGTTCAGAATAGTAGGATCGTTTTTGTAACTCTATTTTGCATCCTGAAAGTATGAATGTTATAAAACTCCACCTTTACTTTCCTCCTAATCATAGCATATGATTATTGTACCAGTATTCGTGATTGTATAATCAAACGTATAGTCCGGGAAAATGGTACCATTTTAATCTATTTTTACTCAGTTTGTAGTTGAGAAGAGGACGAATTTGCAAGCTTCTTCCTTATAGCTAGTTTAGTTTGGAAGGAAAATGTGGACTCAAGATTTTGTAATTTTGTCTCTGTTCGTTTATGCTGGGCAATCGTAACGAACACTTGTTACCCTGTTTCTACTTATAAGAGCACGAATTATGAGAATGGAGACCAGTTTCCATGATTTTTGCTTTAAGCTGGGCAACCGTATCGCCGTATTTGCCCCTAAAAGCTTGCATTTTGAAATATCTTTTCTTGTTGCTTGACTATTCTGAAAGACCGATATGAAAATCAATTTTCATGACTTTAGATCTGACCGTTTCAGTTAGTCGATAGTATCAGATCGCTTTTTATTCTAGTTTTACCCCTGCAGGTACGAAATATTCCTTTATTCCAATTTTTAAGATAAGATGTAAATAGAAATTTCGAAAAAGCCCGCATTATGCTTCTTGTTTTATTCGTCAGTCAATAACGTAATCGTAGCAAAATATGCAAACTTTGCCTG
>JAHXMU010000197.1:576474-602318 GCA_019455685.1 Philornis downsi
TAACGTAATCGTAGCAAAATATGCAAACTTTGCCTGCGAATACTTCTCAACAAAGAATTTACATTATTTTCCAATAAAGACTCTTTCCTAACAATTTACCTGAATTATTCTAGTTTTGCCTGCTAATGGCTGGCAAATTTCTTTCCAAGACAGCACATTAATCTTAATTGGATAACAAAACAATTCTTTAAATGCAGATTATAACGGATTAACAACATTTTCACTTCTCCTTTATGTTTTCATCTTCCTAAACATCTAATGAAATATGCGAGTCTTGTTTATGCGGTATTTCTAATGGCAACTCAACATTTCTCCCGTATAAAAAAACACTCTAAACAATTTGTGCGTATTATTTCGGTTCCCTCTATTGATGACCATAAAATGTATTGTCGTGACAGCCAATTAATCTTAGTTGAACGAAAAGAAAGGTCTATAAATTAACATTATAACGCTTTAACAACACTTTTATATTACCTTAAAGTTTCTGGCGTCCCGCTTTCAAAGGTTTCTTTAAAAATCTCGCTTTTTAAAGATTTCAAAATCAGCCATGAAAAGGGTTTCTAAAGCTTTGTCACAAAAACTGCCAATACACATTTTAAACAGACGATTTATCATTTACTGGTGTTTCCTTTCTGGAACGGAACTTGGCATCAAAAAAATATTTTATGGTTTCTGGAATGTAACCTGGCATCAAAAAAATATTTTATGGTTTTTACATTTTATTGTGCGTTTACATTATAACTTGTGCCAAAATAACTTCCATCGTTTGGGTATACAGCCTATGTAATTTTTCATTTATCTTCTCTTCCGTGATAAAATACAGTCATTGCATCTTTCTCTCTCTCCTTTTGTACTTACAAAAAACAACATCAAGTGAAATTAATTTTTCATTCGCCGCCAAATGTTTCTAACGTAATGATTAGATGAATTGTGATGAAAAAGTTTTAATTTTTTTATCGCTTTCTTCATAACGCTACCTACACCTCTTTGCGGCTGTATGCTTTATAATTCACAAAATATTTTAGCCTAAATATGCACTACAGACTTTTGGGAGCTTTACCCACCATTATATTTACTGTAGTAAAGCAGTCATTTGCTATATGTTTTTGGTAGGATTTCTGCTGAATTCGTTGTGTGAGTGGCAGTAGTGTTTGTGTGCGAGAGTTTTACAGGTCACTAAACTTTACTCAACGGTGTGTTTTTGCCGCACACACACACACACACACATACGTAAACACAGTAGAACTACTTCACCAAACTCTGTCTGTGCTATGAAACAAACATTTACAGCTACGTTAAACTATTTGCATACTTTTAGGCAACATGTTCATTTAACGAAATACACGAGAGACACAAATGGGACCAGCGACAGAGGGTGTCTCAGTTGTTATCACGTATGTTATGGATGTTGAGAAAATTATATTACGCCGTAAATTTTAATATAATTGTTGAATTTCCATCACTGGCAGCTTAATTGTATGAACGCATTAGTTTGAAGTAAATTTTTAGAACAGAATTTTTTAAATTCTACAGGTTAAATTTAATCAGAAACGGTTTAATATATCTTTACATACTGCATGTTAAATTGCAGCACAAGTATTTGGAATTATATAAAAATCCAAAGAGAACAAAGAGGGTGTATAAAAATCCACAACTGCGTGGCTACTTTAGGTACAACTTAGTAGTAAAAGAAGTCTATAATGGCTCTCAGAACAATATATTCTGAGTGGAATGCCAAAATCAATATCGTAATTTTCTGGTGCTCGTACTTTTCTCAACCATTTATAGCAGAAATATAAATATGCCTGAAAAGTAATACAGATACAAACTTTTACCTCCGATTCATTAAAATCTGAATGTGTATCACATTTCAGTTCCATATTTCTGTCCATAACTTCAACGAGTGATTATTATAATTGAACTGACTCTGTATCCGCATACACTGGTACTTGACTAGTGTGGTTTCTGATGTTTTGATTAAAGTGTAGTTGATGTGCTTCATGAATATCTTTGTGTTGAAATCTGGTTCCATTCATTACAATACCATATTCCTCTACACAAAGAAACCAATCAATCCGAAAACATTGTCGTAAGCAATTTCAGCTTCCCAACTTTGGTTAGAGAATACCCTCTACCCCTTTTTTTAGTACATATCTCCCAGAATCATTTTAATGCAACGGCCTAAAACTACATATATTTCCCTCCGCCGAGGCTTGATTAATAATTCATGTTTTGCCTTAATAAGGAATGCAGCTATTCGGTCGTTCACTAGGTTACACCGCAAGAACGTGTGTCTAAATCTCTTGACAGGGAAATTCTCCTTTCAAATTCATACATTTTTGCCTGCCAACTGTAGCAGATGTTACAGCTCCTAATTTAAGTGAGTCCATCACATCTTTTATATGGCCTTATGCGTGTTGAGGACACCTTCCCCTCAGATGTAGACAACTACAACTACAACGGGACATTTAAGGTGCGTATTATTTTAATCTTGAATCAGTAGTTCTTCAGTGTTTCGGATGTTTCGTTTTCTTCTTTTCTCTTGCATTTTGATAATAAAGTTTCTTTAAGAAATTAATTATTATTTTATTATTAACTTAAATAAATTATTAACTTATTAGGCCACCTCTTCCAGTTCTACTTTTGTAGTTGTCAATGACTATTAGACTGGTATAAGAACCAAATTCCAGTAGCAGACGTTATCTACTTACTTAAAAGACGTTTGTAGTAGAGCGACATGTACGAGGTGTTTTAAAAAATAATATGAATTTTCATTTTTCTCAAAAAATATTTATTTATTCATCAATTTCTATTACATCTCCTTCAAAGTAGTCCCCCTCTGATATAATACACTTGTGCCAGCATTTTTTCCTCAAAGCAGATCTGATATGCACTGTTTGGTATGTCCTTGAGCTTTCTCAGCGATTCGGTTTTTATCTCCTCAATCGTCGCAAAACGTTGTCCTTTCATGGGTCTCTTCAATCTTGGGAACAGGAGAAAGTTACAGGAGGCTAAATCTGGTGAATATGGTGGCTGAGGCATGATAACGATGTTGTTTTTAGTCAAATAATCTCTAACAAGCAAAGATGAGTGGGCAGGTGCATTATCATGATGCAAAAGCCATGAATTTTGTTACCACAATTCCAGGCGTTTTTTTCGTATTGCTTCACGCAAACGACACATAATTTCAAGGTAATACTCCTTATAACCGTATGAACTTGTGGTGGGGACTCCTGATGCACTACGCCATGGTAATTGAAGAAAACAGCGAGCAAAACCTTGACATTTGATCGAACTTGGCGTGATTTTTTTGGTCTTGGTATTTTTTGGACTCTCCTGAAGTCTTTCATTGTGACGATTGGGCTTTGGTTTCAATGTCATAACCATATACCCATGATTCAATGCATGAGCCAACCGATATGCCGACCGATCCTCATCAACTTCTCTAATTGTAATTCGACTGTTCTCACTCTCAACATTTTGATCGGTTGTTGATGTGCTGAGGCGTCCAGAGCGAGCGTCGTCATTCACATCTTCTCGACCTTCTGTGAAAAGTGAAAATTTTTTTGACTCTGTCAACATTTCAGGTATTTTTGAGCACTTAATTCCATTTTCTGCACAAAATTAGATGCAACTTCTTTGATCCATTTTTTTTTGATAACAGAAAAAAGGCAAACACACAAAGCACCTGTCTTATTTATGCCTCTTACAAACAAACCAATCATGCTATGTGGATAAAACCGCCAACATATCTTCGAGATGAGTGTGCCAACATAAAAAAAAAAATTTAATCGAAAGTTGAAAGTATGTAGCCTGCAAAATTTGAAAATTTACCCTATTTTTTGAAAAAGCCTGGTAAGTTACTGGAATTGACACCTGTTCACTTTAAATGCCAATATAGTGACATTACTTGACTATAGATTGGAAATAGTGATTATTTTCTGGTGAATAGCAATTAGGAAACCAAACTAGAAAGCCTGAGAAACTATTTGACTTTGAATATTTGGACACAAATATGAAAGTAAAATTTACTGCTCCTTCAGATTTCGATGATTTTGAAGCAAAAGTTGATATATTCGCTTGTCAAAAAGTTCCCCTTTTAATTGAGTGTAATTGAGAGTAGTGAAATCATTAGAAAGTTACGATATAAATTTTGTATTACACCCAAAAAATACTTCTATTTTTACACATTTAATCAAACTACTTTGATGCTTTTCCAGATTGTTTTTGATTGAGATATCGCTCAAAGACCATCTATTCCTGATGACACGTACCTTAGTTTTGCAAGAAAACATTCTTATCTTAGTACATTCCAATACATTTTAATGAAAATGCGCAAAAAACGCACAATTCATTATAACTGCTTTCATCTTATTCTATTGAAATTAATATTGCTTTCAGCAAACTGCCCAAAGTCTTCAAATTAATTAAAATAATCACTAAACCACAAATGTTTGTTTCAATTGCCCAACTGGTATAATGTAAGCTTACACTAAATGAGAACACAAATCTGGCATAAACAAAATTTTTAAAATCGCTAAAATAAAATCGAGAAATAAGCGATAAAATCAAATTGCTATCGAATCTCAAAAATCCCAAGTCCTAAAATTTTTTTAATCTTTTCATATTTTGTGCATATTTTTTGCGGTTTGATTTTAGCGCTTTTTTATTTTGGCGACTTTTTGCAAAAAGTTCATATTTAATTTATTTCATATTGAAATCAAAAAAATAAAAAAAAAACATTTAATTTAACCATATTGGAGAATGGTCACTTCGTATCCAAGTTATAAAAATATTTGTCTCTTAACAAGTTTTCTTATTTTGGCGATTTTGAAACAGTCATATGAAGAATATAAAACTCAACGACTTTGGCCCATTTTTAAAGGGAATCACTACTTCCATCAGGATAAATGTCGTTAACGATGCGGCAGAAGCTACGACAGCTTGAATGCGAACTTCAACTGCACTCGCCCAATAGTCCAGAATGGGCACCAAACAGTTATCACCTTTTTCAAACATTTGAAAGATCTTTTTGATGGTACAAAATTTATGAAAATAAACAGGTCAAATTTTTTTTACTAATTTCAGATTTTATCAATGTCGGATTTATGAAATAATCCTTCAAATTTACAAAAGTTATCGAAGAAAATAACCTACATGTGATGTAAATTGGATAATAGCATCTATCTTAATTTCAAAATCGAAATAGAGCTAAACAACGACCAAAACGTTT
This sequence comes from Philornis downsi, assembly GCA_019455685.1. NCBI lineage: Eukaryota > Metazoa > Arthropoda > Insecta > Diptera > Muscidae > Philornis > Philornis downsi. Next base: position 581,708 of record JAHXMU010000197.1, read on the forward strand.
GCAATCTGATAAAGTTTTAAATTCCAGGATTTGAATGAGTTCAGTATTAAAAGATGAACAAAAACTATTACGAATAACATTTAGAGACCCAATTTTAAAACAAAAATTGTTCTAATCCTTTTTTCCACCGGCAGCATCTTTTGGTTTGCCAGAAAAGTTTAAAAAAGAAAATTCGACAAATTAGTGAGATAATGATAAAAAAAATCTCAAAGGGCAAATAAGTGTTTATAAACGCATAGACTTAAAATGGTTTTTTATTGAATATAAAAGTAAGCTATAAATTTGAATGATCTATTTTACAATTTCTGTAATTTATTGAGCGGGCGTTATCTCGAATTGGTTTATTTGGGAACATTGTAATTTTAATTTTAGATGTTTTCTCGTTGTTAATAGCAAATATTTACATTCAGTATATTAAAGAGCTTTAAAACTCAGGGTATTGCCATGGCTGGAAAAGTTGTAACTACGCTTTTTCAGGCTATCTGTATGTAACTTTCAGTTACTTGCATATAATTTCAATCCTATTCCCTTTTACCATCCACTAAATCTAAAGTAAACATGATTCTATTTTACATTTTATCTACGTTTACCACAACTAATCTGCATAGACTTGTATATGCCGAAAGGATCTTTTATTTTTTTTTTTATTTTCAAGAATAGACAAGCTCAGCAACTGTTCTTTTCACAAAGTCCTCTTTCCCTTCCAGCAAAAGTATATTTTTCTCTCGCATTGACGCTTTTGTTGACGTAAAGGTACCATGTTTTCTGCGTATGATACACTCACATTTACTCAGGAGATGTATTCGCCACCTTGGTGCTGTGTGAATCGTTTTTGTGGCCTACCCTGGGGCAGCAGTGTTATGATGTGAAAAACCATAGCCTACATTTTGCCGGGGATCACATGACAGCATATGTATGTGTGTGATTATTTCAAATATTTTGTGGAAAGCTGAAAATATGCATGTACTCGTATGTAATGTTACGCACACATTTATGGTTTAGTATCTATAATAAACCGCAACTTTGTGGTTTTTTTTTCGAAAACTACTGCTTATCACATATGTTCGGTGCACATAGCACAGACCTCAATGAAGTGGTTTTATAATTACAGATAATGTCTTTTGTATATTACACTGAACACGATAATTATCATATATTGCAAATCACCAATGTATGTACGTACACTGGCGTTTACTTGAATAGCATTCCTCTAATCATCTAGCAATTGTGACTACTATTTAATAAAGTACACTTCACATAACGGTTCAGTTTTTACTTATTTGTTTCTCCTACTTCCACACATCATCTGCAAAAAATTTCAAGCCATGGAAGTGTCCCTTTTCTTTTAAATGAGTGAAAAATATGTTCTATTTAAGTCCACTTAAATAGCACCCCTCACGTGGTAATCAGTTCAGGTGTGAAAATCTTTTGCAGATCGCCATGAATCAAATCGGATTACAGTAAACGTGTAAAATTAAATATAAAACAGTCGATTTTAAGTGAAATGTGCCGAGCTAAATCCTTGAGTGTCGAGGAAAGATCCAAACTTAAAACCTACAAGGAGTGTGAACTTTCTCTTCATCAAACTGCCAGAAAAACTAATAGAAGTCGCAAAGTTATGTCGACATATTTACGTGACACCGAAGGCTATAGAAATAATATGAAAGGTCGAACAGCAAGTGATATTACAGTCACTGACAAGACGTATATTCTGAGATATGCCTCAAATACACACGACTTTGCTGCCAAAATCAAGAAAAAAGCTGGCGTAAGTGCAAGTGTATCAATGGTAAAAAGAGTTATTTTCAAAGCAGCACACTTGCAACACTTGAGACTTAAAAAGAAACCACTGCTAGACAATCTCCGTAAGGAACGTCGCACAGTGGTTCCAAATGTGAAAAAATCCTAAGCAGCTAGAAAATGACTTTTTGAAGCATCAAAACTTATGTTTTTTGGGTCGCTGAAGCGAATTAATAACACTATCGAAGCTCTGAAACGTAGCATAGAAATACATTGGAGAAAAATCATATTTTTAGCCCTAAAACCACCATTTTATTGCTTTTTTAAAGTGGTAAAATAAAATAAATGATAAAATATTGATTGTAAAATGATAAAATCTCTCTTTCAAAGAAGAAGTTGATCAACAAAACAAACAAAACTTAATTCTAATCATCCAGCAACAAATTGAAAGCTTCAGGGCTCAATTCAGTTTTATTCTTTTTCAGACTTGGCCTCAAGTGAGAAATAACAGGATCAGATGAAACCAAAATGCTGTTGAAAACATCTCCATTAGTTGCTTTGCAAGAGATCTTCTGGGTAACACTCCTTCTTGGATGTCAAAACCTTTTTGTAAGACGGAAAGAAATTGAAACCGAGCTTTTTGACTGCCTCTCTTATAACCTCGTATTGGTACTTGGATAGCTGTGCCTGAGTTATCACTGCTAGGCCTGAGTCTGGAAAGGAATGTACTTTTGAATAGCAAATACCGAAAGAATCAAAAAATAAAAATAATTACAAACACTGAAAATTTTTAATAAAGTAAATCCACATCTCTAAATCACTATTGTTTAATGATTTTGTTATAAATTAATGATTTCATTGAAAGTAATACTACCTAAAGTTAATGCTCTGGAGGTGGTCGCATTTGTCAACTCTTGCCCTTCTGACGCCTGAAGGTCACGTATTTTACTAAGTTTTGATTTCATTCCACATTCGGAAAACTGTTTGCTTGGTCTATTTCCCATGCTGCAGCCTGTTTATTGAAATGAACCATGAACTGAAATTGAATTTCTGACTTTTTTTGTGTTTGATGTTTTAGTACTTAATTCATTAAAATGGAAGAAAATTTATGTTATAGGATTACAACAAATACGTGAAATATGATTCATAAAAGCACAACCAATTTGTTATAATTTAAAGGTGTGCTATTCAAGTGAGCGGCACTGTATGTGTATACAAGTAGTGATTTCCATAAAATTGAGCTAATCAACTAATTCATGTCACTCAAAGAATATGTTTGTATTTTTATTACATCGACAATTATTATGTCGCTTTCTGTCTTAAAATATGCAAAATATCTTAAATATAACCAAATTAAATAGTTGTCTTTGACAACAAAAACTGCTTGACAAGTGTCAAAACATGTGGTTTAGTTAGAAGAAAAGAAAAAAATTCTCACCACACTGAGAAAATTTCTGAAATATGTATTATATCAGCTTATGAGTTATCTCCAAAAACTGTCTTAAAGTTTATTTCTTTAAAGTATAGCATAGTTTCTTGTTTAAGCACGAACAACTTTAATATGAGTACAAACTCCTTGAAGTATGCTAAAGTTGTGCACCACAAAAAATCATTAATAAGTGTTGGTTTTACAGTAGCTGTAGTTAGGTTTATGCTGTGAACTCTCTTTGTGTCTTATTCTTGCTATCTCTATCTTTATCTCTATCTCTCTCTCTCTCACTGTTTCAACGTATATCACATATGTTGCTGAAGAAGTGACTGAATTGATAAAGGGTAGAAAGATGGTGAAATTTAAACTATTATCAAAAACGTGAAGTAAAAAGCTACAAATTAAATAAATAAAAAGTACTTTTAAGAAAATATTCACTTACGTAGAGAGCAACACCAAATAAAACGAAGTGGAGTGCATCGTGAAGTAAAACTTCATAGGAATAGTTAAAAGGATAAATTTGTTTTTCCTTTTTGTCTAAAAATTATGAATGCTAATCAAATATTTTCTGTAAAAACTTACGTTTTTTTCGAAAAATTATAGTAGGAATAAAAGAAAACGAGCTAGAAATTTTAATGAAAAGAATTTAAAATGAGCTTCTTATCAGTTTAGGATAAATATATCTATGTCCAAAACAGAAAACAGACAGAAACTTAGGCGATTCGAAATGAACCATTGTCCTCCTTAATGGCAATTTTTTTGTACTAGCATGTCTTTCACTCTTTTCCTGAACAATTTCTCTTTTGATTTTATTATTCCATTCAGTGTTCTCACCCGGTGTTATTATTTATCACGCCACAATTTTTTGTCTGCATCTGACTGAAAATATTTATTAAATATTAAATAATAGGGAAAACTATTAAGCTGTACGCAATATGTATATGTGAATATAGACTATATTGATTTTGTTTAGCCATTTTAAACATTTGGGGTTGAACACAGTTTGCGCGCCTTCGGAGTCGAAATTGGGTATAACTTTTCCCAAATTCTTTAAAAGTACATTAAGTTGATAGTTTTTGTGATATCCAAGGTATGGATATATTTGTAAATTAGCGATTTTTTTATTTCAGGGCGTAAAAAATTGATACAATCTTCAGCAATCTCATCCTTTGTAGACAAAAAGTTTGTTTTATGTGCGATTGGATGCATCACTTGCGTAGGGGCGCATAAGTAACGTTAACGACGACTATATTGAATGCATTCTTGTGCATCATTTGGTTTTAACTCGTGAACCAATTGCATCTTATATGGGAAAAGATGTAACATTTGTAAAATTCTTTTCAAAGACCGCCTAGACATCTCTAACTGCTGGGGTTTTCCTCGTCTGGGGTTTTCCTCAATACTTGCTTGCATTCGAGCAATGGTCACTTCATTTCGAACTCCACGAGGTCTTCTAGCACAGATCACAGACAGCTCCTTGTTGCCCAAAACGCTGAACCAATCGGTAGATTGTTGGAGTGGTAGGGGCATTTCGAATATGAAAAAAATTTCGATATGATCTGAAACGAAAGCTGACTTTAAAAGTAAAATTGAACAACTTTGGTTCTTTGTTCTGTGCTGAGCCTTTCCATCATAAATTTCCAAAGTGCTATTTAGTTAATTCTGTAAAGAGACGAAAAAAAAGGACTTAAACAAAATATGTATTCACTGATCAAATCTTAACGTTGCTCATGCGCCACCCTATATAAAGATATTTGTATTTTAATTTAATTTAATTTAATTTAATATATATATGTTCAGGGTTGTAATTTTAAGCCTTAAGGCCGATTTGATTAAATTACAATATTACAACATACGAGGTGTGTTAAAAAAATAAGGTGAATTTTAATTTTTCTCAAAAAATATTTATTGTTTCATCAATTTCTATTTTATCTCCTTCAAAATAGTCCCCCTCAGATATAATAAATATACACTTGTGCCAGCGTTTTTTCCAATACTCGAAGCTGTTCTGGTATGCACTTTTTGGTGTGTCCTTAAGCTCTCTCAGCGATTCGGTTTTTATCTCCTCAATCGTCGCAAAATGTCGTCCTTTCATGGGTCTCTTCAATCTTGGGAACAGGAAAAAGTCGCAGGGGCCAAATCTGGTGAATACGGTGGCTGACACATGACAACGGTGTTGGTTTTGGCCAAATAATCTCTCACAAGCAAAGATGAGTGAGCAGGTGCATTATCATGATGCAAAAGCCATGAATTTTGTTCCCACAATTCCGGGCGTTTTTTTCGTATTGCTTCACGCAAACGGCACATAACTTCAAGGTAATACTCCTTATTTACCGTACGATGTTGTGGTCTTAATAGGTACTATCTTGGGAATCCAGAATGTTGGATAATTTTGCGTATTTGTACATTGTTAAAGACAAGAAATTTAGATATTTTCGAAATCAGATGAGACATCTTCTTTCTTCTTTTAACAACATTTTGAATATTTTTTTTTTACACATCATGATGAACATTGATTTCTCTAGACTTTTCAGGAGTTAGAAGAAAAAAAATTTAAAATTGTAAAATTTTGTTTGTGTATATCCAGATACGCGTAATAATAAGAAATAACTCTTTCCAGTGATACTGATTTCATTAGAATTGTTAAATTGTCTCTAAGTCGATAATTCTCTTTCGATGCAAAATGGCTGGAAGTTTTCAAAATTATCAAGAGAAATGTACAAATCACTAATCAAAACTCATCACGCTTTCAGGCGCAGACAAACCTTTTGTTTGAACATTAAAAATATGTCGCTTTCTCGAATCTAATTTGATCCAAAACTGTAGTTTAAGTGCACACATATTTTCCATTGCATTTACTTTCCATTACACTTCGCCTAAAAATATGCAATAACTGTTTACTTTTTAATATTATAACAGAATAGGGCGTATAAAAACCGCTTTTGTTAACAAGAAAATCAAAACTAATTTGTGCTTACTTAAGAATTAAGTTTTTGTTATGGAAATAATGCCGCTATGTGGATCCACGATTGAGTACCTATGAATCTGTGGGTCACTAATTGCCTACATTCAAACAAAAAGTTTACATTTTCATGTTCTAACATTTGCAATGTTTTAAGTGGCCTTTGCTTCCTCTATTTGTATCATAGAATTTATCATTAAATTTCATATATCCCACTTTTTTTCAATCACCAACTTTTAACAATGTCAACTGCGTATTTACTCAAGCAATATGATGGCTTATTTTGTAAGAAACAAATCACTATTTATTGCTTTTAGATTGCGAGTATCAATTCTCTCATCTCTGCTTTAAAAATGATGAATAACATCCATAAATGCCAAAACAAATGTACTTCTTGAAATTATCGTGCATGTACTATAACCGAGATTAGATTATAATTAATGTTTATAGTTTGGTATGTCATCGTTGTAGCATATCATAAATCTATCGCTGTGTAGGTTTTTCCGGTAAACATTCACACAGGGTTGAGATAATAAAGCATACTTTAAGGATAACATGTAGAGAATGTATTTTATATAAGGGGAAAGTTTGATTATAGTTGTTTGATTGTGTCTTGTTGGAAAACTAATGTTTAGTTTCTAAGCAAAGACATACTTTATTTTATGTAGCATTAAAGCTTAGCTATGGATAAAACGAGAGAGCAGTATAATCTTTTAAAATTCCCTAAACGTTTCATGGCCAAAAAACATGAAATTAACATAGCAAATTGTTTGGCTCGTCCTTGAGGGGGAAAATCAGCTCATTTGATGTGCAACCCTAGCAAACTGGAAGTCTTACAACTAAGGGAGATAAGTAGAAAATTCATAAGCTTATCACATCTAAAAATCGACTCAAAACCCCAGGAGAGAGGAATGCAAATGGAACTTGAAAAAAAAACAATTCCACATAATACTCATTTTGTTATGGTTTTTTCTTCGTCTTGTGCGTTAGATGTTAAAACATCTGATGAACCCTTTTTTCGTATTAAATAAAATATTAGAGAGCAAAAAGCTGTGCATATCCCAAAAAAATTCTAAGGATTCCAAGTGTTTGCTTCTTACCCGTGATTGTTGTTGTTGTGTTAAAGCATAAATACAAAAAAAGTTGTTTTTCTAAAGATTACTTAAAGTGCAAAATCATCTTTCTACCACCCAACAACAGGATTATGTTCTGGCTGTTTAAGGGGTCTGTAATTCTAAAAAACACTGCATACTTTTTGGAAGTAAAGTTTGATATAGACCTTTATGAACATTTATTTTGAAATTTTGCCTTTTCTTTTGCTGTGATGTTGCCTCGAACTGTAAACAAAAGTGCTAGGATCATCCTTTAATGAAAACACGTTGCAGAGAAAAAAAAAGAAACGAAAGCTGATTTTATTTTGAGACAAAAAGGAATTACAAAATGGCCAAAATATTAAAAACGCCTCGAAAACAGGTGGGTGGAGAAAGGTTATAAATGGTGTGTCTTGGACGGTTGAAGGCAATAGAACTGATAGCTTATGCGGATAAGAAAATGAATGAGTATATATCCAAAAACGGGTCAAAAAAACGAAGATTAGAAAAATAAATTGATTATAAAATATATAATTCATTTTTTACGGCACGCTTAGGGAAATATAGCCTACAATTAGTTAGAGAAAAATATAATAACTTATCTTGAGCAGATGTTGCGGAAATATAAAAATTAGGATTGGTTTATTATGAGATTTAATTATATCAAAATGATTTTATTTAAAGCGTTCTAATGTTAAAAAAAGCAATTTTCTATCGGAAAAATGAGATGAGTCAATTATTTTCTATGATAAGCATTTTTTTATTTTTGAAACGGCCACTTATTTGATGACCAGTGGCTACACCGTGAATGGCAATATGGACTGAAAGCCATGGAGACAGGCTTATTAGTTTCGTCCTATCCAACTTTACGCCTGTTCATTTGATTTGTATACTACTTTTACTTATTCTTCTGTTCTATATCCTCTATATTTATACTTTCACCCGAAGTAATGAAGATATATATGGTTTGGTAGGGTTAACATGTATCACCAAGAAGAAAGCGTTTAAACTACCAAGTATGCGATGACCATATGCGTTTTGTTATTTTTTAATTCAATTGGGCGATGTTGTTTTGTCTGGCTGCCCTAAATCTTTGCGGAACTTCTTAGAACTTTTCACAGTCTAATATTTTTGTAGATCGTATTCGGGGTTGTACCTTTCGCATAATTTGAAAATCAGTTTCCTCCACCTAGCTCCTCATTCATACCCTGTGGCAGCTCACATTTTCGTCCGTTGCATTGCTCTATAATTTCTGATAAAATTGAAAAAAATTGGGCCGGATAACCTCACTCCTTCTGGTATTCCCCATACAAACGAGAGATTTAATCCATATTTTTCTGGCTTCACATTTTCCTATCGGTTGCATTAAATTTGGTCAAATTTTACACAAGTGTTCGCCAACATTTGGTATCAGAATGAAAGCGGAGCATATTGCCAAGTCCATTCTGGTATATCTCAAACAAATCGATTTCTTTGAAATTCGAACCATTTTCCGTAATTTCTAATTAGTAGGATTTAATGGTCTAAATAGATAAGTTATATAACTTGAATATTTGAAACACTTTAAATATTTATGAGTATTTCGAATGTTACAGAATTCAAAATGCTTTTTACTTTCTACAATTTTTATTTATTTTACATATTTGTGTAATGTCATGCATACTTTGCGGCTTACATAGCGTTTATAACTATTGCGTCTAAAAAAAGTGTTGTAGTGTGCGCTTCCATTGACTGCATTCGAATTTTATATTCAACCAGCCATTTCTGTAGTAAATTTTAAATCGAAACATAACGTTACCTGCAGATTCCTTATTTAAATCTTTCGCCTGAATGTATATCATAAATACGCAATTCACTGAACGTTTCAAATTAACTGAGGTAGGTGGGAGCTCGTTAAATATATATTGGTTTTATTTTTTGCTACATTTAGTTCCCAGCAGGACTCTTTGCCATAGAATTTCATTCGTTACTTCTTAGCGATTTCCCTTTTTGTAAATTGGCAAAATGTTTTACTGCTAGCGTACGAGATGTTGATTGGTAGAGTGGAGAAGGGTGTTACGAGTAAAATCACAAGAAGGAGAAGCTCAGCAAAACGTTTACATTTTTTGTAGACCATGCAATGACTCCGCCTTACACTTTCCCAATTCAGGATATTTTGTTGTTGTAGGACATGTTTTTTTACTTCCTATCAAACAATTTCCTGCATTTTATATGATTCTTTGTTGTCTTACACACACGAATAAAAAGTGCGCACGTGGATGTGGACATACACGTGTGTGCTTGTGTTTTAATACCGCCTAATGTCATGCTTCACTTGAGTATATACATTTTTCGGTAAGAATAAAAAATGTTTATGGTTTTAGAATTACTTGCAATGCTATTAAATTGTATGGAGCCAACAAACAATTCAGCTGTTGTATTTGAAATTTTTATAAACGTTATCACTCTGTAAAATCGACCATCCGCTCAGCTAAAGACGGGCTAGAAGGCGAGATATCTAATAGTAAAATTATTTTGTATTAATATCATTCGCTAAAAAGTATGCAATACTATGCGCCCTCACTTTTGAACACTTTAAGGAATCGATAGCATAATATGACAACATCTGGCACGAAGGTTTACTGGTGTCGGTGATGTGAATTCTTGCTGGAGTACGATGATCTTAGCAGGTGTCGATGCTACACAAAAAGTGTTACATACATCAATATATATTGTGCTGGCGTACTTAGGAAACGAGGTAGGCGTGACAAGGTGGAAGGAATACATAATACTGGTGTGGCACTACTATTGAATTATATACCAATTTTTTGATTACTTTAACTTCATTTAATATTTCTTAGGCGTAAACTATAAGGTCAATATTTCAATATGTTTCCAATAGATGGCTTTAGTGGTCTGTAGGTCTACTTAAGTGCGCTAGATGGCATTAGAAATATGAGTAGTATTTATGGTTTTGATACTGTAACACCCAATTGCATACAATTTTGATTTTGTCGCTTCTATTTTGATAATTTTTGAGATGTACCACTTTCTGGAGGGTCAATTGTCGATAATGTCGATAGAATAATAGAAATCGTCTGATCATCATTTATGCACTGTTCTGTTGCACGAGAAATTGTTTGGAACCACTAAAACAAGGAATAGAAAAAGAAGCCCGATGTAAGCGTGTCACAAAAAAAAAAAAAAAAAAATAATGGAGCGAAGTTCCATTTGCGAATCGCTTCTGAATAGCAAGAAAATCAATAGATGTCTGAAGTGGATGGTGACTGAAGATGAAAAGTGGATAACTTACAACAATTTCAAACGAAAATGTCCCTGATTAAATCATAGTGAGCCGGCGCAAACGGTGGTTAAACCATTATTGGCGGTCAGAAAGATTTCGTTGTTTGCGTGCCGAAATAGGCAGGGGGTCATCTACTATCAGCTGCTCTCCTACAGGCAAACTCTTAGTTTGGATCCGAACTGTCAACAATTGTCAAATATGAAAAAGATCAATTGCCCAGAAACAGCTGATCTTGACCAACAGGAGAGGAGTTGTGTTCCATCATGATAGCGTCGACAGCGACTCTCCAGAAGTTTTGGCAGTTTGATTGAAAGGTTATTATGCATCCACCTTATAGTCTGGACCTGACACAATGTGATTATGACCTACTCTTTTCTATGAGGAATGATTTTGCTGGAAAACAATTCGAATCTTCTAACTATGTTAAATAAAATCTTCAATGTGACGCAAAAATAATGGATTCATTTTTATTACACATTATGTGTATTCTAACTTAAATACTATAAGTTTCCAGAAATGCTGCAATAAAATATTTATTTGGATGCAACCACAATATTATAATAATATAATAATTTTATAGTTTTATTGCTGGTAAAATAAAAATCTTCTATCTTAGAAAGGTAAACTATCAATTTCAGTCATTAGAACACTTCAAGTAAATTTGGCATTTAAATTCCATTTGAAGTTTGGAAATGCTCAACTCAACATTCCAACATTACTTTATTTCCAATAATGAGATTTTTTTCGATTTCCTATCATTCAGCGACATTTACTATACCATCCCTCCTAACCATTTTCGCTTTGCTGTTGATATTCCAAGCAATACACTTGTTGTGATTTATGGCAAATGACAGAACGACCATGAAGATTTATTTTGACGAAAAACTTATAAATGGAAGACTATAATAGCATAAACGACCCAATGAGGCTGTATGACGATGGCGATGAAACGCCGGAACCAAGGTGCCTGATAAGCAGATCGAACGACTGGAATGGGTGGAAGAAACATTTAAAGGAAATAATAATAACCCAGGGAACTTTCGGCACAAGTGGCATTTTGTAAGAGCAAAAAAAAAAAGAAGAAAAAAAAATGACGGAAAATTAATAGCAACAACAACAGGAAATTTATGATATATTACTTCGTTTATAAGTTAAAGTATCGAAGGATCGAAGAGCAAGACAGATTTGTTTCACCATAATGATTGGGGGTGTAAGAACAGAAAATTGGAACGAGTTTTTGTTGCCCCTCGTTCAAATTTGATAAGAAAGTTAATAAAGGCAATATTTTATGACTTTGAGTGTCAAGAGCAGAAAATTGATTTCCAAAATTTGAAATGAAAATGAAATACTTGAATATCTTGTAAAGCGAAAATGACATTTGGTTAGCAAATGCTTACGTATTTTCTTTAGTATCAATACATGGGAATGAGAAGTACAATATTCTTCTTCAGTTTGAATTTATTGAATGTTGGAAAATTCAAAAAATAAACTACACATTCCAATTTGAATTTTTAAATGTAAAAGTACAAATTCGTGGCTGCAGAATATGTCGTATGAGTTATATTAATGGTGAAGTTGCCATAACGTATAATTTATTTTAATTGTAAGTTAATAACTTTAAGGCAATGACACCGCTGCAGTGCCCAAAATTAATTGAATTTGATACTCAATAACTATCCCCATAAGTATATTTATCCCCATACGTATATATTAAGGCTACAGTATGTAGAATTATCAGTGTTGAATTCATTATGAGTTACATCGTCTGATAGAAACAATTCTTTAAGTTTTATATACCATATATTAGCATAGACAAAATATGATCTTTTAAATTTAAAGTCTTGCTTTCGAAAGATCCTATTTTTTCTTTCTTGCCGTAAGTTCAATTACAATTGCCCTATCTTTATTCAACTAAATAATAATATACTGGAATAATAGGTACAATAAGCTGCATAATAACATTTAGGTGGTTTATATCGCCGTTAACACGACTGAATTATATCGGACAGTAGGATCGTGGATGAAGGACGTTTTCGATTTGTAGCTAATCGGTTATTTTGAAACTTACTCCCTTATTCAATGTTTTGAATGTTGATAAATGTTGGGTCGGGCTATGTTGTGGTTATTTAACAATAGGTAGAGATATTAAGCAATAACATTGACTTGGCTTTAATTCCCATGATTCAATCATTGATCTTAGTAGAATTTTCTCATATACTCAGTTTTTCGTGATTGCAAGGCAATTTTAATTACAGGAAGGCTGCGTTATATCAAATTAGCTAATTGTCATGATTGTTTTTATCGTGAATTTCAGGTTCAAGCTTTGATAATGGGCAATAACAAAGACTTGGGTTTTTTTCTCATGATTGGCTTTTTCACGGATTTCAGTTTCAGATCTTCATAGATTCGGATTCTCGTGGTTTGGGATTCTCATGATTTGGATTTCCCATCAGGCTAATTTAGAGTGCGCTGGGACCGAATTTTAGCTATTGGTCTATTTTAATCACAGGTTAAGGTATTAGGCGATATTATCGACTTGACGTAAACCGTGATTCTCACTCGTATCTCTCATTGGTATCCGATAATTTTAGATTATCTTTAAGGAAATTTCTTTAACGATAGAATCGGGATTTAACTATTGGATTTCAGTTTCAGATTCTCATAGATTCGTATTCTCATGGTTTTGGTTTCTTAAGATTTAGAGCTCCCATCAGATTAATTTTTGAGTACGCTAGGACCGCCTTTTGGCTATTGACCTATTTTAATTACAGGTTAAGGTATTGGACGATATCATAGACTTGATGCAAACCGTGATTCTCACTCCTGGATTTAAGGTTTTTATTCTCATAGTTTCGGCTTCTCATGGATATGGTATCCGATGGTTCCATGATTGCCATTAGGGAAATTTCTTTAACGATAGAATCGGGATTTAGCTATTGGCCTTATTTGATTGCACTTTCAGCATTAGGTAATAACACATATTTAGCTCAGACTCTTACCATTCTCTCACATGTATTTTAAATTCAGGTTTCCATAGGTTTGGACTCTGAAGATTTTAGTTTATCGTGATTTTAGAGTAATTGCGGATACAGTAAGGTCGCGGTTTAGCTATTGGCTCAATTTTCTTAGGAATATTAGCTATTAAAATCAAAATGTTTTTGGATTCGGTTTCTCATAGTCAGTGGTAATAATCAGAGCAAATATAAATTCGGATTTCGTTCTTCACGAACTCATATTCTGAGATTCTTACAGCTTCGATTTCCGGTTCAAGTTTCTATTACATTGAGTAAGTTAGTTCTGATTTACGAAACCGCTGTGTTGATAGTCGGGCGAATTATCAGTGTGGACAGTCAGACGAAGTCACTATGTCAATGGCAAGATTGACTCGCTCCGTGTACAGTGGAATGAAACCGTAGTGTAAACAGTCGAAAACAGATCGAAGTTGCTTTGAAGATAATTAGGTGCATTTTTTGAATGAACTGTTAGCCAAAGCCGCCGTGTAAACAGTCGGACGAATCTGCTGTGTGCTCAACTGACTGTGAGCCCGCTGAGTAAACTGGTAACCGACGTCGTTGTGCAAATAGTCAGGCGGTGCTGCCGAACTATGTAAACAAACGAACGAACTATGGAAACAGTGAGGTGCAGTTGCTGTGTAAAAAGTCAGACAAACCTGTTGTATAAATAGCCAGGTGCGAATGATGGTAAACAGCTTGCTAAGACTGCGGCGTAAGACAATGGGCTTGAGTCCTACGTGAACAATCGTTAACCCATTTGCCAAGTTATGATGATTTTACCCATACACCATAGAGCTAACTCCCTTCAAGATACTAGAAGGGACATCAGCTGGATTTTTTGTATTTGAATACTTCAAAGAAAGTAAGATTGGGCTCCAAAGAGGTGAGCAACATGATATACTGACGAACGCTTCAAGTAGTCGAGCGGATTAATAAACGCTTTGTAATCGTCATTGGGTTATAGGTCTACTGCAATGAATCTAAAAATAGAAATGGTGCAACCTTACTGAACATAAGAAGCTCTCTTTATTTATGGAATGCCATATATTATTTTATGTTCGCCACCCACGCCTATTATATAGATTTTGCTGACATACTTGTAAATCTATGAAATTATTTTGTTGGACTTTAACTCAAAATTTATCACCAAACGTTTGAAATAATACGATAAGCCACGTAGTTCTTGCGCATCTCAGGACAAGTTGTTTCACATGAATGAACCTTTGGTTTATACTTTGTCCTCTATAAAACTCCTTCCAAAAAACGACTAAGATTATGTTGCATTGGCACGTAAAGTAAGAGAAGAAGTCACACAAAAACTTTTGCTTAAACGGCGCCTAAAATGAAATGAAGAAAAAAACCAATTTTTTGTTACACTTGTTAGATTATGTGTATGTAAATGTAAACGCCCAGCTATGTGTATTCGTAAGTGCAAATTTAGTCTTTTAAGGTTAGAATTTGAAAGACGAAATGTCGCTTGTCAGCCCCTTTGAATAACTTGTGAGGTTGTGTTGTGAGCTACGGGGCATTTGTTAAAATGCTGGATAAATAAGTGTTGCTTATTATTTAGATTTGCTATAAGACCACAAAAATGAGTGTTTGGTGAAGAATTTACAAATTGTTGTCAATTTTTCTTACTATATCACAGGAGGCTTACTCGTTGGTAACTAAGCCTATTATAACTTGAGGTAATTTTTCAATTCCTCCTAACCTAATAAGGTACATTGCGCAAGTAAGGATATGGGGTGAAAATGGCTGGAATAAGCAAAAATAATGTTTAAAAAATAAATTTAGGTAATTCAATTCGTGATTTAAAAGACGAATTTTGTAACGTGACAATTTTAGTAAAATTATCCCTAGTATTGTCATTATCATCAACACAATACATTGGTAATAGGGTGCACTACCAATATATACAAAAGCACATCATCTTTAATAAGAGCAGACCAAGTCCATAACTATTTACTCCATTATTCCATTTCGCCGTCGCTATCTTTTGCAACAACGATCAGACGCACAATAAGAGCAGTTATTCACCACACCATTCCTCTTCAACAGCTACATATGTATGTGTGCTCAGCGAATGTCAGCAAGTCTTAAATTCTGTAGTAATTCTCGTTAAATGCACATTATAAAAAATACTTAATGATAGCGTTTGATAGTTGTTGAGCTTAATCAAGCGGCATGAACACAGATTTGTTCACGTGCTCAAAATTTGCTGCCTTCAGTTGTGATCAACCGCGGCACGATAGTTAGTAAACGCAACCACCGTTCGCATGATCGCGTGTTCAAACCCTCATGCAGCCATCTATCATTATTTTTGGGTGGTGGTTACCTCGATGTGTCTAACGAATATTTCGAGTAATCGCTATGTTTGGTAAATACTTTTCGAACTTTAATATTCGGAATCGTCATTAAACTGTAGATTCCGTTGAATGAGTCTAAAAGCAGAATACTTTTATGGTCACTGAATGTGAGAAGCTGTCCCATATCTCATTCATGTGATGTAAAGGAATTTGTTTTGTTAGGTGTTACCGTGAAGCCATTGAATTTACAAATACTTTTTGACGGAGGTAGCGACTGTTGTTTGTGAGTGAAATTTATCAGGTGTGTTCATAATAACGGGTTATCCATTTCTAAGTTTCAAAAGTAAAGTTAAATAAAACACACATAAAGCTACGATTTCGATGAAGCTTTTATTTTAATATAATGCCATTATGTAGCTTGGACTCTGCCATTATGTACAAAATATAGCTTCATTTAAATGATCGCATCTGGATTGGCTGTAGCAGTGGGTTCTTTTGAGGTAGTTTTCGTCCACTTTTTGACACATTTCGAGCGATATCTCGGCAATAAGTTGATGAATGTTTATTTTCATGTGCTGCAACATATGAGAATTATCCACGTAAACACTGTCTAGAAACCTATCTCCACAGAAAAGTCTAACGGCGTCAAATTGCATGATTGAAAATTGCTTAGTGGCCAATAAATCCAAAATCGGTCGTTTGAATCATCACTTTTGTAATAAGTTTTGCCTATTTTTACGCATTGCTCGGTTGTTAAACGATCCATATTCTTAAATGGCATAACTTTCACTAAATAAATAACACTTTAAATGACGCATTTAACAGCTGACAGTTTTGCAAGACTGGCGGTTTTGAAACCATTAAATGTATATATAGCACTTTACATTGGCACATTGGTGAATAGTTTTAATTCAGGTTGACTGCTTATGCCGCGGTCTAAGCGAACTGTTGACCATCGTTCGCAGCTGGTTGTTCACACAACAGATTTCGTTGACTGTTTACTTCGGCTGACCCTAGATCAGCTTCATTTGCACATCAATTTCGGTCGGCTGTTTATGCAGCGGCTTCCTCAGACTGTTTGCCAGCCATTCGACGCCGACTTCGCTTATTGTATACACAGCGGATGCGGTTGACTGTTTACATAGCGAATTCGTCTGACTGTTTTCACAGCAAAGCTCAGTGATTTACCAATATTAATGAATAAATACTTTTTGAGTCGCTCCAAGTCGAGTAACCTACGTCGTCAAAATATTCTAGTATTTACGGATTATATTTCCTTAAAGTTTTTTTTCTTTGGACCAAATATTATCTTTCATTTCGAATACAATGATTAATCTAATATGGCCTCTAAGGTAATTAATGTTATATCTGGCTTTCTCCAGGCTAGTAATTTGGGGCTGTTTTAGTTATTTGGAGTGATCTTTTCACTATTATTCAGAATAATACCATTCTTATGTGCATTGATGTTTTCAGTTTTTTTGTGGCTATAGCGAAACTTGTAATACAATGATTTGATTAAACTTCAAGGTGATATGGATATTTTTGTAGAAGGTGCAGTATTAATTTAATGGAGCTGAACCTTAAAAAGTGTAAACATGTGGTTTTGTGTGTCGTAATTATGAGATTGTTTCTAATTATTTTGCCGACGGATATCCCTTGAACTCAGTTACCAAATTCCTTTACCTTATGTGCTTAAAAAAAAAACGTATTTCATTGATAAAGATGGAATATTTGTTAATAGGTCATGATGTACACTTGATTTTGTTGAGAAATAAACTGCCTTTGCGGTGTTGACCGGAGATGTATTAGTGACTCTTCTTGGTACGAGTGCAGGTTGACGCTCATCACTGGGGAGTAGAATGAATATGCTTAGCGTTTGCAAACTAGGCTGATTCGACATTTCTGTTGTCACAGATGAATTTCAGCATTCTATCCAGATATATATGGCACTGTAATCCTCTTTAACTGGATTTTTATAAGGAAAGTCATACAAATTCTTGTTACATTTAGAAAAGTTTGATGAACTGCAATTGTGATGTCGAAATGATACTGCTTGGTGTAATTAAGGGTAAGGCCTGAATTATATTGTTGCTAATACATCTTATTCTTATTATTCTTATTCTTTTATTACTTACATATTATGCTGTCACTTATCAACTGACGACTTTCTGCGGGTGATTTTTCTTCTTCTTCGTTCCATGCACATTTTGTAACTTAACCCATTAAAAATTCGATTTTAATGAGTACTTTCTTTCCTGGCTATGAAAACTAGACAGTTGTAAAACAATTTAATCCGAAATGTATATACTTTATAGATTCTCAAATGAGTATTTCTACTTATTGCAAACAGAATGATGAAATGAGTATACATTCATCTCATGCCAGTGGATATAAATGGGTTAAGATGTATGCAATTACAAGTAAGGTGGCCCCTCTTTCGACAACTTTTAATAGAAACTGTTCCGCAATGCATTTGTAGAACATCTTGACCAGATAACTTTAAA
Organism: Philornis downsi; assembly: GCA_019455685.1. NCBI lineage: Eukaryota > Metazoa > Arthropoda > Insecta > Diptera > Muscidae > Philornis > Philornis downsi. Next base: position 600,037 of record JAHXMU010000197.1, read on the forward strand.
TTTTGTGCAATTTAATATGTTCGAAAAAGACATTTGTAAAGTGAGGACAGATGTATGTACTTGTATGTACTTCCTTACTTTGTAACAGAACTGTAAAATGTGTCAATATGCTTATATAAGATAAATAATAATCATACGTAGAAAAAATACTGTATATTGTTAGTATAAAAAATAATATTAATCATACGTATAGCAAATAATATAAATTATGCGTCATCAAAATATATTAATAATTATCATCTTTCTTAATTATCAAAGAAATTTTAAACCTAATTATAACTGCCGACACTTTCTGTGCAAAATTCTGTTCATTAGGAAAATTAGGCATTTCAAGCCATTATTTTCTGCCGTTATTTGTCAACTAAAACAAAATTCCATTTTCAAAAATAGCTAAAATTACTATCTGTAGCGATGGTACAATAGAAGGTCATTTTCTGGTCACGCATTTAACATAAAAATCACATTTGTAATGACCTATTTCTCAGTACCATATTCTGCTGTATAAACTCATAAAAATGCCCCCATGTCAGAGACATAAAACTGTACATTTATGGTTATCTCCGACTTTCCCTCCATCTGTTGTCCTATCTCTCTTAAGCCCAACAATAACTGAGACCACAAAAAAGCCCTAAAGGTAAAGTAGCAAAAGAAATAACCAAGTTGCCATCATTACATGAAGCCGTGATCATTATTCCATAACAAAGAATTTAAAATGAAGAAAAGAAAAAGTTAAATATTAATAAATTGCTAATGATACCCAAAGGTACATTTGGGATTTTCTTAAGGTATTTCGCAGTTAGAAAAAAGAAAAGGACAAGAAAACAACACAGAATAAATTTTTGTATATATAATATATACAAAAGCAATAAATTTTTATGCTTTCATCCATTGAGCGGTATTATATATTAAGTTTGTTATTATACTGGTACCTCGAAATATGCAGATATTGACTTACGGCGATTGCTATCGATTCCAAATGAAACTGAAAGAAAGTTGGTTGATGTACGAAGATGGTGAAACTATTTGCTAATTCATAATACAACTTTAAGCTGTCTTTTTCACTTTAATCAAAATGAGTATTGTCATAGATATTCATGGAGTTCTACCCAATTCGACACAAATGCGCGATATTCCCCATGAATATTTAATAGCGAATCACAACGTATGAAATTCGTCTCTGGATGTTTGTAATGCCTTTTGCCTTGAAGGATGTTGTCACTTTTCCGTAACTTAAACTAACCTAAACATTCATGATATTCTTACCCTAATAAAAATTCAAGTCAACCTAATAATGTTTGCTCTTCCACAGAGGTTAGTATTTCACGCGTAGTTAATTCCGTCCAAAAGCAATAATTAAGTTGGCTGAAAAACATTCTATGTATGAACAAGAATAAATCAGCACGAAAGGCATTTGCTAACGAATACCATACATGAGCCGTATACAATTCGACTACATCTTCTTGAGATAGACAACATTTACAGAATCCTTGCCAAAACTAGTTGTAGTTAACTTGAGGCGTTGTTCAAGAGATTTACTTGTTTTATACTTTCAAAAGAATAGGATTACTTGGTAATGAGGTGATTTGATCGATATAAAATATTTAAATATGTTCAAAAATAGAGTTATCACTCTAATAACGAAACAATTCTATGTTTTCAATTCTGACAAATAAAATATTTTCTTTTAATCTCATAGAAACTAATTATAAATCGTAAATTTTCTTAATTAGCTCAAGAAAAGAGATCAAGGTTTGTTTTCTATACCTTATTAGTCACCCACGAGGCGAGGCCGCTGTGATTTTGTCCATTTTCTATTCCCCGTTCTAAAGAGACGATAGCCTCAGCATTATTTTGAAAAGCGTCAAATTTTGCAATTGAAGCAACTGGTTCTTTTTGACCTAGCCGTCAGCCGACTCCCGGCCCATGAGGTGGCACATCTGCTAGCTAATGAATCGTTTATGTCTTCGAACTTGAATTTACTATGGTTCATAAAAAGATCCGGCTCTGGGCAAGTCAGGATACACAAGTAATTTAAAGTGAGTAAGGAACTCTCTCATTGATTATTGAATTTTCAAAATGTGTCAGATACGATTAAGAAAATTCACGAAATGGTATTGAATGATTGTCAGCTGAAGGTGCGTGAGTTAGCTGAAATGATAAGTATTTCAAAAAGTGCTATACATCGTACTCGTATATTGACCAAAGATTCGAAGGCTGTGCGCAAAATGGGTGCCACGCTTGCTTTCAATTGAACAATAACAGCGCCGTGAAGATGTTTCAGT
>JAHXMU010000197.1:602328-665090 GCA_019455685.1 Philornis downsi
CGCTTGCTTTCAATTGAACAATAACAGCGCCGTGAAGATGTTTCAGTAGTGAGTGAGCTAGCTGAAATGATAGGCACTTCAAAGAGTCCTGTATACCGTATATTGACCAAACATTTAAGGATGAGAAAGCTGTGCGCAAAATGGGTGCCGCGATTGCTTTTAGGTGGGCAAAACTAGGGTCGTGAAGATGTTTCAGTGGTATTTGGTTTCAGCGCAATAAAGCCAAAATTTTGAGGCAATTCACACTGAGACAAGGGAATAGTCAAAGCAGTGAACTGGAATGGAAGAATCGCGTCCAAATAAGGCGAATACGGTTCCATTTTCAGGCAAGGTCATGGGAGTATTTTTATTGATTGTATTCATAAAGAAAAAACCATCAACGGCGAGCATTATGCTAGTATTAGTATTATTTGGAGAGCAAGAAAGTCTTGTTTCATCAAGAAAACACTTCAGTTCACACATCCACTATTGCGATGGTTAAAATGAATGAATTAAAGTTTGAATTGCTTCATCACGCACTTTGTTCAACGCATTTAGCTTCCTCGGATTATTTTCTATTTGCAAACCAGATAAAATTGCTTGGTGGTAAAAGATTTGCCAACAATGAAGAGATGGAGTCTGCGATTGCAGGTTATAGAAGTTATTGAATATAGCTGGAAAAAGTGTACGGAGCTAAAGGGATATTATGTTGAAAAATAAAGAAAAAATTGTCTAATTTCTTTTGTGTCTTCTTTGCTGGGTTGACTAGTTTTGGGACCGTCCTCGTGACGTACCCAATCGTCAAAAAATGCCTTGTTCTTGAGGACCGTTTCTTTTTTGAAATCAGAGATCACTTTCAGCTGCTGTAGAACATATAGTGTTGTCTGTAATTCTTTGTTTTAGCTTCTGACATAGTTAAATTTTGTGCGGATGTAAACCAAAATTCTGATATCAAATTCGATAAATTGATGTCTGGACTAGAGCAAGTTCTTGTGCAAGGCATGGTATTGTCTGCAAAAATGCAAATTCCCCACCTTTATGTTTTATTAGAAAAACACCGGTTATTAATGAAGATGGGAATGTGAACATCTTCCGCCACCAGACTTAATACCCATCTAGTTGTTATATTTACACTCCTAATGTAGCAGGAAATAAAGTCAAACGTTATTTTACCCTCTTATTCTCATTTGCTCTTCTATGTTCTTCTTTCATTTGCTTTCTTATGCCTGAAATGACTTTATTCTCAGGACATTTAAAGGAAACCAGCCAGTCAACACAAAAAAAAAACACATAACTGCAAACCAAGCTTAGCCAGGAATCAGCAATTGTTTACCCGCCAGACAAAGGAGCAACAAAACACTTGGATACTAATCGTAATGATGACGAAGACCTCCTAGCAAATAAGTTTTAGATGGGTCCATGTTTAATAGTTAGTCAATATCAGCTTAGCTTTATTTAGTAGAACAAAAGGACATTACACATTTAGCTACTTATGGAAACGTACGCAAACACACAACCTCTTGACCCGGCCACGTATCTTAAGAGTCGTTTGAAAATGGACCAGCAATTGAAGATTAGAAATGATATTTTGCTACGTAATAAAACACATAAAAAAAGAAAAACCAGGCCAAACACCATCCTGATAATACACAACTTGAAATGACACATAATATGTCTACGCTCTATACAACGAACCAATAAAGGATTCCAAGAGTTACAGCCAACAAGGACCTTGAGGCTATCAAGCCAAGCAGCCAAACAGCCAACCAGCCAGCCAAGAAAAATCTTGAAACAATAGAAGGTAATGGCAAAAGTTAAATGGGCTTGGAAAAGTGCTACGACAACTTACCAATGATTCCCTAACATCAACGAATAAATGAAAAGTAACGAAAGCATCATTATCCTTAGAAACTACTTAACTCTATGCCAGAAATCCTACTTGAATAGTGTTGACCAAAGAAATAAACAACAACATTTCAACATTTTTTCGGTGACTGCTGGTCATAAAACTTATATCAAGGAAATCAAATGAATCAAAAGGATTTTGTTTGTATTCTAGTAAAGCTCAATAACAATAAGAACGAAAACTAAATGACATTAAAAAAGGATTAGATGAGTAAGTGACAACAGTGGTCAGAGAATCAATAGAGTTAAAGAAAAAAAAAAGAAAAAAATCTCATTAATAATCTTAATGGAACCAGACTACCCAAAAATAAACCCACAGATGGTTAGGAGGGAACTAACAAAAGTTCACTTTGTAGTTTGAGAAAAACTAAACAAAATTATTTTAACTTTGCTTTTAGATGCATTCATTCTTTTTATAAGGTGTAGTAAAAAGAAATTCTTTTTTTTTTTCGCCTGTTACTGAAGGCTTTATTTAGCACAGTTAGAATGATCCGATTTAGGTCAAATATGCACCGTTTTGGTCGACAACCTGTTGCTGAAATGAAGGTAATTCTGTTAAGTCTCTCACATAGAACTCTCCCGTTCCTATTGGCCAAAACCTGGAATAGTTAATTTTTCTTAAACTTTTTTTGAGACGAATTTTTTACCAGTAAAATCATTTACCATCAACAAGAGCAGGTAGTAATCACTTGGAGTTAGGTCCAAACTGTAAGATGGATGCTTAAAAACTTCTTAATCAAGCTCCCGGAGCTTCTGTCTTATCACTATTGAGTGGCCTAACGTTGTTTTGATGAAACATAACTCTCTCTGCAAACTTGAGTGCTGACCAGGAGTGCTGACCTTCAAACGGTCTTATAGTTGATAGTGTAAGTCCAAATTAAGAGTTTGGCCGCTGATGAGTCCCTAACAATACCACCAAACTTACAGCAAAACCTTTCTGATAGTCAATCAAGGCTTTGACACCGTTTATACCGGCTTACCGTCATTCCATCGAGTCTGTTTCCACTTAACATTGTAATACGTGTCCATCTTTTCATCTCCAATCATCATGTGCTTCAGAAATTGATCGATTTTATTGCGATTCTGCAGTGATTCTCAGATGAAACTCGTGTTTCACCGTATATCAAACTTCCTTTTATATCCACTTTTATTCAAGTAGTTCCAAAGGACGTTTTATACAATGTTTAGCTTCCGAAGATATACTTGAAGCTCGAGCTTGACGATTTCCATTATTTTATCGATGTTTTCGACAGCTGACCTTGCAGATCGTGGTGAATTTTTGACATCGACATTACCGGAATGATATTTATGAAACCATAACTGCACGTGATTAGCTGTTACAGTGTTGAGATCATGAACACTGTTCATTCATCGAAAAAATTTATGAAACAGACAGTATTTTAATATTCTACGCAATACAATACAATGTTGAGTCAACCTCTTACAAAACCATGTGAACAGTTTTTTGAGCAACAAATTCTTTCTTTCTAATGCCACCTAGCGTACCCTATTTTAGGACCATGAACACTATTCATTCGTAAGTTTTCTTCTTCATCGAGAAAAAATTATGAAACAGGCAGTATTTTAATATTCTACGCAATACAATACAATATTGAATCAACCACTTACAAAACCATGTGAACAGTTTTTTGACCACCAAATTCTTTCTTTCTAATGGCATTTAGCGTACCCTATCGTGTTAGGACCATGAACAGTACTCATTCTTAAGCTTCCTCCTTCATCGAAACAAATTTATGAAACATGAAGGAATTTTTCTTTGCTAATGTTAATATTTTATGCTCACTCAAACATTGCTGAGTTAACCAATTACAATACCCTGTGAACAGTTTTTTGAGCACGAAATTCTTTCTTTCTAGTGCCATCTAGCGTACCCTATCGCACTTGTATGATGCGAGATATAGATTTCCAAAGCTATCTATTGAAAAATAATGGATTTTTTTACTTTTGCTTTTATATTGGGTTGGATATCAAAATATATCATAAGACAAAATACCAATCTCAAGTCCTCACATTGTAATGACCCGGTGAATCTCTGCAACCATTCTCTAACCATAAGGAAGGGCTAAGTTGCAGGCTTCCGTTGTAGACCCCAGCTGCCTCAATTCCTTCTGTCCCAATATGGTATTTCGAGTACGTAGTTTCCTTGAATGAGTTAGATTTTTCACTCCTGTTTACTGTCCAAATCATTTTGCAGATGAGTTTCTACATATTCTGCTATTGAAACTCGAACAATATTTGCGTCTTAAGGTTTACATAAAGATAGAGCTTATTAAGGATATGGATTTACGCTTGAGTGTGCGGTATTGTGGCATAGCGGACTGAGACAGGAAGAGGTTGGTAAATCAGTTTAAAGATGGGATAGAACATTCAGGATATTTTGTAATTGTAACAAGCGACAACAAACAGTGAATATCTTAAATCCAATACCATTGTTTTTAGCCATTGAGTGTTCGATAACAAGCAATTTGAATTTCCGAAATTTGTACGAATTTTAAAAGCACCCAGCTGTCAATATGTAAAAATGTAAAGCATTATGGGCTATTTGCTCTGGCTGTGCGTTTCTGGGTATTTTGTGTGCAAATATAAACAGAAGATTTAGTTTGATTAACATAAAAGGTTCACTAGAATCTGTTTTGTATTCGTTACCACATCTACAACTGTTTTCAATTACCCTTCTTTGATGACGCCTCGATCTTCATGCTCAACATTGCTGCCTTTTTGCGGTTTCGGATGGGATTGGCCTGTTGTTGTGAGTATGTTTTCGCAAGATAACGAATTAAAGTTGGGGGTTGGGGCTGTTGTTAGTATGTTTTCGCAAGATAAGGTATTGAAGTTTGTATTTTCTTTATGCTTTGATTGCTTTCTACGCTTTGATAGTGCCTATAATCGAATCACCCCACCCCGCCCCAGGTTGCCTCATAAGTTCATTCATCCATTCAGCAATGGATGAACTGCTCTTGGCGAGTTCGATTGTCAACTCCCTAGTCGTTTGTAGTTAGTTGCCTCTTTGGCTTTTGTTTTCTGTATGTTTCCATTTCACTTCTTTTCATTTGAATGTTATGACAGTGTAGGAAACCCATTAAATAAAATTGATACGGGTTTTCATCCACACAGGCGCGCGGCACTAGACACTCCTCACAAAAGGGTAGGCTCATATGGACCAATATAGGAAATTGCATAACCCAATATGCCTGGGTAACCGACACATGTGATGAGCTTAGGAGCAACTAGAATTCTAACAATAGCTTTCGATTATAAGCAAAAAAAAAAAAAAAAAAGAGAAAAAAGAAAATGAATATAATAGATCTAATAGGTGAAAACCGGTAAATGAGCTTTTATGGACGTACCACAAAAAAAGAGGAATCTCAGTAGTTGTGTCATAGTTAAATAAAAAATGGGACCATATACAACAACTTATTAATCCTAAAAAGCAAATTCCTTGCATAGCTTGAATTAGATATTAGGGAGCGTTCCCCACTCAGTGATTTTGAAAGCATTATATCTTTAGTCTCACTCAAGGGACCTACATTTTGATGACGATTCTGGAAGTCACAGTGTGTGAAGCATTTACTAGACTTGTCAATTACTCAACTAATGACAAGTGGCTGTATGCGGGATTGAACCTGCGATCATAAGAACGATAGTTGCGCCTACTAACCATTGCACCATAGTAGGCACAAGGCCTATTATACAAGGGCTGCCTCAGAAGTTGCCGACTAAACAAAGAAGACCCAAACAAGTTGGGAACAACTTTCTTCTTTTGTTCAACATAATCGCTTTTTAGCTTGATACACTTTTCCAGTGATATTTAATAGCTTCTATGCACTGTTTATAGTAAGAACTCCTAAATTTGCTTAAAATAGAAATTAATCGCAGACTTCATCTCTTCATTGTTGGCAAATCCTTTAACTCCGAGCCATTTTTTTCAAGTTTGGAAATAGAAAATAGTCAGAGAGAGCTAAATCTGATGAAAAAGGTGCGTGATGAAGCAATTCGAACTTCAATTTATTAATTTTGGCCATCGAAATTGTGAATATGTAAACTGGAACATTGTCTTGGTGAAACAAAACTTTCTTTTTAGTCAAATGTGGCCTTTTTTCCATACCTTCATCACCAAAACGCTGCAATAAATTTGCATAATATTCGCCGTTGACGATTTTTCCTTTCTGGAGATAGTCAACAAAAATTATCCCATGCGCATCCCAAAAAAAACGACACTATACCTGCAGATGAAAACGTCTTCGTCTTCTTTGGATACAAGTCTTCCATTCCAGTCCACTGCCTTGACTCTTCAATCGTCTCAGTGTGAATCGATGCAAAAATTCGGATATGTTGCGGCGAAGCATCGCCAAACACTAATGAAACGTCTTTGCGGCGCTGTTTTTGTTCTATTGAAAGCAAGCGCGGCACCCATTTTCAGCACAGCTTTCTCATCTACAAATTTTCTGGCAAAATACGATGAAGATAAGCAAAACGATTTTAAAACTGTAAAAAAGGTTCATACAACCGTCGGCGCTCAAATTGTGGTCAATTGAAAACGCTGTAATTTTGTCCATTTTAATTTTTCTATTTAAAAATTTCAGTACTTCGTAAAAATGTTTCAAGTTTTAAGAAAACTATGTTAGTTTTAATGTAATCTTTATAGCGAATAATAGTATGGAGTCTGTCACAAGCTAAACGAATATGGTCTGATGGTATTTTATCCTATTCGCAGTGAAGAGAAATCTTTAAGGTATTGAACGTCTCATATATCCTAGTTAATGCATTGGCCTTTAAAATAAACCATATGAAAGAATCCATTGGGTTTAAGTTCGAGGAATATAATGACCATTGTAGTGGAAAAATGAAGCTGGCAACTTTTTCTTCTAAAAAAATGTTGGATTTCACAGGCTTTAACGGATTGTGGCGAGTCTTGTTGAAACGTTCAATAATTCCTATTCCTATTCAATGAAAATGAATGGTGACCGCCCTATGATAGCTACCGCGGCCCTGAAACATAACTAATGCAGGTACCTGCTTTTGCAGAGCTATTGGCTGGTCTAAATTGTATTTTGATTTGCACTCTAACCATCCACTTTCGTAATGCTTGATTAGATATTGCTGAAATGCAAAGGATCACCTTTTCAAGCTCGCGTGGAATTATTTTAACACATTTGCTTTGGCTAGGTGAACTGTCTTTTGTGCGGTTGTTACATCTTGCAATTTTTGTGTTTGAATTCTTCAATCTTGGTTAAATGTTTGTATATATACGGCACATGCTATGAGCAGACACATTGCAAATTTTCGCCTATTAAATAACTCTTTGTCGTGGATTACGTTGAATTTTGGCCTTTGCATTTCGAACCATTTCTGGCTTTAATTTATTGATATGTCATTATCATTGTAACGTATAATAATTCGCTACACAAATATATTGCTGGGATGTAAATGTCGTAGCTTATTAGCAATGACTTGTTGCGATTTTCCATCCAAATACAAAACCATAACACATTGCACTCGAATTCCATTTCGAAAACTTTTTTATAAATGCGACGTAAGACAATAAACATCTGTAAAGTTATAAACAACATTACGGACTGATGTTTGCCAAAAAAGGAGCGCGCTGTCATCATCCGTTTGGTTGCTACAACAAAGTGAAGTTTGTAACATTTCGAGTGCCTATCTTTATATATATCGGACACAAACATAGTGCAGCTCGTGAACCGAATGTGGCTCACCTGAACTCATTAAGCAATTATATCCGCCACTGCTTTGAAACTGATCTTTAAAAAAATCCCAAAACGCGTGTATAATGTTTGACATCTCTTGTGTTGCATTTTTGTCACAGTTGTCGTAAAGACTTTTATAATAATATAAAATGTAATGTAAAACAAACATTTGCAGACACTTAAAGAATGACGGTTTTCCATTTTCCCCCATATCCCCATTCGGCATTCGATCCTAACAACTCAATGCCACGGCAAACTTTTTGTTCTTTATGGAAGCTGACTGGTTAAAATGCATTGTGCAAGTTATAAATGTTGACGATGGATGAAAGGATTGAGGCGATATATCCACGCAGCAGTTAGTTAGCCCGTCTCGTTCATCCTTGTTCATCATGCAGTAGTGGCTGAGTGGATTTCTAACTGTCAAGCTTTATAAACCACTGAGGAGTTGTATTAGTTGCTCTACAATACACGTATGTATAATTTTTATACTTTTTTTTTATAATTGCATGCTATACAGAACGCATTGAGTGCGACTGGAAACTCGTGAGTTAGTAACGTTGATTGACAGAAAAGTTAAATTGAATTGAATGTATGGAGTAAATAATTGCTATATAAAGTAGATACATATACGATTTTGATTATTCTCAAATGATTACGCCAAACATTTTACTTTCGTTTTTCCTGTCTCACCTGAATGTATGCTTTATATTCATGCTGCTTTATTCCCCTCAAAGTATACTAGCACACTTAGCATTGGTTACGGTTTCAATACACCTTTTGAATTTTAATTAGCTTTTAAATCAAACGATGACTTTGAATGAATTTGAAATTGTGTATTGGCTTTAGAGATATCATAATGTTGTTACTGTTGCTGCTGGTAGATGATGGAATTTAAAGCTTTACGTGCAAATCAGAAAAGTTTGCCAGCAAAATTTTGTTAACGTTTGTTTGTGACATTGACTGTCGACCAGATTTATTGTGCTTTAAATGTAATGCAATTATTTGTGAAATTCGAAATTTGAATTTTAATGAAATGCGTCTACCGCAATTAAAAGTGAAAGCATCAATGCAGATTGACATTGAACATTCAGTTGATAAAATCAAATTACTTTGCTGAAATGAAAAAAAGTGTTGAAATGGCTAAAAGTAGTAGTAGCAGACTAACAACAAAAAAGGTAAAAAAGTGCAAATAAAATTCTATCACTGATTACAACTTTCTCTTCTAAATTTTCAGATGGATTTGATGTCAGAATATATCTATTTAATAGAACAGTTCAGAGTATGTTCACAGAAATTTCCTGAGCCCAATTCATATCAACTTTAAATATGCCACAATTATAATAATTTATTAAAATATTGAAATGCCTTCCAATGTTATGAGATCTTGAATATGCGATTATTTGCGATGGAAAAACGTTTTGAAAAGCATAACATGCCAAAAACATTTTTGCCATGGATGGCATATGCACCAAATTCAAATAGAATCGGAAGAAGTCGGATTGAGAATTTGAATATTATATTGAATATTTTTAGATCTCCCTTAAAGAGACGTTTTATGAGAACATAAAAGTGTAGCAATATTATTATTGACATTTTGATGATGGTTTCTTGGGACCATATAATTTAATATACCTATATATGCCAGATCATCGCAAAAGTTCACGCCGGTCTAAGCACGTTTATTCATCTTCTTGTCTATCCATTTGTCTGTTAAAAGAGCTCTAGTGGACGTTCCAGTCAAGGTGCTAGAATGGGGTGTTCATTTTCAGAACCTATGTTATCAAACGCTTAACGAGTGCCATATCTGACAATAAAAGATATATGGTCCAAAAATTACCTGTTGTAAATCGATCATTTGTTTCAGAGATACCAGAAGTTCAGCGGCTAACTTTCACAAAATTAATTGTCAATTTTTCAGTTACCATTTCTTTCATTTTATCGATATTGACTGCAGGTGAAGACATTGATGACCGACCAGAGCGAGGCAAATTCGCCTTTGAATGCAGTGTACCACTTAAACGTACTTGTTTTTGATAAAGTCAGTTCTACAAGGTTTTTGAGGATTCAGCATACGAATTTCTACTTAGAATATGAAATTTATTATAATTTTTTATTCGATGGCTAATCGGTCGATATTTTTTAATTCTGCCAAACGTTATATTCCAGTATTGGAATTACAAAGTAAAGTTATGGCGAACAAATTTTTTTGACGAATTTATTACTAAACGCGCATTAATGTCTAGATAATGGTCTTTATTTAATATCTGTCCTTTTGGTAAGAATTTCTTGCGCAAGACACTGCGATAATTAAATACAACAGTCATTGAATTTTGATCGACTTTGACGTATTTTTTCGGTTTCGGTTCAAATAAACATCGTCATTCTGAAGTCTGCTAATTGATTTGCATGTCAAAACTGTAAACCCAGATATCTTCAGAAGTTATAATACGTTTTACGAATGTGTGGCTCGTGTCATATATTCTCGGCTACCTTTACGTCATTGAGCTTTTGAAGAAAACTCGATATTGAGTGCAGTTGAAGACATTGATGGCCGATCAGAGCGTGGAAAATCTTCCATCAAGTCCCAATCACTTTTGATGGCAGTGTACCACTCAAACCTAGGTGTTTTTCGTAAAGTCAATTCGCAGCATGCGTTCTGAAAGATTTTTAGGGATTCAACCTACGAATTTTTATTTATAATATGAAATTTAAGACAATTTTTTTGTACGATATTTTGCAAGATGAACTGACAAAATTGAACATTGCAGAAGAAACTAAATGACTGATTGGGCCTAAATTGCATGTCAAGGTAGACGACAGTTGTATGAACTTACCGATAAAAACAAATTGTTAGTCCCCTTCCGAAGGCTTCTTAAAAGATCAGAAATATTTTGGTAGAATATAAAAACCTTGTCCTTGCTCAATTCACCTTTCTTTGCAATATTTAACTGGAAATCATCATTTAACTAATTGTTCAATTCACAAGTTCTACTTTCGAAACCAATTGTGTTTAGTTCACTTAACTTCACTTAACTTAACTATGGCTTAATTATTGCGTCCTTAATCACGATAAATATCAGTAAGCTCTGTCGTTGTTCTTGTCGTCGTGTCGTTTCACCATTTAGTTCTTCCAAACGTGTAGTTTAGCTTCTAATTGAAATTAAGGACAGGACAATTTAATTTAATATTTGAAAACATAAGACCAAACGAAAGGTTAACACTGTACTCAAACATTGCATGGTTGGTCATCAACCAGATAGTAACGTAAACCCCAAAACTCTTTTTGGAAATTCAAGGAGATACCTCTGTGAATTTTAACTTTGAAGTACACGTGAATTTTGTGGTCATATCAGGGAACGTGCTTTCGTACTGTTGGAGACTATTATGTGATAGCGAAATGCCGGTAGCGCCGAATGAGTTTAATCCACATGTCATGCCTGAAAGTATGCTACCCATTTGCAAATGAAACCAAACTGTTGGGGTTTTCATGCGTTTCTCCTTTTTTGCCAAGTTTCTTTTTGAATTCTGTTGCTGTTGCCTGCAGTTATCAGTCGTTGTTACACATTATTCGCTGAGCTCTCTGTTCTTGAAACAATTAACGAGAGATATGCTAGTATTTCACACTGTTCCATTTTCATCCAATAAAAGTCTGTTAGTTATGCCATGGGAACAGTTTGCTTTCATCGAGAGTTTTCTTTCATTTCATTCGTTTTTCTTCCGTTCGTTGTAACACATAAAACGTATTTGTTACTTTTGCCAAGGACCTGTTCGACTAAGTGTAACGAGGGGAAAAAGAGGAGGGGCAAGGATGTTAGCGAAATAAATGCTCAGAAATATTGTGGCTAGTGCTGAAACATGTTTGCCAGTTTGGCTAAGCGCAAGTGTGTTTAATCAACAGTAATAACTAGTAATTAAAACTTTTAGTAATTACCTCATGGCAGCATCAATAGGAGTAAATGTGAAATGTTTCTTTCTTCAACTGCTATATTCGCCTTAACGTATGCAATTAATACGGTTGTTTCCAACAACTGTGTTATTTATCAACTTTTGAAATATAACAGTCATGTGGCAGACAGGTATACTCGTATGTATAAGAGAATATTGTAACATCATTTGTAACTATACTGCTAATCACAAATTAACTGGCAGGAGATTTTAGCGGGGATGCAAAAGGAAACATGAAACATGATTTGTAAAAACGAAAATGGTGTAAACATTAGTTTCTGCATTAATTAATGGTGGACAGTTTAGATATATCTACATAGATGGATACATTTCTATACAACAAATGTGTGCATAAAACATGAAGCAAGCTTTTAGGCTATGTCTCAGTAATAGGTAATCAAATAGAAATTAAGACCATGATGTGTTATATAAGCAACCTCATATTTTTAGACAATTGAATGCTTCAAGGTATGGAAAACTTGTATAATAGTACTTCAAATCATGTTGCGATATCACCTTCATATTTTGAAATGAAATATCCAATAATAAAATCCAATAATAATCCAATCAATAAAAATCAATAAAACATCGATTGAAAACGGGTAACTCCAAGTGGCATTGCGACTTTTGAGCAGAGAAAAAGTCAGCCGATACCATGTATACGAGTGTTTTTCGGTGATATTTATTGAGTTTTCGGACGAAGTACGTTCATAGTACTACAAAATACATGAGTTCTTGACAAATGAACTTTCTCAAATGCCTCATAACGCCAGGATAATATTCTTTACTTACAGTTTAGCCTTCTAAGAAGATATTCGAAAGCATAACACCGCGATAATCAAAGAAATCAGTCAACCATACCTCGATTTTGATGGACTTTGGAGTAGTTTTTTCGGTTTTGGTCCAGCTGAAAGTACCTCGTTTTATTATGCCTTGAGCAACTTTTACGCGATTGAGTTTTTAAAGAAAATTCCGATCATTTGAGCAAGTCGTGCATCAACACGTTTCATACAATCAAGTAGAATTATAAAAATTGTTTCATGCTGCACAATAAGCAATGATTTTCGGTTATCATTTTCTTAACTTTATCGATGTTAACGTCAACTGAAGACAATGATGGCCGGGTCAAATCTTCCATCAGAATTTAATCGCTTTTGAATGACCAAATCGCAAATCATGTTTAAGATTAACTAACAAAATCCAGCACCGTACAGAATCTAAATGCGTTGCGGACGATTTCGGAAGTCAGCTTGAGAATTGTTTACTAGAATTGTTGATTATTTAATTACTCGCCACATAAAGAAAGACATGATTAGACCGCTGTCTTAGCGTATGCTAATCATGGTATTACGAGTGATCATTCTAAGCATTATTTAACTAAATGATCATTTGAATATTTACAATATTTTGTTAATATTATTACTATTTTTAATATTTTCTATTTTTATATTCAAATAAATATATAATATATAAATATATATTATTAAATATTATATTAAATATATATAATAAATATTATATTTAATATATTTAATATTTTGATTTTTTGGTGCTTTAATATTTTTAGTACTTTTAATATTTCTAATAATAATCTTAATATTTAAATTATTTTTAATAATTTTAATATTTTAAATATTTTTAATACTTTGAATATTTTTCATATTTTTAACATTTTTAACGTTCTTAATATTTTTTAAATTTTAAATAATTTTAATATTTTTTACATTTTTATAATTTTAATATTTTCAATGTTTTTAAAATTGTTAATATTTTTATTATTTTTGATATTTTAATACTTTTAACTTTTTAAATATTTCTAATGTTTTTAATGTTTTTAGAATTGTTAATATTTTAATAATTTTTAATACTTTATATTGTTTTTATTTTTGTGTTTTTAATATTTTTAATAAAATATATTTAATTTTTTTTATCTTTTTTTTTATTTTGATATTTTCAATATTTTCAGTACTTTTAATATTTTTAATAATTTTATTACTTATAATATTTTCATTATTTTTGATATTTTAATATTTCTAACATTTTTAATATTTCTAATGTTTTTAATATTTTTAAAATTGTCAATATTTTTAATATTTTAATACTTTATATTTATTATGTTTTTAATATTTTTAATAGGATATATTTAATATTTTTAGCGTTTTAAATGTTTTTAGTATTTTAATATTAATGTTTTCAATATTTTTGTTACTTTTAGTATTTTTAACAATTTTAATATTTTTAAAATTTTTAATATTTTTACTATTTTTGATACTTCAATTCTTTTAGTATTTTTAATAGAAATATTAATAATAATTTTAATATTTTTAAAATTGTTAATATTTTTAATATTTTCAATATTTTAGTACTTTTAATACTTTCTATTAATATATTTATTTAATATATTTAACATTGTTATTATTTTTAATATTTTGAATATTTTTAGTTTTAATATTTTCAATATTTTTATACTATTCATATTTATATTTTAATACTATTTATATTTTTGATATTGCTTACATTATCAATATTTTTAGTATAAATACGTTTCATGTTTTTAATATTTTTCCTACTTTCAATATGTCTAATAGTTTGAAGGTTTGGAATAATTTAGTTATTTAAAATTTTCATATTTCTCCTTTCACAACGAAAATGCTTTCTGACAATCTGTGTCACATTTAGCAACATACATTTAGGCGTTTAAAAGTGACGCCACTCGCATGTGTCTCATGTTCCCATTTCAGTATTAGACCACTGGTTACCCAGCTGTTGCTAAATGTGCATAAACAAATGATGTCATATTTTCACAGATAATAGTTTTCAAAGCATTAACAAAGAATCGGCAGCAAAAAAAAACGGGAACACCGTATTGGTTAGTAGTGCACGTTTACGTCATCATCATGTTCGTCCGTGCAATGTGTGCGAAAGACTTGATCCTTCGAACCAGTTCCATATTTACGGCACATTGTGCTCAGTGAGATGGAAACTGTAAACGCTTAATTGTCAGTCTTTTCAACCATTGATGGAGAAGATAACGTTACGCTTCCAACGAATTATGAGGTTTTTCTTTTATTAACCACTTTATGGTCTGGTGGTTGATTAAATGAATTTTATTACAAGCTTTCATTCTTTTTCTATTTTATTCGCCTTCTCACTGAAGCTGATTTAATTTAATCTAGAAGTCAAGTTAAGTGTGCAGAGGTTGTTTTATCATTATTTTCTGTAACAATCAAAAAGTTGTGAAGCGTATGGAATATACGGGGCAGTAATTTAGATTGATATCTATTTGTAATTGTTAAAAGAAAAGATTGTTGACCGCAATAAATAATGTTTAATGGGTTTAATTCGTTTTTATCATGTTAATGCTAAGAAGTAGGCTCCTAAGAGCACACTAAATTAAAACTGTGATATCTTCTACAGCTGGTGAGCGAATTAGAAACCGCTATTCTGTTAACTATACAAAATTAGCTTTAAGGTTATGTGTTTTTGAGTGCAACTTGCTTCACCTAGCTCTACATACCTAAGTATGGTTCTTCATGCGTGACTACGTATGCGCTGCGCTTTGCTTTATTTCGTGCCGGGCTTTGACAGATACCAATCACTTTATGATCAATTGCCCAATTATTCTTAACAATTTCCATAGATTTTTCATAATAGAATGATCTCGACCGATTCTTTTTTGCAAACAGAATTTCAGTCGGATTTGGATGATTCTTTTCAAAAGAAAACTTTTGACCGATTATCCCTAAACCAAAGTTTTTGATTGATTTTCCATAACAGACAAATTTTTGCAGATTCTTTAATTGACTTTTGGTTTTTGTGAACAAACCAATTGCGGCCGATTTTTTATCCATTTCTGTAGATTTTTTATAGTAAACGATTTCCTTCAATTATTCTCTGGAGAACGATTACCCCTAAAGAGCATTTTTGGCCGGTTTTTATCAATAGAACGATTTTGTTCGATTTTTTATAACACAATGATATCAGGTTTCGGTTTACTATTCCTTACAGAACGTTTTCTATTCTTTGCTAAAGATTTATTCTGCTGTGTTATTACCAAAAAAAAATTTTGTAAAATTTTCACAATATAACGATGCATTCTATTATTGTGAACGATTTTGTAGAATATCAGTCAATTATTAAGCACAGACTATTTCAGTCGATTCATCCCAACACAATGATCGTTTGAAAAAGAACGAATTTAGTCCAGTATTTCCGAATGATCGATTTTTAACAGCAGAATAGTTTTGATCGATTATTGCAAGTTTTCGGCTTTTTTGTTTTAGGGTGCGATTAAGATTGACTATTTTTTGATCGATTTTTCCAAACAGAGATTGTATTTTATAGAGTGACTTTGAAGACATTTCAATTTTGGAAGATATTTCAGAATAGAGCGATTTCATTTGGTTCTTTCCAATAACAAGATTTTGGCGAGTTATTTTAAAGGAAGCATTCTTTGGTCAATACTTCCAACCAAATCAGTTTAAGTCAAGTGTTTACCACTGGCTATTTCAGAAGATTCCTCACAATATCCCATCGATTTTTCAAAGGAAAAAAGAAAATTTTAGGGCGATTGTTGCTCATGGACAATTTTTATTCCATTTTTTACAACAGAACTAATTTGGTCGATTAGATTATTGTCAACAGAACAGTTTTGGTTGATTATTCGTTAGAGAATGATATTGGCCGATTCTTTTTTTAACCAGAACTTTTTCGGTCGTTTCTACCAACAGGAAGTTTTTTGTAGATATTTCCCAACAGAACGATTTCGAATGATTTTGAGAGTTTTTCCAAAACAGAGGTAGAAGATTTTTAGTGGAATGCTGCCAATTGATAATTCCAAACAGAACGACTACGTTGTGATGGGTTTTCAGAACAGAATAATTTCAGTTGGATCCTTCCAATACAACGAATTCGATTGATTCTATGCAACAATTCGACAATTCCAAACAGAACGACTACGTTGTGATCAATTTTCAGAACATAACAATTTCAGTTGAATCCATAAAATAAAATGATTTCGATTGATTCTATCCAACACATGATTTCAGTTGAGTTTTCAGAACAGATTGTTTTCTGTCGATTCTCTCCAATGAACGACTTCAGTCTATTCCTGTCAACAGAATAATTTTGATCGATTCTGAAAGATTCTTTCCTAAAAGTCGATTTAGGTCAATTATGATTGTGATTTACATCTAACAGAAAGATTTTCGTCGATTTCGTCTCAATAGAATGATCTCGTTCAACTGTTATCAAATAGAACAATTTCGTTGCGGTTGGTTTTTCAGGACAGAATGATTTCAGTTGTTTTTTTTTTATAGCAGAGCTATTTTTATTCCCAAAGATCGATTGTGGTATATTTTTCTTAGCCATGAGGCTTTTGATTAGCGGAATCAATAAAATCCAACAGAGTTTTTTGAACTAATTTCCAACGGCTCAAATGGTCTACTTCCACCGAATTTTTTTCTGCAGTAAAATATTTTTAACTATCAATTTTCAAATCGATAGTTTTATATCTTACAGTTACCATCGAACCGGTTCTAGTAACCGACATACGTACTTACAAGAGGTGTAGCCGTTGTAGTAATTATCTGTGTGATGTTAAGCGTATATACGATGATGTATATACAGTTATTTTGTTCATTTAATTGAACAATGATATCAGTACGAGAGGTGTAGCTGGAGCAACGATTATGTGTCTGTGTGTTAACTATAAACTATTAAACGAAGACACCGTTTACTATGAAATTAATAAATACAATTGTTTACATAATGGCTAAAGTTTTTGTTATCAATACTAATTTTAACAATACCTTTTTTTGGAAGCTACTTGTACATAACTTTTAGGAGCTGTAGTAAAAAAATCAATATTTTCGCCCTGAAAGATATTAAAGCAGTGTATTCTTATTACAAAGTCCTGCCGAAGGCTTGGATATTACTGATTGTACTCCAGTCCCTGATAAAATCACATTACAAGCTGTCTGGCTCCTGCTTGTTTCGTTCTTTAGATGTAAAGAGGTGGAATTCACAACACTTGAAAATTTCCTGGAAATTACAAAAGAATCAGTACATTAGTATATACGGCATACTGTCAGTATATAGATGAACGGGTACACATGAGTGCATTAATGCTTAACAGAAATGTAAGCAGAGTTCTTTTCCATGAAATTATAATATTTTTTTCAGGGTTTAATTAAAACAAATTATGTGTATTAACTTAATAACCACATCATTTGCACGCTGTAACTGCTAACCTTTAACCAAATATTAAGCGAAACCACATACACCAAAAAAATCGCGCTGTTTGACTTAAGAGAATTACCATTTACAACATCAATTCGCATTTGTTGTTACCTTTTATTAAGGTAATTCCAAAAAATGATGCTATAATTTTCAATTTTTGTACAGCCCTAAAAATGTGTTAACCATTTCACCAATCTTATTTTTGCAAGTTATTTCAATTAATTCTCCATATATAAAATTACTTAGCAATTAACAGGGGAAAGGAAATGCCACCAGCAATGTGATTTCTTAAATAATTAACCTTAAATATTCAGGTAGTAAAAGGCTTTCAGTGGAAGCTAATAAATTAATTGCATGCCTTAAGGGAAGGAATACAACAATCAACTGTGTGGCAAATGTTGTGATCTCTTAGTTGTAGTGTACAATTTTGTTTGCATACCTTAGTGATTAATATCCATTCTTCCACCTTTAATAGCTCCTAAAAGTTTGTTACCACTTTTGTCGATTTTCTTGTTGCTAATATTTTATTAATTACGCATGTTGGAACTTTGCCATAATGAGGGTTATAAATAAAGGCAATTTGAACCCGAGTAATAGAGGAACTAATAATGCGCTGCAACATATTAATACAATAAAAGAGTCAAGTGAATAGACTCAAATATTGTTCAACCAATGGTACACACCGTAAATAATCATGCAGTTACTCTCGTTTTATTAGCAAATTTCATTATTGTGTTATATTATTGAAGAAAATCTGATCTAATTTAATTAGCCTAAATGTATGCTTTAATACTAATTTCGCCTTTTTATCTTTCTTCTTATTTTTGTATATTTCTCCTTTTCTCACCTTAAAAATGTCGACATAATTTATTATACCATTTTGTGTTAATTTACACGAAGTGACTGAGGAAATAGAATTATTGCACAATAGACTCCTAAAAATATGCTCTGAATATAATATATTCTAATGGTGGAAAGTGTGCTAAACATTTGAAACTTTGGTTTCATGTTTCAGCTAAAAGCAGTGACAAGAATGCTACAAGAGGAATCTATCACTCATTCATTATGCATTTTTTTTTATGACAAATTAGCTTTAATATAATTAAACTAACCATGACAATGAATATTTTGTTGTGCTAAGCAATTGCGACTTTAGAATCAAATTTTCTTAACTTTTCGCATCACAATTTGAATACATTCCCTTGAAAGCACAATTTTTGAGTTTCTTCAATGACAACAAAGTTTTTCGTGAACCAATGTGTTGCTTGCAGTTTCTTCGATAGTTGCACGAGGGCATTTCATTACTTTGCAATGGCAGCAATATCACGGCAGCTACACCGCTCTGCTTTGACCTCCTCATTTAATGACTTTTTGTGGATGAAGTATAGTTTTCGGCTGGCAAGTTTTTGTAAAATGTTTCATTTGCACTCAAAAGGCTGTGAGCCTTTTGCACAGAATGAAATTGAAAAACAAAATTACACCAATAACCCAAATACCCATAAATCTTATTTTCATTCCCTCAACGCAGTTTTAGTTGTAAAGTTGCATTTCATAACGCGGATTCCACCAACTACATCATCGCCAAACTTGTGCGCTCCGAAAAGTTACACAATTGGTAGCATAATTTAAGGCTGCCATGAAATCAATATTGTATATTGAAATGGTATTGTGGGATACTCTATTGGGGAAACATAAGAGAGAGTTTGTGGATCGATGTTTATCTATTTATTTGATGTTCCAATGAATCCGGTACGTTCCACGTAAGTCTGTGGTAGGGTTTGACCTAAATATACGTCATAGTTGTAATAATAAGAGACGTTTTTTTAAATTACAAATTTTTTATTTTGTCTCAGGTACCTGATTTATTATCTAGAGGGTATTTAAGGTAAGTAAAAATTGTTAGTTGACCATAACTATTCGGTTAAAATGGAGCTATTTACTCATATCATATGAATATTTATTTACCGGTGTGCTATTGGACTCGGCAATGTTTAATTATTGCCTTTGTATGAAGTAGTCATAACACATAAAATTCCGAAGGATGTAGCTCTCGCTTAGGTTTGCACTATTTTGTACCACAGATACAAAAAACCAACTACTAATTATTATCATTTGATGCAAATTGTAGGCGCTGATAGATGATATTATTATAATTTGTTTTATACCAGAAATACTGACTTAAGTTTCTTCCAATATTCCTCTTATAGCTTGTCCATTAACAAAATAATAGTATACGCATCTATCGTACTCGTATATATAAAGTGCGAGAGAAAAATAGACGTCTTTAGAAATCTCGCCTAGTATAGGGAGTATCGGGTTTCGCTAGAAAGCGTTAGAAAGTTAAGATTTCGTACTCAAAAAGCTACTCAAACAGTTTTGTGGTTGCTTCATTCAATATTGTTGGAGTGCGTGCAAAGAAAAAATACGTCATATTTTGCAGTTTTAATTCGACAAAGACGAAAACGCAAAGCAGGCGGCTGAAAATGTAGATTATGGTTCCGTTACTATAACAGTCGATCTCGCAAAATTTTGGTCTTCATCAATTCCATTCCTATAATTTTAATTTCAAGATGGATGAATGGAAGGCTAAGTGTCGAAAACGGAACAGAATAATTTCAGTTGAATCCTTCCAACAGATTGATTGCGATTAATTCTATCTAACACATGATTTCTGTTGATTTTTCAGAACAGAATGTTTTTTGTCGATTCTCTCCAATAAA
Organism: Philornis downsi; assembly: GCA_019455685.1. Taxonomy (NCBI): domain Eukaryota; kingdom Metazoa; phylum Arthropoda; class Insecta; order Diptera; family Muscidae; genus Philornis; species Philornis downsi. The sequence continues at coordinate 622,847 of JAHXMU010000197.1, forward strand.
CGAATTCGGTCTATTATTGCCTACCGAAAGATTTTGTTAGATTTTAGACAAGTCTTTCGTAAGGCTCGATTTTGATCGATTTTTCTCAGCGAAGAGATTTTGCTCAATTTTTTAGAAGGGAAGGTTTTTTTTATGTCAAAGATGGACTACACTAGAAGGCCAATTGTCGAAAATGTCCATAGAATATTGGGCATCGTCATTTCTGGCTAAATATTTCCATAGAATATTGGACATCGTCATTTCCGGCTGTAATGTAAGCACTCTTTTGATTGCCCGGAGGCTTAGATTTTCACAAAATACTGTCTGCGATCATTTGAATAAGACTGAATATAAAAAAGGAGCTCAATGAATGGGTGCCACACGAGTTAACGCTAATTAACTTCTTTAAACAAATTCATCTGATTTATTATCTGAGAATCGCTGCTGAATCGCAACAAAATTAACTCATTTCTAACGCGGGTGGCGATGATGGAGAAGTAAGTCATTTACGAAAACGTCAAGCGAAAACGGCCGTGGACGGATAGCGGTAATTCGGCACAAATAATGGTCAAGCTAGGATTGCTGGATTGCAGGAAGGTTTTGCTGCGTGTTTGGTGGTATTGGCGGAGAATTATCTAGACTTCAAGTAGTTGAGTAATCCATAAGTCCGGTAAAAGCTTCTCTAGCTGTGATATTTTGAATCGTCATTAAACTGTAGGTCCCGTAGAGTGAGTCTAAAAATATAAGGAGCATAAACTTACTGAATGTGAGAAGTTCTACCATGTCTCATTAATAGGATGCAATGAAATTGGTGTTCTTTTTATGTGCAATTACTAAATGATGCTCAATTGCACTCAGTAAGCTTTGTTCGATATCACAAAATAAATCGTCCAAAGACTTCAGACCCATACTTTATGGGCGAGGCATTAAAAAGGCTTCGCATAGCTCTCTGGAAATCAACACGCTTATTTTAAAGCGGCCGTTCAATAAAAAAGGCTATTTGAGAGATATTCAGAGAAAGAGAGGTTTCTCTGCTGCCTTTTGTGGACACCAAGGACGTTTCCCATAGAATTGGTATGTTAGCAATAGATAGCGCTACTGAGGCAGCACTGGTTATGACTGATTTTCTTAAATTTAAGTAAATATAGTGCCTATTTGCAGGACTATCACAGCAACTACAGAGAACATTAAATCGAAATATTTTGGGGAAAGATGCACCATAAGAAGAGGTATTGATTCGGTAAACGATTTCAAAATCTCATGGCATAGTAGGATGATATTACATGTGAATACTTTTCTTAAAGCTAGATAAATACCATTCTTGTTTGCAGCATCATCACAGCAACTACAGAGAGCAGTAAGAAGTTAAACCACGTGGGAAGAATTGGGAAGAATCTCTCTACAGATTCCCAATAAAATGGAGCTACTGATTAATGATAATACCAAAAATTAGCTTAATAAAATTTTACTAAACTTATTGTTTTCTCGACTTCTATAGGTGTTCGTTAAGCAAATAGAGGTGATAATCACTGACAAAAAAAGAAGAGTTGATGGTGTTGCCAGTATTCAAAACCACGTTCATATGAATGATAGTTGCGTTTACAAATCGCTGTGCCACGGCCGGTCCATTGCAAAACGAACTTTATAAATTCTCAGTTAAAAACCGGCTTTAAACGTGCACAAAGCTCATTTCCATAGTTTCAAAGGTATGCCTATAGCTTTTTTCCTAGAAAATTATTGCTGTCATTACCATTGGCATAATCATTAATTTAATTACTCCCTTCTCAACTATTTGCCCTTTATAAAAATCTAACTGAAAGTGTCATACGTTTGTATTCGCATTAGCCTCATATTAAAGTCTCACAGAATCACCAACAAATCTCTAATACAATGAATGCCGAGAATTTCCTTTCCACATTTCATTTTATTTGAAAATCTGGATTCAACCTAATTACCATAGCTCTCCTTTTCATGTACAACCCTCTCTCTTTCCCTTCCTCTAACTCCGGACATTACCTATTCACCGCGCTGTAAAACATTAATCAGCAATTCAAATGTTTGTCGTTCGTTCAATTTCTGATGTCTATCTAGTCCTGTCGCTCCGGTATGCCTTTCGCTTTCCTGAGTTTCTTCGCCACTGATTTATTTCATTTGGTGTGACATTTCTGGTTTAAAGCTTATAATTTTCATTATTCCCCATGTTCGTTTCGTTATTAGACTTTACATTAGTTAAGTTGCACATTCTTGCGGAATTGTCTTTTGTTTCCCGTTTCATTTGTTGGCATTCCCAGTGTCATCCACATCATAATCGCCATAGTCATCATCTTCACGATCGTTGTCGTCATTGCTAGCAGTTTCCTGGCTTGCTTACAATGCGGGCAACGGTTGAAACTTTTCCCGCCGCCAATTATGCGATTCATTCAAAGTGAATGAATTCCATTTCGAATTGAAATTGTACAAATGTGTCGATGTGTATGTGCACCAGAATTGCTTGGTTGTAAGGATATTTGTCTAAGTGGTCGTGGAGCGGAATATGTGTGCGTTTGTGTATGTGTATTGGTTTCGGTGCTATTGGTTATGGTCCTTTCAGCAATTTCAGTTTCACATCACTGGCGACAAACAAAACACATAATTCATTATTCACATTCGCGCACAAAAGGAGTAAAATTGCTTGTCTGATACCATAAAAATTGGACGTTTCAGTTACGCTTTCTTAATAAATAACGAGCACATTATTTCTTTAATTAAACTTGTTAGCAAGACGATGATGAGGATGACTTGAAATGACATTTAAAATTTGGAAATTATGTAGAAAATTCGATGGAAGCATTTCCATAAACAAGCTTTCCTCCTTAGCGTATGCTGTAATGTAAATGATGTAATAAATCTCAGAAGTATGCTTTGAATGCGTTCAGAGATATATATGTAGTATGTACGTTGACGCTTTAATTCCAAATAAAACGTTTCCAAACAGAGAGGTGGAGGAGTTGCCAGAAATTTAAGAAATTTAAAATTGTGGAAACTTCGTACAACACTGAGCTAAGATTTCTTAAATGTGATTTCTTTTTAATTTAGAATTTGAATTGGCATATAATATTCCCCTCAAAATAAGTTGAATATTTCGGTTGTTAGATGAAATTCAGTGGACAAACTTGGTGAAAGATACAAAAAGAAGATACAAAAAAGTTGGGAAAAATTGTCTTTATTGTTCAACATAATCTCCTTTAAGCTCGATACTCTTTTTCCAGCAATATTTAATAGCTTCCGTATCCTGTTTATAGTAAGAACAGTCAAACTCTTTCAAATAGCCATGAACCGCAAACTCCAACCCCTCATTGTTGGCAAATCTTTTATGATTGAGCCGTTTCTTTTCAAGTTTTTTCAAGTTTGAAATTGAAAATTGTTCGAGGGTGCTAAATCTAGTAAACAGGATAGAAATCGAACTTTAGTTAATTAATTTTGGCCATCGTAATGGTGGATGTAGGAACTGGAGCGTTGTTTTAATGAAAGAACACTTTGTTTTTCGCCACATGCGGCCTTTATTCCAAAATTGCATTACCTAAATGCTGCAATAAGTTAGCATAATATTCGCCGTTGGTGGTTTTCCCTTTCTGATGATAACCACTCATAATAATCCTATGCGCATTCCAAAAAACCTGACGCCATGGTCTGCCTGTAGATGATCTGCCATGATTCTTCCATTCTAGTCCAATGCTTTGACTGTTCCCTTGTTTCAAGTGAGAAGCTATGGACCCATGTCTGGTTATAAATCGATGCAAAAGTTGGGCTTTATTGCAATGAAACATCGCCAAACATCCTACTGAAACTGAAACATCTTCACGACGCTGTTTTTGATCTATTGAAAGTAAGCGCGGCAGCCATATTGCAGACGGCATTCTCATCTTCAGTTTTGGCAAATTTATCCATTAATCTCTTTACAGTTAACTCTTTTGGAGCATTATTGTGACACCCTTGTGTGTGAAATTAATCGCAATTTGCGAACTGTAGCCGCAAAACTTTCACCATTTTGGTAAAACATTTTCACAATGAGAATGCGTTGTTCATTCATGTAGCGCTCCATTTTTACTAACCTCGTACTTTCTACTAGCAAACAATAACAATTGTTCAAATGTCAAACAATGACACTTCGAATGGCGCCAAATTTAAACCTTGCGTTCTTGTTTGGACACCCTTTATATTTTTTTGTTTTATTGACCAATACCTGGTATTTTTTTTATTTTTTGACATAATATATAGCGTTGCCTATTTAGTGGTTTTAAAACCGTCAATCTGGCAAGGCTGTGAGCTGTAAAATACCTGTCTTCTGAAGTGTTATCGATTAAGTGACAAATTTACTATTTACGAATGTGGATCGTTAAAGAACAGAAGAATCCGTAAAAACAGATAAAACTTACTGCAAAAATGACGATTCAAACATGGGTTTTCAATCGAATAGAATGTTCTACTGCGATGAAACTCATTTGTATCTCGGTGGTCACGTCAACAATCGAAATTGTCGCATATGAGGCTCGGAGAACCCAGAAATGATTGAGGTAAAGACATAGCATTCGAGAAAATTAACTGTTTGGTGCGCATTATGGTCTAGAGGTGTTATTGGACCTTACCTTAAAAGGATCAACTGCTGCAACTAATCGAGAGGCGGTCATTTAATTGACATTGTATTTCGTAAATAATGGCAAAGTCCAAGCATTAAAATGAAAAAAAGTTTCGTTGAAATCATGGCTTTACGTGCGTTTTCTTTAACTTTACTTGAAAACGAAAAATCGATGACTCCATACTTTCGACTTATTAGTATATTATTTGATTATATGTATATGTCTAAAGATCCGCACACTACCAAAACTGTTTTTCTGAATCAAGCTTTGCAAGGAGTAAGGATATTGTTGAACTTGAATAAACATAAAGAAGCGTAAAGGACTAACATTTTATCCAATTATTCGCATTGTTAAAAGTACAGCATTATGCATGTGAAGCTTCAGGGATTGTTAGTAATTCAACAAGGCTATGTCTTTTTAGTATTGCCATCACATTCGCACCACAAAAGGATTGTAAAGTTATTACCGTGAAATTGATACTTTCCAACTCTTTACCTGCGCTATATGTTTTAATGTAGGTCATTTAGATGATCAGACTGATTATACGCTCCCTGCATAACAAACGATTCACTGAAAAGTATCCATTTCTCACAGCTATAAAATAAAATAATATTGCCGACGACATTTATGCAGTTGAAGATAGCATTATCAGTTTGCATTGCCCAGCCATTCCTCTACTGTTATACTGGTAAATGCCATCACATCGACATTGACTTGCTCGTGGTGACGGTAATGATGGCTATGTAAGGAAATCATAGCTTTAATGTCAACGCAATGAATGAGTGAATGGACGAAAGTCGACTGCTTGGAGTGGAATGAAATGAATGGTGTGCGGAGGAATATGCAGAAAAATTGAAATTGCATACTGTTTTTAGTATCATTCTCAGTTATTGGTTTGTTTGTGATATACATGACATACTTAATCAAACTCTTATCGTATCCATTTACCATCCAGTTACAATCCTTTTCTCATTCCCCTCCACTAATGGCACGCACAATGGGATAGTTTCAAAGGAAGTGTAAGTACATGTGTAACATAGAGATTTAATTGAATGAGAAAGGATGCTACTAAGATCGTTTATTATGTTACTGATCCAGTAATATTTTTGTAAAGTTATGGCATCACATAATTCGAATATTATTTCCTAGCTATAACATAATTAACGTCTGCATTCTGCCCGTTTTCACCGTGAACTTAGAGTGAACAATATCTTCCTGTATTTGTATTAGGGGAAGTTAAAAAGAAGATCATTGTATTGTAGTAATGATGCATAAAATCTTTTTCAAAATAGCTTCCAGCTTAGTAATATTGAAATCAGGGACCGAAAATTTAATCTCGTTTCAGTTTTGATATTGTAAAGTTATTTAAAATCTTCTATCTATATATATATAAAAATCAATTGATGTGCGTTAGTCTCGCTAAAGCTCGAGAACGGTTGGACCGATTTGGCTCATTTTGGTCTTAAATTATTGGTAGAGTATTCCGGAAGGTTTAAAAGGGTTTATTTGAAGTGATAGATGGCGTTGGAGATGAGATTTTTGCAATTAATTTTTTTTACCACATTAACATTTTGAAGGCAAAACAACATTTGCCGGGTCAGCTAGTAAATTATAATTTTGTTTCTGATTCATATTCGAAACAACAAATGACTTCACATATTCATTCGAACTTAGAAATCTAGATTGATACTGTTTTTCTAGCGCAACATAATTAAACAGATGTTTTGGATCAAAAAATCAAACTAAAAATATAGTTTTACAAAGGCGGCCCCATATATAGCCGCCCTGAAGTATAAATATGGTTGAAAAAAATTATTTTGGTAAAAAATGGCAACCTTAAAAAACATACATTTTTTAGGCGCCGCGTTGTTTAGTATTTTTATATGAGCTGTCAAAAGTAAACGATCTCAGGGAATTTGTAAACATTGAAAAAATTTGTCACCGCTACGTAATTCAATATTTCCATTTGAAGAGTCTCAGTCCAATCAATATTAAAGCGGAGTTAGATTATACTCTCAGGGAGTCTGCTTTTTCATCTGGGACTGTAAAATATTGGGTAGCAGAGATTAAACGAGGCTGTACGAAATGCCAAGATGAACACCGTAGTGGTCCACCAATTGAAGTGTCCACACCCGCTTCTTCTTCATTTAAGACTGTAAAATATTGGGTAGCAGGGATTTAACGAGGCTGTACGAAATGCCAAGATGAACACCGTAGTGGTTCACCAATTGAAGTGTCCACACCCACTTCTTCTTCATTTGTAACTGTAAAATATTGGGTAGCAGAAATTAAATGAGGCCGTACGAGCTGCCAAGACTAACACGGTGGTGGTCGACCAATTAAGTGTCCACGCCCGCTTGTTCTTCATTTATGACTGTAAAATATTGGGTAGCAGGTATTAAACGAGGCTGCACGAAATGCCAGGATGAACACCGTAGTGGTCGACCAATTGAGGTGTCTACACCCGAGACAATGTTATTGAATGATCGTCGGCTGTAGTCAGCTAGTGCTGAGCTAACTGAAATGATAGGCATTTCAAAAAGTGCTATACGTAGTATATTAACCTAAGATTTGAAAGTGAGAAAGATGTGCGCAAGATGGATGCCGCGCTTGCTTTAAATAGGGCAAAAACAGCGTCGTGAAGCTGTTAGGGTATCAGTAGATTGTTTGGCAAAGTTTCACCGCAATAAAGCCGAATTTTAGCGTCTATTTATAACTATGAATAAGACATGGGTGCATCACTTCACAACTGAGACAAAGCAATAGTCAAAGCAGTGGACTAGAATGGCAGAATCGTGTCCAAAGAAAAAGAAAACAGTTCCATCTGTAGCCAAGTTCATGGCGTCCGTTTTTTTTGGAATCCGCATCTGATTATCTTCAGAAAGGAAAACCCGTCAACGATGAATATTATGCTAATTTATTGCATCGCTCGAGTGGTGAAATTACGGAAAAAAGTCGCATATAGCGAAAAAGAAAGTACTATGTCGTCAAGACCGTGCTTCACATTCACTATTGCGATGGCCAAAAATTAATGAATTAAAGTTCGAATTGTTCCATCACCCACCTTATTCGCCTTAGATTTAGCTGCCTCGCAATTTTTTCTAGTTTCACCGTCGAAAAAATTGCTCGGTGGTAAAAAGTTTGCCCGCAATGAAGAAACGAAGTCTGCGGTTGATGGCTATTTTAAAGAGTTTGACAATTCTTACTTAAGCAGGGTATAGGGGCTATTGCACATCGTTGGAAAAAGTGTATCGAGCTAAAAGGAAATTATGTTAAAAAATAAACTAAATTTTTTATAACTTTTTTGTGTTTTCTTTGTTACGTCGGCTGGTTTTGGAACTGCCATCATATATTCACATTTTTCTTGAAATTATCCCATTGTGCATCATATTGTTTCGTATGCAACGCTGACAACTAAGAATCACAAGTTTTACTTACATTTAGCTCTTGGTAAAGTTCGAGATGGAAATCTATAATTTTTTCACATTATTCCCCGACGTTAGTGTCATTTTTTGCATGGCATGTTCTTTGTTGTACTTGGTACGACGACAAACTTTTATCCTCTGAAAATGACAGCAGAAATCTTGTCTTTGACATCGCTTCAAATGATTACAAATGTAAGTTTTATGTTTAGTAGTAGTATATTTTCAGAGGGATGTGGCGTTGAGCGAAAAAAAAACTGCATTCTACGCAGAAAAAATGGCAAATATCCATAACGAAAGCACTGAGCGAGTGAGTGAGAGGATGAATAGAACGGAAACAAAGATAAATTGCTTAAGCTCGAACATTGCATGAGACATTGTCTGTCTGCTGTTCATCCTCTTTTCATATCAGATGGAAATTATTTAAAATTACAAAGTATTTTCATTTTTTTTTTGCAGCATATGATGAGAAGCCTGTAGAAGGTTAATCAAGAATCAGACACATAATATTAAGACAAATTAAAGGATTGCATACGTTATGTTCTTGTGCGCTAGTCTTGGTTATTCCATTGCATACAAAATGAACTGCATCAAGAGTTATTAAATTTCTTGAGAAATTTTTGGAAATGTTAAACTTTTGGCTTTTGGTTAATGTATTAAATTTAAAAAATTCAACTGTACAAAAAGTTTCTTAAGATATACGAGAAACTTGCGGATAACATTTGTTCTCAAATATAAGTGGAACGGAAATGTTAGAGCTAAAAATTGATAATGGACACAAAAAGCAGGTTATGGAGAAATGTGCAGAATGTGGTACGAAGAATCATTACGAGAGCGGTCTGAAAACTAGCCGTAAATAAAACACAAAAAAGTTGGGTCAATTTTTTTCATTTTTCATCATAATCTGTTAGTTCAAAACACTTTTTTCAGTGACATTCAATGGCTTCTATACTCTGTTTAGAATAAGATCTATGAAACTCCTTAAAAATGCCATCAACCTCAAAATCCACTACTCCATTCCTGGCAAATCTTTTACCAAATCTTTTTGGAAATAGAAAATAGTCCGAGGAAGCTAAATCTGTCGAATAAGGTGCATGATGAAGCAATTCGAACTTTGATTCATTTATTTTGGCTATCGCAATAGTGGATGTGTAAACTGGAACATTGTCTTGGTGAAACAATACTTTCTTTTATGGTCTTTTTTCCGTAATTTCGTCACCAAAATGCTTCAATAAATTAGCATAATATTCGCCGTTAATGATTTCAGCTTTCTGGGGATAATCAATAAAAATAATCATATGCGCATCCCGCAAAACAGACACATTGTGTGAATTGGAGGGCATTATCTTGATGAAGCAACACTTTCTTTTTCGCCAATTGCGGCCAATTTTTCATAATTTCACCTAAACCGTGCAATAGATTGGCATAATATTCGCCAATTGTGGTTTACCCTTTCTGAATATAATCAATAAAAAGAATTCCATGCGCATCACAAAGAACCAGACTTCATGATCTTGCCTGCAGATGGAACCGTCTTCACCTTTCTTTAACACGATTCTCCCGTTTCAGTCCACCGCATTTTCTATTTCTTTGTCTCAGGTGTGAAGTGGGGGGCCCATGTTTCATCCATAGTTATACATCGACGCAAAAATTGGGCTTTATTGCGATGAAACATCAGCAAACACTCTACTGAAATATGTTCACGATGTTGTTTTTGCTCTCTTGAAAGCAAGCGCGGCATCCCTATTGCTCACAGCTTTCTCATCTTTAAATATTCAGTCAATGAACGATGTACTCGTACAGGATTTCAGCTAGCTCACGCACCTTCAGCCGACGTCCATTATCCAATACCATTTTGTGGATTTTTTACCATGTCTGGTGTGGACGCGTCAAGTGGTCGACCACTACGATGTTTATCTTGGCCGCTTGTACGGCCTCGTTTAAACTCTGTTACCCAATATTTTACAGTCGTAGAGGAGTAGAATCTACCTCGACTTTAATATTGGTTGGAGTGACACCTTTTAAATGGAAATATTGATTTACATAACGGTGACCAATTTTTTCCATGTTTACAAATTCACTGTTATCATATATTTTTGTTTGCTCAAATAAAAATATTAAACAACGTGGTGCCTTGAAATTTAAAACATGTATTTTATAAGGTTGCCTCTTTTCTCTAAGGTAATTTTTTTCAAACTACTAGCAGCATCTGTGCGTCAGATTAGCTAGTTTTGAGACCAACCTCGTACTTTTGATATACAAATAAAAGAAATAAAAGCCAGTCAATTAGTTTTCCAAAACTAAATCAAAAGTTAAAGTATAAAGAATTTTATTTCTTATGGCCTTAAGTAGAAATCTTTTGTTTTAACGAGTATGGACATGATCATAATTTAGTTATGATAGTTTCTTAGGTAAATTTAGGGAGAAACAAATTATGGCAGCGATTTTAATCATAGCTATACAGTGCTCTGTGAAATCCATGATTTCATATTTTGCTTACTTACCACAGTGATTTCTATAGATATTTTGGATAAACAAATTCATATCGTAAAAGGATTTCGGGTTGTAGAGAAACTTGTTATTGATAATTAGAAATATTGGTAATATTATCAGTATTTTGAGAGATTCTAACATAGTTTTATGTATTTATGTATGACAGATTTTATGTTTTATGTAGAGCTGGGTACAGATTGGAATTACGAGTTTTAAAAGTTGGGTGCATCGTTGTTGACGGCCTGTGGCGGCCACGTTTCTTTGGTGGTGTCTCTCATATCTGTTCTTTGTTATTCAGAAACTGATGCTAAATCATCATGAAAAGTTGTTATTGTTATTGTTGTGTATATGTTATTGGGCAGCTCGTGCAAATGATCAAACTTTGTTATCGAAATTGGTTTTCATCATGAGCAAATGTTACGCACGTTGCCTCCACTTTACAGCAGATGCTGTGTCTCGTTAAAGCCAACTGCCCAATATTTGGTGGCCACATTTGAGATGACAGTTTCGGAAAATAATCAGTTACTACCCATACATTAGAGGGGCGCCAGATCAATCGAGAAGATCGCCATTATCCGTGACAGTGTGCATGACAAGATGAGACTATTAATTTCTCTTTGTGCACAAGAATTTGGACTTTTGCAGACTTCAAGTCAGTGAATTTTGCGTCCGCAATCACACAAGATCCAACTAATAAAGAAGCTTAGAATTAATGGTCATTAACAATGCCGTTCATTCCCTAACTGCCCTTTGGAGCGATTAAAAAGGACGACAGTTTTGATCGAAAAACCTTCTTAAACCGAGAGAAGCATTTTTGGACGAACGGCTATGTTAACAAACAAAATTGCCGTGTATGGAACGATGCCAACCTGTACTAGGTTTGCCACAAAAAGTTAATGTTTGTTGAGGATTTTGGTTTAGTCCGTACTTTCGAAGAAACAGCTCTGGTGAGTTTATTACCATCAACGAATGTTGGCAACCTGTGGTTCTAGCGGAACGGCTCTATGCCATACAGCCACAAATGGACGTTCTGCATGAAGAATTTTAGGGTATGATACTCTCTCGCAGAGGTAACATGAATTGGTCACCATGATCGTAAGGTTTAATTCCGCTAAACTTTTGCTTGTAGAGTTTTCTGAAATCACAGGTCTATAACAAAAGTCAAAAATTTTGCTCGAAATCGATACAAGTCAGCCCATTGGTCAAATTCAACGGGATCTACGTGGCAGAGTCATTAAATTAGATTTTTGGAATCTATGCCACAGTGCTAAGCCGCGCTCGACATTTTCATTTCCTTAATATTCCACACAACGCGTTTTATTCGATTTCAATACCGGCCTCTTTGGAAAACTCCTTAGTTTTATATTTAGTTTATGGAGGGAGCTATCAAACAATTACTTTACATTATCTGACCCATGAGCACTTGCTCTTTATAAGTTTACTACTCCCAAACTCTATGCTATTTATTGAATGAATTTATACTAAACGTTTTTGTTTTATATATTTTTGCTTTTTAACATCGACATACATATGTGTTGTTAACTTGATGTATTTGAAATCTTTCACGATTTATATACTTGGGGATATTTTCTCTTTATATCCTTTTTTATCAATAAATTTTTACGAATGATGTCAGCATGGGGATAAAGAGGAGAGTATTGCTTGCCCACAAATGTTACTATGGGCTAAACAACCGACTCAATGATATAACCCTCTCTCGACAAACAAAAATCCGACTGTACCAGACGTTGTACCAGTACTGGCAGTTTTTGAGGTTTCCAAAATACTCCTGAAAATATATGGACCCGTCATCGTTAACGGAGAGTATCGGCGTTTCATGAACAATGAGCTGTATGAGGTATATGCCGACTTCGACGAGGTCAATTAATATACAGTCATTGCGTTGGCTGGGTCATGTTGTGCGGATGGACCCAAATGCTCCGGCATGGAAAGTTTTCGACAACGAACTCGATGGACGGCGCAGAAGTCGGCGACTAAAACTACGATAGAAGGACCAGACTTTTGAAATGCTATCGAAACTTGGTGTGACGAATTGGAGGAGAAGCGCAGAAGATCTAAATGCTTGGAATTATTTTCTACGGGCGGCCTGTAATAGATAAGTATGCCTATTCCAGTTGCCACCTAAGAAAAAGAATCGTTTTTTTATACGATCGGAAGGTGACACATAAGATTCGCTATTCATTGTTCTTACTTTTTTAACGTAAACGATTAATGGAATTCCCATTCACATCCCAAGATAGAGACATCATTGCCGACTGTAGTATTTTGGGTCACTTACAGGTCTTTCCATCCAGTTGACTGTATCGAGATTTGTTTCAATGAATTTATAATTTTATTTCAAATTTGTTACTTTGTTCAGGCCACATTTCACTTATGTTTCCTTAATTACGTATCCCAAAATTTGCAGGATAACCCAGTTTCATTGCATCTATCAATGCATTTGCATGCCACTTCAACCGATGTTTGCAACATAGAAAATCCTCTTTCTGACTTAAATTGAATACTTAGTATTTTGTTTATTGAATGACTTGAGCAGGCAGAGAAACGAAATGAAAAAAGAAAGTAAGCAGCTTACGCCTGTGTGTTTGTGCGTGTGGGGGATGTAATGCCTGAATTAAAATCAAACTCTATTTTGCATCCTCCAATCTCCTTAACGTGACATTTGCTGCAACATTTAAAAAAAATATCTAGTATGTTCAGGTTTTGCAAACGACTCGAAAGCAAATCATCATAATAATAAATAAGAAGTTTATTTTTAAATATTATATTCACAACGTAAATGCAAAACAACAAGTTTGTGATGTAGGAGATAAGTAGATGTGGGGGGAAGGAATGCCAGTTAATGTCAAAAATATATAAATATTTACGGCTTGACATGTATTTGCATTTTGAAGATAACGATGATTTTTATAAACAGCTTACATTAGGATTGAAATTGGGGACCTTATTTAACATTAACATTAATGCCATCTGACAGCTTAAGAATTTTGTGTTCAACAGCAAATGGCAAAGTCTCAAAGTACTCGTATAACGTAATGAATAATAAATAAAATTTACGTGGGAATTGAATTTTTTTCGTGCTGCTTTAAATAATTCTTACCCCATTCCAATTGAAGATTTGCGTTTCACTTGCATGGTTTGAGAATTTTATACGTAGTTTCCTATCGCCTAAATTTATGCTATACACATCGTTGATTATAATTTATTCTTATTTTGATGTTATGATTTTGATTATAACATCCACTTTTATTTTGTTAACAAACAACAACACAATTCGGAATAATTGCCACATGCCAATGAAATAATTGTACCAGCCCAATAGCATACTTTGCGGGAATAACGTTCACCCAGCATCCTTAACTGCAGCTATTCTAAATGTACTATAATATATGTTTAGGCATAAATTGGAAATTTGCATTAGTAATTCATGTGCATGATTTTAGGCACTTGTGTCATTAAATACATTAATGGATATGTAATTAATGTGCACACATTATTTGTAGACTTCTTGAAACGGAATTTTTAATTTTAAGAACGAATGTAAAATAAGATAAACATAAAATCCATAGACCTGTTGTTATCAATCTGATATCGTTCTAATAAGTAAGTTATGTTGTATTGTAAGTATTTTGGTTAGTTTCCTTGGTATGAGAAAGGAAATATTGTTGTTTGTCCTCCGAAAAAGGCCATAGATTGTAATTTTCTGACTTTTTCATTTTCTGGTGAATCGAGGAAAGGCATGCGAATTTTCTAGCTAGCCAGGAATACACGGAAGAAAATAAATAGTTTATCTTACCATTCTGTAAAATAAATTTTACTTCATAAACGTAATTAATATGAATTACGTATTAGAACTCAGAAATGAAAATAGCGAAATTGCTAATATTTTCACAAGTTCCACATAAATAGAAATTATACGAAAATCTGTTCACTATGCAAGTATTCAAAATGCCAAAATACGACTGGCATCCATCTTTTTGGAAAAAACAAACCGGTACAGAAATTTCTACCAGGTGAACTGACTTACATATACCTTCACCCAACGCTCCTTTGCCTTAGTGCAAAAGTGAACAGGAACAAATTCCTTTTTATGCTATGAATGAGATATGAGAAAGTTTTTCACCTTCAGTGAGCTATCTTTAGCTCATCCTACAAATCAACGACGATACCGGACGAGAAGAATTTTTTAAATTTGTCGGTTGCTCGGCTGCTACAAGTGTTTGACAGCTACATCAAAACAACCGCCTCACAAAGAAAGGTAGATGGCTGTATCAGGGATTGAACTCACGACCATGCGAATGATAGTCGCGTGTACTATCTATCAATCACGTCATGGTCGGTCACATGCATAATATAGAAAGCAATATTATAACTTACTAATAACTTTCGGTTAGAAATTGTGGAGTTATAGTTAGAAATTAGGTTGAATCACAAGGTGGACATTTGCGATTTATATCGACTTCACATATGCATAATCTGCTTGTAAGTAGATATATAAGTGTACAACTGATGATGTACCTACAGCACCGATTCAGTCACAAATAAATCTAAAGTCGGATTTGTAACGGGATCCCAAATGCTTCAGCCTCATGGTTGATTACTGAACTGACTGTTAATACTAAAAAAAAGACATTTTCAATTTAGAAATGTTCAATTTCAGCCAATCTAATTGGCAAAATTTTGAACGCCAAACCCTCTATGTAAGTAAGTGGTTTATCCAAAATTTTCTATCCGAATTTTACAGTTTCAGTAAGATGGGGCGGAAGCTCTCTTTTTTAACTACCTAACCAAAAAAATGGATTATCAACGTTTTTCTCTTCTTTCAACTACTCAGCCAAAAAAGAGGTACACTAAAAGCAAGTATTTGTTTTTACACTACATTACTTTTACAAAAAAAAAAAAAAAAAAAAAAAAAAAAAATGAATTAAAAGTGTAATCTTTTCCAAACCTATTTAGTTCCTTGTTCAATTTAAGGTTGTCTTTTATATCAATTATTAGACTTTATATCAATTTATAGACTTTATTATTTTGAAGTCTTACAAAATTAGCTATATTGACAGCTGGCTGGACGTATAACTATTTTGATTATTTATTATTGCCAATAGGCTTTATTATTAAAAAAAAAAACAAACTTTAAATATGTAAAAATTAAATTGTTTATAAATTCAAATTAAATTTATTTGTTTCTAAACAATATAGTTTAAATGAAAGTTCCATTAAAAAGATTATCCATTACATTACATTAAAGGCTTTATTTATAACAGTTATAATGATCAGATTTAGGACAAATATTCACCAATTCTTTCGATGACTTACTAACATTTTGAAGATAATTTCATTATACAACTTTCATAGAAACCCTCGCCTTTATTCTGTTAAATTTTAAATTTGATTTTCACAAAGTTTCTCCTGAGGCGAATCGTTGACAGTAGACGTCAGGATTAGGAGTTTGGCTGTAGGAGGTCAGCTTATATCAGATGATTCCCCGCCAATTCCACCAAATACTCAGCAACACCTTCCTGATCATCAAACCATCACCATCACCAAAACCTCATTGTAATACAACCACTATCGTTTTTTCTTAACGTTGTCCTAATTGACCCACTTTTCATCACCAACCACCATCTGCTTCAGAAATGCGTCGGTTTTGTTGCGATTCAACAGCGATACGCATATGGAAATTCACTCCATGTGGTCTTTTTCGCGTTAACTTATATGACACTCTTGCATCAAGGTTCTTTTTGTCTTCAGACTTATTTAAATGGTGGTTGTACAACGCTTAGTTTTTGGGCCATTGAAACAGTGCTTACATGATTACAGTGCATTTGACGATTCCCATAACTCATTCCGTTTTCGGCAATTGATTTTGCAGAGCATTGTCCACATTTGACATCAAAATCATCGAAATGGAATCGACAAAACTAAAATGGCGTCTTCGTGTTTTTAGCCGCATGGTTTTTGTATTCGTCTTCATTGAGAAAAACCCGTAAAATATGGACTGTCTTTGCTTTGCTGCTGCTTATTTTTGATGCTTGCTCAAACAATACACAAAACCGTCAAAATTATGTTTTAAATACGTAATCTTACCTTTGTAACGCCATCTATCGTAACCCGATTGAACTTATATAACGCGAGACACAGACTGCTACTATATATTATATTATATTTGCTATTACTCTCAAGCACAGATATATTCAGGCAGGTTTTCACTTAGTTTTTTTTTATTTGAAAGTGCAGAACCATGCAAGATTCGTTTTATAATATGAAAGGTTGTTCTACAGCCACAATGGCTTCTACAAGAGCCTTATTAATCCATCTTTATTGATAACTTGTTGGGAGGTAATTCGTAAACATGCTAAGACGTTACTCACAGGTTTTCAATTAATACCTCAACCTGTTATACTGCAATTTTACCTTTCTTTGTTATATACATACCGCATACCGCAGACTTAACAATATGGGCGTTCTCTTGAGCTTTTATTTCAAATAATTTGTGTCTTATAATGGAATCTAGCTAAACATATCTCATGCCCTTTTGAAGTTTGCCTAAGCATAATGCCTGCAAATATGCTGTACACAATCTGAAATCATATTTTTGTAACATGTGTATACCATGTTATGCTTCAGCTTAAGCCTTTTACCCGTAGTATTTTCTTGAAAAATAATAATGTCTTAAATAAATATTGTCATGTGTCAATTGAAATTTACTAGTCAATGTTGTACACACATGCCATTTGCGTACGTTTGCATACTTTTAGGCTTTGTGTTCGGTTTGTTGTATGGTTGTAGAAGTGCGTTGTTGTCTTTTATTTGTTTACCTAACTGTGTTATTTCTATTTACTTTTCACATATTTCCTTTTCTCCATATTTGTGGTGTTCTTATTTACACATCACTTGTACGATTCCATTTACTTTGGAATTTTCCATTTTTACCCCGCTGTATGGTTTAAGTGACATCTGTATGTTCAACACAACGATTTGCTATTTGTTGTTCTCCACAACGTTTTAACAAATAAATTTTGTAATATCGTTAGAAATGTATTTCAAGTATTTGACATGTCTCCAGTAAATATTTTTCCATAACTGTTTTTATTTGTTAGACTTGAAAGCAACTGAGGCATGTGAGAGAGAAGTTATGTAAATTTCTGAACTGGATCATTTAGCATTTAATGACTTTTTCAAAATAAGTTTTTAGTGTATGGCCTATTACATTTTATGGAGCTAATAGTGAAATGTTAGGCAATTTTATGGTCAGGAAAATGTAAAGTTCAACAATTTTATTGTACTTAAATTATTAAATTATGTATCTTAAATTATGCATTAGCTTTAAGAGTGTAAGACTTCCTTGTAAAGTAATAATTTAACGGAAGTAAATTGTGGGCGGTAAATAAAAATTAAATTAAATCTCCTGAAATCATGCACTTGCAAATTAAGCCATTTGTGTATAATAGTATGCTACATATTTTGAAGAAATCGGCATGATAATAGTAATATAGTCATTAAAATCTTGCAGTTATTTGCATATGACAATAGATAATATAAGCATCGTCATTGTATTTTCATTTAAGCATATTTTAATTTTACTTCGTTTCAGGTGTTAAAAAACCTTCTAGATTAACGTTCTTCTTAGGGGCCATTCCTAGGTTGCTTCCTAACATCCTTTGTGAAATCTAATATACACTCATTGTGTTAAGATTTTCTGTACCTGAGTTATAGATTTAATTTCATTTCCAATTTAAATGTGTAGTCAGCAATGTTGCTGCTAATTAAGCATTTAAAGTGAGCTTTTAGTAGCAGCACATTTCTATCACAGCCAGTGAGGAGGAGAGGAATAAATAACGTATAGCTTTAATAATGAATGTATAATGTAAAATTCCTGGAATTCCGATACTTAATATCGGACAGCTTTTCCAGTATCTTAAAGTTAACCTCAAAGTATGCTACAAAATTATGATGACAGAATTTACGTAGAGGATTGTCTTAATATTTGTAATATACATAAGTTGTTGCAAAGAATTCGGAGCACCATTTTAATGTTAATGGAAACTATCTGAACAGGTTTTCCTTAAAGTATGTAAGATATTTAATATGAAACTTAAATATATTCACAGTGAAACTTGTTTTGGGAATAAATGAAGTGAAATGAAATTGTTGGTCGCGGTTATTATTTAGAATGAAGTGGTGAGAGCGACTAATGAGAGTTTTGAATATACCCGAGAGAAGAAACTTACATTTTGAAAGAATTTACTGTACAGAGTAAGAATGTGTCTGTTATTGTAGAAGTTTTTCATTGCAAATAAGGTAGATATTTTGAAAGTGAACTGGCAGATATTAAGTTGATATATTTAAGGCGTTTTAAAGTTTTCATAATAGAGTTTTGACTTTGCAAATCTTCAGAAAATTCATATTTGGTATATCTTCAAAGCTTTCCAGCAGTAATGGTTAATTCATTTTATTTTATTTCAAGACGTACTTTTTTAAGTAGAGATTTTGTGACAGGTCAAGCTGCCATCGTATTTGTGTTCATTGTTCTTTGACATTTCATTGTGTAAAAACTTATCCCGACTGACTGTTTACAAATTATTCAGCGGAGTAATAAAAATGAGTATTCAAAAAGGGGTCAGTTTCATGTGCTAGAGCGACTTATGGTACACTTAATCGGAATATCGAACGAACAATGTGCCATTAAAATTTTGGAAACCAGATTTTCGTTGTTGAATGAAAAGCGGACAAATATCTCAGAAAATACCCGATGACGATATGACTGAGCTGAATTTGGGTTTAAAAGTTTACAAAATTCAAATCATGCAAGAGGTATAGGAGGTCGATTTTTCAAATCATAGCCGTTTCAATCTTTGGGCTCTTGAAAAGTTTGAAGAAAATCCTTTGTTTTCAAATAAAATTTTGTTACGTTATAAGGTCCTTTTCTGGCGTAATATTTACATTGACATATAATACTGCGCTAACTGGGCTGAAGAGCAATCCGAAGAGGTTCAAGAGCTGTCTTTATATCTAGACAAAACGACAGTATGATGGTATGAATCAAAAATTAGGAATGGCAGAAAGTTATTGTAAATGGCGCATTTTATCGTTCTACGATAATGGGCTATTTGTTGCTGAAATTGAAGTCTGGACTCGAGTTAATATTTGGTTACAACAACATATCTTTAGCGACAACAAATCAGGGAACAATTCAAGCTTCGGGTGGATGAATTATATGTCTCCTTTGGCTTTACGTATTATAAAATTCAAATATTTGTTGCCTAAGTCGATTACGATTAGAGAATTGGAAGCAAATATTACTCGCATCATTCGCCAAATACTGCTCGAAATGCTTCAACGCGTCATCGAAAATTGAGACCACGTGAGGGACCAGGTTGGATGCATTTACGACCAATAATTTGTAAAAAGTAATTGTAAAAGTTGTTTCTCTTGTACGATAGATAATAAATATTACCGGATTAAATTGAATTCAGAAGAAAAATATATTTAAATAAATAAATCCAATATCCTACCAGATCTGTAATTGTCTACTAATCTGGTCTTCTGATCTGAATCAGGAATACCTTACGAAAAAAATTTAAAAGTGAACCGTTAATTCCACCAAAGTTCCATTGATTTACAAAGTGGCAGATGGATGTTGCTTCCAACATTTTTTCTCTCCAGAACTATCCCGAAGGAGAATATCTTTCAATTCTGTGTGGTTTTTACAAAACGATACAATTTGTTACATAACGTTAAAAATTCTCTAATAAGATGATTTCAAGAATCTCCACAATTCTTCCTTTTGAGATTACTGCAAGCATGATGTTTACAAAACTGGGCAAATAGATTAGGTTGATTTAAAGCAAAGCATTCGTACGACAACTGAAGCAATTCCCGCTGGAACTGTTAAAGAGTAATGAATAACTATGTCCCACTATCATTTCTCCATGGTTTATCTACTGACAAAGAAAATGAAAGGAAAGAAAGCTCAATTTTTCTAATATTGATGATTTTTCTAATGTTGACGTTCTGTAAAGAGGGCCTTGATTAGAGAAACAGATTTGGTTGATTTAAAGCAATGCATTTGTACGACAACGGAAGCAATTGCCGTTGGAATCTTTAAAGAGTAATGAATAACTATGTCCTACTATCGTTCCTTCATGCTTTATATACTGGCAAAGAAAATGAAGGGAAAGAAAGCTAAATTCACCAAATATTGAGGACGTCAACATGTTAAAAAGGCCTTGATTAGAGAAGCACTTGAAACGCCCGAACTCTTTAAAGTGTATGCAATGGATAGGCTATAGGGAAACAGTGGCATATAACACAGATGCCCTTCAAAGGATTGAAAATTCTTATGTGGAGTTTTAATTCGCAAGACATTTAGATCCACCGTCTGAAGGTTTAATCATGGCGACCCAATAGCCACAAACCACTTCCAAGCTACATATTTTTTATTAAACCTGTTTTGTTCACCTAACCTGCCAGAAGATGATGATACTAAAGCAATATTTTATGAGTGTCAGGATTAAACTGTTCGCAGATATTTTAATGTTAAAATAGAAAGCGACATTATTGGGTCAACAGACGATAACAGACTGATTGGCTTTGATGAAGGATACAGGCTGATTGATTTAATCACTGCGGGGAGTATGATAATAATAATTCATTATATTTCTGATGATTGCTCATAAAGCAACTGAACTATTCTTTGATAAAAAGGCTACTTAATGAAGTAACCAGAATATATCATATCGAGATATTTTACTCCAAAAATTGTATACTAGCAAGTGTCTTGGACAGTTTGCGGTATGTAAAAAAATAATTAGTTTTTACTTTTCGCTTATTTTATTCGTATGGTTATTATTTTCATTCAACTGCTGTAAGTAAATTTAACTAAACTTAAAAAAAAACACTTCTTGTAAACTTAAGCATCGAATATCTCCTATACAAGCCGAAAGATTATGCATAAAACGATGTTTTCTTTATAAAATTTTCCCGTATCACATTCGTTTGGGGTAAATGGAAAATGTTCTTTAGTATTGCACCATATGCCGTTAGCTTCTACTGTTACTTGGTAAATAAATTACTGTGTTTACGCAATTTTTTCCACAACTTGAAATTTTAAAGGATATTGCGATGAGAGGCGTAGCGTTGCCATTACAATTTTACGTGCTAAAACATTGTAGACCTATTTGTTCCCCCTTCTCAACAGTTTTCTCACATATAGAAAGTGTAATTGGATTTCTGAAAGAAACAGCATATAATCCGATTCTATATTTTGTACAAGCAAAGTTAAGCAAAATTTCATTTTTCTTCAGAAATTCATGGCAAACAAACAATGCAATTTTTAACAATCTTTCCCATAGACTTCTGCAAAAGGTAGACAGATTATTTCTATAGCTATTAGATCTCATCTGTGTTAACACTTGAATACTCTAATCTCGCCTTTCATCTTGCGTTAGCTTCATAATTTGTTCAAAAGATTCTTTGAACATGTCAAGGCGGATTAAGAAAATGTAACAAGAGCAACAATCGGTTTAGTTCCAAAAACAAAATTTGCCAAATAACGTAATTATATACAATACTCATTAATATTTAATTAAATGTTGCCTCCTAAGAGTATGCTATACTTTGAACTCATTACCATTTGAAATGAGACAAATTTGTTGCCAGCCATGAGGTAGGAGACAACAACATCGTTGGCAAATGCGTGTGTGTCTCATTCAATTGCTGTTGTGTAAAAGGTTAATTAATTTAAACAATAAGTGATTTATCCATAAGAGTATTATTCTTACAAATACATACATATATATGTCCATGTCCATAAACGAGTACGCATTAATTTTTCAGCAATATTTGTTAAATAATAACAAGAGGCAAACAAAAAGCAACGAGAATTAAGAACAATGTAAATACTACAGAATTACATATATAAATAAATAAATATGTATGTTCTTGGAATTATTTATGGCAAAATGCATAAGCTTGATGTTTCAAAAACAATTTAATTTCAAGAGGTTTGCAACTGAAATAAATTTGTAAAGCAAACAATTTAACATAAAAAAATACGATAATATTAGTTGTTTAATTTATGCATTTGCCAACTTTTAAGAGCATTAGTTATTTTGCAATTTACATGAAACGTAGTGCTCAGTTTTATTTGAACACTCAAATTTGGGTGCAGATATAAACTTTAATGCATATTGAATAATTGAATTCATTATAGCATACACTAAGGTTGACTGGTTTTAGGAGATTGAGATAAACATTTGAATGTTATTCATATATCTAGAAGAGTATTGGAAACTACTCCTACTCCATAGGATTGAACGATGAGCTGAATTGTTATATATTATAAACTCATAGTAAATAGTAATAATAACTATAGTAAATAGTATAGTTATATAGAACTATAGTAGTACAAGAAATACACTACATTAAGAAATGTCAAATACCTATCTAGAAATCTCAGTGAAATCTTTTAGATACGTGAAAGCAAACACAAAAGATGCAACAAATTTTGATCCTTTAGGACAAACATAAAAAACAAAAAATATTTCGAAAACGAGAATAAGAAATTTGCTTCGAATACCCATAGTGATCAAGTCCAGGTACGTCAACGTGAAATAAATAAAAATTGATCAGATATTGGAAATACCTGTCACATGCCTCATATTATACATTGGTTTATTGACTGCGACGGTTCATAATGCGTCATTCCATGCGCAAAAAGCGGATTTTTAGGTGATGACCCAAATCCGGTTTTAATTTCCTAATATTATTTTTAAAGTTGAAGATAAAGAGCGGAGTATTGCTTGCTAACAGATGTTACTATGCGCTAAGCAAGCGATTCAATGATAAAACTCTCTCTCGACAAAAAAAAAATCCGACTGTACTAGACGTTGGTTCCACCTGTCTTGTTATGTGGTGCAGAATCCTGGGTTATGACGCAAGTGAATGAATCAATACTGACAGTTTTCAAGAGGAAAATACTCCCGAAAATATATGGACCCATCATCGTTAAGGGATAGTATCGGCGTCGCATGAACAATATGCTGTATGAGGTATATGCCGACATCGACGTGATCGAGCGCATTAATGTACAGCGATTGCGTTGGCTGGGTCATTTTGTGCGGATAGACCCAAATGTTCCGTTATGGAAAGTTTTCGATAACGAACTCGATGGATGGTACAGAAGACGGCGACCAAAACTCCGTTGGAAGGACTTGGCTTTTTAAATACTATCGAAACTTAGCGAAACAAGCGACCGTCATGCACAGCAAATCATGTTAAAACTGCACAATATGATTTATTGCGGTTAATGTTAGCCATTAAAGGCTGCCATTAGGTTCGTACTATGACAGCACAAATAGGAATGAAAAGTGGAATTCTCCAAATATTGACAACTTCGCTAACGTCATTTGCCAAAAATGTCTAAATGGGGAGTATTCAATGCTGTCATCTCCATCGTCCAATAAATGTAATGTATTGGGCAAGGATATATTCGATGTAAAACCTGTGACGACTAATAATTTATGGGAAGAATTTGTAGTCGGTGAGATAGTGTCTATCTGTATTGGGGTTATTGGGTTAAGGCCTTTTTTAAGGTCGATGGGCAGCGATGATGGAGGAAGGACGATGGTAGTAAATGGATCAGGATTTCAACAATTTGACTACCTCTTGATGCAAATTTACACTTCATTTGTCAAGTAGGCAGTGGATGGAAAACATATTTCCAATATTATGGATGCATATAATTTAATATTGCTAACATAGACTTCAATGGCAACTGCGTACCTCGCAGATCCTGCGATAAAACACTCCTAATCCTTATGATGACCATATAATTCGCTTTATTTAGGAATTGACAATAGAAACAACACTTGGGTATTGCATACTGCACAGAGTCTGTTCAAAATGTTGCTATTTTAGGATGATAGAAATGCCTTTGGTATTCAGGAAATACTTTTCACCACAATATGAGGATTGTGGTTACGAGAAGGATAGTCAACGAAATTTGACTTGTATTTATACATCGGTAAGTAGAGGGTACTTGCCTTAATTGCTTTTTCAGGTAAATGGAGAATTTACTTATAATTTGTTTGTAGAAATGTACATTTATTATAGAGATTTGTGAGTGGCTTTGTCTTTGATGAGGATCTCGAAAGAAACAGACCTAGTCACCGTGATCTTGCACTACGAAACCTTGGTTTTATTTTCGATGAGTCTATGTTAATGATAAAGAGCAATAATTGCCATATGGCTAAAAAATAACATTACAATTCATGGTATGAAAGAACAATGAATTTCGTACGTCTAGAAAATGTATTAGGTATGATTTTTAGTTCAAAAAAGGTAGGAAATTCATGTTAGCAAATAATATAGTTCAATTAATAAGAATAAAAAAATAATTATTGAACGGCATGTAATCCGTTCAACAGTTCCGTTCAACATAGTATGATAACGCTGCGTGGCTTAAATTAGAATTGCAAAGAGGACAAGACAAGAAAGACAGAAAAGAACAGGAAAGCGACGGTGTAACATATTGCTCAGATAGAACAATACCTTTTTTCTAAAATCAATTTCATTCCACAACACTTTCCCTTACAGGTGCAATGTAATTTGTCTAATGCTTTTGTAATATTTTTAAATCTGTTTTAAAGGGCAAAGAGTGCACTCGTATATGACTTCGACGTTTACAAGCATAATTTTGTAGTGACGGCTTCAGGGTGGTTTCATTTACCATGATTCCGTCATCACTATAACTAAAGTTGTCAACCTGGAAACTACAAGAAGAATATTGCTCCCAAGTAGATGTTACCCAGTGATTACCGGGCGATTTAGTGTAAAATCTCTACAAAATTAAATGATTTTAGTTCTTAATCCGATTCTAAGCCGCTTTTCTATTAGCAATTATTTCTTATTACTAATAGAATATAATACAAAAACTAGTGAAACTAATTATATTGATAAAGCTGAATAGGCGGATCGTTGTTTTGGTATTCGCCAAAATGCCATCTTCAGCGCCCATAGCGCCCATCGTCACCTTAAGAGTATTTAACTTCTCAAAACAATTGAGATACGATACGAAAATGTTCTCAATGGAGAGCACGAGTGAAATATAACAAAATTATCGCGTATTTAGCAGCAAATGGTAGATGGGCATCTTTGCTTTTCATCCAAATATGATAAAATGTTGTCAAATTATTCTGGATTAGTTTCAGTGGGCCAACCAAAATATGTGCGCCAACTTTTGTTGATTCCACGATATGTAACTTTCCACCCAGATATAGTTATTTTCCTTAATATGACTTATATTTTCGTTATAAGTTTACCTGCAATGCGTTTTCTTTTTATGACGAAGGTTTGAAGCGAAGTTACTGGTCTTTATAAGCAAATTTTTTGTTAAAAATTTTCGCTGAAAGCCTACTTATTAGAATTGAATGCGGATTAACGATGACAAAAGAATAGACTGAGAAAAAAATAGTGAAGGAACTGATTACACAGACCACCCAAACTACTACTTAACTGACAGGTCTGCTATTTCCACTCACTTAATAGTTTATGGGAATAACAAACTTTTGCTCTTTCATATGGACTATTTTTGACATGAACTGTTTAAAAAAATGTAATTAATTTAAATCAGTATGCCGAAACCTAAAGCTCCCCAATTGTTAAACGTATTACAACATTAACAAATTCCATTCCGTTATAAAGATTAGATTAGGTCAGTGCTGCAGTCTGAATAGAAAGACACACTTAGACTGTATAGTCCGTTGTGAAACGAAAACTAGAGATATGGATGTCCCTAGTTTCCCCGTTGAACCTTCCTACGTGCCTCAAGAAGCTCTTACGTCGGACAATATCTATATCATCCAGATCTCCTAAGTCTCTAAAGAAATAAGAGCCCAATGCTAACCGTATTACAATATTACGAAATTCCATTCCGTTATGTATAGGTAGGTTAGTTTAGGTCAGTGTGGCAGTCTGAATAGACAGGCTTGCTTAGACTGTGTAGTCCATTGTGATACGAAAACTAGAAAACGAAAACTAAAAATACGGATGTCTCTAGTTTCCTCCGTTGAACCTTCCTGCGCGCCTCAAGAAGCTCTTAATTCGGACAATATCTATATCATCCAGGTCTCCTAGTTCTCTAAAGAAATAAGAGCCCAGCGTTAAATCTATACAACATTATCGGTCTTACTACTGCAGTATACAACCAGTTAATAACGCGAGGCTCTAATCCCTATTGCTTCCATATTGCCCCTCTTGCACTCATATAGCGCCACTGTGGCCGTTTTTTGCCCTGTCCAGAATGTTGAGTTTGAAATTCAGCTACTTTTCAAATAATACACCAAGGTATTTTGCACAGTCCACGAAAGGAATTTCAGTCCCTCCTAGGGGGATAGGATCCACAGGTGGAATCTTGTACCTGCTGGTGAACAGAATCACTTCGGTCTCATTTGGCTTTACTCCGACATCGTTTTCCCTTGCCCACTTATAGTGAGAATGGCTCTTTGAACGATGTCCCTGAGTGTTTCCAAAAACTTCCTTCTTACTGATATTGCCCCAACGTCTGCCTATACGAGAACGTTGACACCAGCCTCCTCTAAAGAGAACAGAATACTGTTTAGAATGACGTTCCATAGTAGGGGGTAGAACACCATCCTGAGGTGTTCCCCTACTAGCAAATCTGTTCAGATCCGACGACCCTAATTTAACCCTGATACGTCGTACATTAGCCCCCTATTACTAACGTCTACTACCAGGTTCGATAATGCTGCGACTATCGGGAGAAATGTTATTAAATGACCCTTCTACTCGTATATCTAGAAAGGCTGCCGTTATGTAATTCTGAAGACAATCTAATATCATCTCTATCCTTTAATTTGCCTCAACACTTATATTTTCATCGTCCTTTGCACCTTTGTCCACTATCCTCGTCATCATAAAAATGTTAAATTCAAATTGATGTCGGTCTTTCTTTAATTCGAATACAACAATAATTCACAATTTATCAAGAACAACAATAACATAAAATTGCACAGCTAATATAAATTAAATTATTTTCAAGCCGATTTTAACACCTGGTTATCACTATAAATCACAAAGAAATAAAAAAAATGTGGGCTCGGAAACTCAGCAAAACCCCAAGAGTACCAAACACCAGTCACAAATAAATAAATACTCATTAGGGGTGTCATTTTGATGACAATAAACACAGCTGGATGCCATGAAACACGCAGTCTTAGTGACACCTCATCACACGCTCTTTGTCTGTCTCACACAGTTTGCTCTCCTGAACCCTGGCAACTACGTTCCTCTCCGAATGCCGCACTTTCATTCGCTATTACAGTATTTCGTGTCTCAAATGGCGCTAACTTAAGCCACAAATGGAAAAAAGGGTCACAGGGTTACAGGACAGGATGTTTGTGATGGCAGTTTGTGTGTTGTAAAAAGGTAATCCACTAAACATACACCGTAAAAGAGGCAGACAGGGAAGGAGTGATTGAGTAGCAACAACAAATACAGTAGAAAGGCTAATATGAAAATGACATGCAAAAAAGTGGAAACACGCAATTTCGTTTTAGCATCATTACAAATGCTGTTTGGGCAACGTGCTTCGAATAAGACCGCAATCAAAACAACATCAACTGAAGCATCAGCTACACCTCGCTCTTGTGCTGGTTTTACCCTCACTGATATTGGAGAAAAAAATCTCGGCATTTCTTCTTTTTAATAGCCAAAACCCAAACCTTAAACCGTCATGAAACACATTGAAACTGCATTTAATAGATTTTAGGGAACAATATGAGATAAACAAGGACAAGGATTAAAGTTTAGAACATCTCAACAAATAAATAATTCAGATAATCAGATTAAACGATTAAAGGATTGCTAAAGGATCTTTTAAAGATATCTCGGAACATGTAATGCATATAATTAATGAAAAATGTCCAATAAGAACAAAACAATAAAAGCTGCCGTATAAAAATTAGAGAAAGGCTACCTTTGCCTCTTTTTTTTTGTCATTTCTTCATTGAAAGACTATGTAGAGAATTCTGCAAACTCCTCTTTCTAAAGTTTAAAAGGAATTTTGAAACCACTCTGTTTTCAAGTATATTAAACTTAAACAAACATATATTGCAATCTAACAGCATACAGCAGACTTCAGGATTCTGCCAAAATTTATCACAGAAATGGCCGCGTTTACAGAGAAAATAACTGTTTTCACCAAAATAATTTTTGGTTTTCTCATTCGATTGTTTAAAATGTTTGAAATCAAATTTAATGAAAATTTTAAAATATCTGAAAAGAGTCTTTTGCTCCACAGCAAAAATTTGTAACGAGTACGTTAAACTCGTCGCATCGGATTAAATAGCTCATTGCTTTGGATTTCTTTATAACCATGATCGACCGCACAAACAAAACACTGCGATTCTAATTTATGTTCCCTTTGTAGCTGAGATTTTGACACTGGTGTCGGTAAAGCTGACATTCTGGCCTCAGTATAGATAAGACACTGGTCTCAATTAAGCTGGCATTCTGACCCCAATGGAGTTGCGATTTTGCTCTCAGCATAGCTGAAAGTCTTGTCCTAATAACGCTGGAAATATCGCCTCTGTATAGTTGAGAGCCTCACCTTAGTATAAAGGGTGCCCAACAAGAACGCAAGATATAGATTTGGCACCATTCGAAGTGTCATTGTTTGACATTTGAACAATTGTTATTGTTTGCTAGTAGAAGGTACGAGGTCAGTAAAAATGGAGCGCTACACGAATTCTCATTGTGAAATTGTTTTACCAAAATGGTGAAAGTTTTGCGGTTACAGTTCGCAAATTGCGATCAATTTGGGGTCACAATAATGCTACAAAAGAGTCAACTGTAAAGAGATTAATGGATACATTTGCCAAAACTGGGTCTGTTAGTGATGTAAAGACAACAACGCGCCGTCGACCAGCTCGATCGATCGAAAATGTCGCAGTTGTACGTGATGAAGTAGCTCAAACTCCATCCACCTCAATTCGACACCGAGCTCAACAAATTAGTGTCTCCAAATCCACTATGCAACGAATTTTGACGAAAGATTTGCATCTTCACGCATACAAAGTTCAATTGACTCAGGAACTGAAACCAGCTGATCATGGACATCGAAGGGAGTTCGTTAACTGGGTATTGGAGAGACGACATGAAAATGCTGATTTTGCCGATAAAATCATCTTCAGTGACGATGCCCATTTCCATCTTGATGGCTTCGTCAATAGGCAGAATTGTCGCATTTGGAGTGAGGAAAATCCTCGAGTGATTCACGAGAAGCAAATGCATCCTCAGCGTGTCACTGTGTGGTGTGTATTTTGGATTGGAGGAATCATTGGACTTTTTTTTACGAAAATGAGGCATGTCAAGCGCAAACAGTCAATGGTGTTCGGTATCGTGAAATGATAAGCAGTTTTTTCGTGCCTAGAAATGAAGAAATCAATGTGAAGGGCAGTGGTTTTAACAAGACGGCGCCACATGTCTTACAGCCAGAGAAACAATTCAATTGCTGCATCAGTCGTGTTATTTCGCGTTTTGGAGACCAGAATTGGCCGCCTAGATCGTGCGATTTAACATCATTAGACTTTTTCTTTGGGGTTTTTTGAAGTCTATGGTTTGCGCGAATAAGCCGAAAACGACTCAAGTCTTAAAAGAGGAAATTGGACGCTGCATTAATGAAATACCGCAGCATTTATGCAAAACGGTCATTGAAAATTTCATTAAAAGATCGCGTGTGTGCCTGCAAAGCCGCGGCGGCCATCTGCCCAATGTGTTGTTCCATATATAATCTCATTTTTTCTACTTTACGATATAATAAAGTTTCACGATTTTTTGTTAAATACCTGTGTTTTATTTAGAATTTAAATCTTGCGTTCTTGTTGGGACACCCTTCAGTTGAGATCCTGATCTTGGTGGAGTTGCGATCTTAGTCCCTTTATAGCTGACTGCTTAGTCTCCTTACTCCTGAGATCCAGTTCTCCGTATAGTTGAGATCCTTGTATCTATAAAGCTGAGACACTGTTCTTCGCAAAGTTGAGAACCTGCTTTCCGCAAAGTTAAAGCCAATGTCTCCCCATAGTTGAGACTCTGGCCTCCGTATAGCCAAGACTGTGGTCTCCACATAACTAAGTCTCTGGTCAACGTGAAGCTGAGATACGAGCCAACAAGTAACTCAAATCCTGGATTTTATATAACTCAGGACTTGGTTTTCATATAGTTGAGATTCTGGTTTCTACATAACTGAGATTCTGGTTTCTACATATAGTTGACGTTCTGGTGTCCGGTGGTGTCTGGTGGTCTCCTCGTAATTGGCATCCCCGCCTGCATGTAATGGATTACATTTTCAGCGTATAGCTAAGACTCTGGTCTCTGGTCTTGTATTGTTAAGACCTTGGTATTCAAATAAGGGAGTCTGCGTGTAGCTGAGACGTTGGTCTGATTGTAGTTAAAAAACTCAACGCAAACAACAGAGTCGATGGGCTTGGTATAGCTGAGATATTGATTTTAATATAATTGGGATAATGGACTAAGTTTAGTGCAGCTAACAGGCAAGTTATATTATGGCTGTGGTACTGGTCGCAGCATGCCTATCGTAGTTGATACATAGGGATCAGCGTTGCTGACATACTGGACTCGGCGTACCTGAGACAGAGCAATAGTAATCCTGTCGCTGTATGGATGATACTGGTTTTAGATTAGTTGACACCGATTACTGTTTAACTGGGATTAGTTAAGGATTATGATTAATTAAGACTGGTCTTAGAATGGTTGGCATCTTTGCCATGATTTCAGTTAGACACAGTATAACTGAGCCTCAACTGAGACTGTACTTCCAGCAAAGTCTCAGCGTAGATGAGATTGTAGCTTCAGTTCAGCTGAAACCCTGTTATTGATGCAGATAAGACTATGTTTTCGGTGTGTCTGAGTGTTAGCAAAAAAAAAAAAGGAGTATAACTCAGTGCAACCAAGACTGTAGCTATAGTGTAGCTTAGTCTTAGTGTATTCTTAGAGCAGTCACAAAGTAAGTAAGATTTTTGTGTCAGTATGCATGAGTATTCAAACATAGCTGAAAGTTTGTTTTTAATGTAGCTGATACTTTAGCTCTAAGCTGGAATATTTGTTCTCGTATTAATCAGACTTTGATCTCAGTCTAGTCTAGGTGTAACTGAGACTCTGGTTCACGCACTAAAATATACTGTAAGCCTTATTTCAGTATAGCTGGGACTCCAATCTCGCTTTGTGCTTTGAAAATATGATATCTGTTCAACAAATTTCTACTTATCTGGGATTCTGAACCATATTAGCTGAATCTCTGTGGGGGAAACGTGAGACTTTGATCAAATATTAAACATCTTTTGCCTCTTAAAATGATGATTTTTTTAGAATATCTCTGATATATTTGCAGCCTCGCACGAAGGTTTAATAGGTCAAGAAATATAAGATCCACATATAATTTTTTATATGACTACCTGTGTTAAAACATGAACTATGATGACCCGCTATTTATGCTAACATTCACCTTTGCATCCCATAAATGAGATATGAGAGAGCTTTTCATATTCAGCTTTTCACACTCTATTTTTAGGGTGAGTTTAAGGACTATTCCGAACATCACAGTTTCGAGAAGAATTTACAAGAATTGTCGAGTACTCAACTACTCGAAGTGCACGTCGCGGCATAATCTGGAATGTTGATCATTATATTATCGCATAATACTTACCAAAATTAAAAAAAAAAAATGACAAAATTCTTGTGCTCCTCATACTATGACCGATTTAGCCCGTTTATTCGAACATTCATCTTTCTTTCGACTGCTCCGAACTTATTCAAACTTTTCACATATCGGACATTGTGTAGATTTTGGTCTCCAAATGAGAATGGATTGCTGGATAGCGGCGAGTTTTAAATGGACCGCCTCGTAATTGATAGACCGCCTGAATTTTCATCTATTACATTATATTACTTTATAGCTCTTATAGCTAACCATTCTCATTCTTATACCTCCCATATAAATGATCTATTTAATTCATGTATCCTTATATGCATATCTTTTGTCCTGTTTCACTAAATTCAGTCAAAATTGTTACATCTTAAGCGTTTGCTAAGGAAGATGCAGAGAATAAGAATGGAGAGCATTGTCGTACTCCTTCTGGTACCTGCCATAAAACTTCTCCGATTTTCCGAAATGCAATCTTATCTTTGTAACTAGCAGCCGGCTGAAATCTAAATTTTAGACCATTGCATTGATTTGTAATGCTTAATAAATCCTGAGAAAATCAACAGATTAACTAAGCCTCTTCTGGTACTTTACATGCAAATGGCTAATTTAACCTGTACATTCTTGGTTTCATATCTAAATACGATTTGGCTCGAGGAAAACATGGTCGATGATTGGAATTTGAGTGTACTGTGTCCTGTTTTTATACAAAGCGATTCAAATGTTTATAAAAACTATCACGGTATCAGTCTGTTACTCATTGCTTATAACGTCCTGTCGAGTGTGCTATTTAAAAGACTAAAGCCGTTTCTAACTTACCTGATTCGACCTTATCAGTGTGACTTTAGACCTGGTAAATCAACAACTGACCAGATATTCACACTACGACAAATTCTGGAAAAGATCCGAGAAAAACAGATCGACACATACCATCTTTTCGTTGATTATAAAGCTGCCTTCGATAGCCCGATACGGCTAAAACTGTATGAGGCCATGTTCGAGTTTGGATTTCCTACGAAGGTTTTACATCTTTGTAGGATGGCGCCGACTGACACGATGTCTTCAGTAAAATTAGGCAAAGATCTAAGCGAGCCTTTTTACACCAAACGAGAATTTAGGCAGGGCGACAGTCTATCTATGTTACTCGCATATGCAGATGACATAGATATTATTGGCCGAAAACTGCGAGATGTTACTGCAGTTTTCTCAATCATCGAGAAAGAAGCAGCGAAAATGGGTCTGGCGATAAACGAGGGTGAAACAAAGTAAAGAGTCTACTCGTTTGGGACTCTGTGTGAATGATGTCAGCATGGAGATAAAGAGGAGAGTATTGCTTGCTAACAAATATTACTATGGGCTAAGCAAGCGATTCAATGATAAAACCCTATCTCGATAAACAAAAATCCTACTGTACCAGACGTTGCTTCTACCTGTCTTGTTATATGGCGCAGAATCCTGAGATATGACGCAAGTGAATGAATCCGTAGTGGCAGTTTTTGAGAGGAAAATACTCCGTCTGAGTCATGTTGTGCGGATGAACCCAAATGCTCCGGCATGGAAAGTTTTCGACAACGAACTCGATGGACGGCGCAGAAGAGGGCGACTACATCTCCGTTGGAAGGACCAGGCTTTTGAAATAGTACGACGAATTAGAGGAGATCAGAAGATCGAAGCGCTAGGAATTATTTTCTACGGGCCTCATATAATAGATAAGGATATCTATTTCAGTCGCTACCTAAGAAGAAGAAAAATATGATTCTTAGCTTCATATCTTCGAAGCAGTTGCACTGAATTCAGTCAAATTTAAACACGTCATCTGACACACATCTGCATTGCATTATGGTATCTTGCAAAATGTGGAAAAATAGACCAGATAACCACTGACTTTCTGTTACTTCCCATACAAATTACCTCCTTATATAAACCGTAATTTCTAGATTTATATCTTATCTTAGCAAGTATTGGACTTTTAATGAACTGACGTCTGCAAATAAAAATGGTCCAAATTGTCAATTTCTTTCTCCGCTCCCACTTAAAAACTAGCTGAATTGGAGAAACCTCATGCTTGTGAGACTCACTGAATTTCAATTAATTTCAGGTTCGATTTTCTTTTATTTTGCGTTATTTCAGAGCAATAAAATGTGATGATTTACTGTCTTTTTTTTTTTTTTGGTACTCCACACACTTTTCCATCAGTACAAGATGGTGAAGATACTGTAGTCAAGTTCAACTGACTGCAATTTCTATACAAGTTTAGTATTTAGTTTTATTTCATCATTTTCATGATTCTTTTTTAAATTCAAAATTTAAATACTTACATTATACATTATATTTGCCATCTGCGTACGCAATTCCTTTTCTGAATGGATTTACATCTTTCAACACATGGCATAGTGTTTATCCACTGAGCTATAGGGAAAACCTTATGCATACTCGTATAATTTTTCTTCACTGCTTTTGTAGTCCGCAAAATGTTTCCTAAGCAGTGGAGTCTCTTTACACTTCCTGATGTTTCGTTTTTTGTTTTCCTTTCCCCTGTCCCATTTGACAAAATGTTTCTCCGAGTCAAAAATTCCTAAGCCAACATTAAAAATGTAACCAGTGCGTTTCTTCCTAATGTTGTGCAATTGGTGCTTCTTGCTGTGCTTGTGTGTGTGTGTATTTAGGACGAGTAATTGTTCAACAGGAAGGCTTACTGCATTTCACTTTTGGTGCGAATTTGTGAATGTGTAAGTGGACAGACAGGCTTTGATATTCATGTGTAGTAGTTAATGGGTAGCGAATAGTTGTCTACAAAACCATTGCAAAATCGGATGTTTAAAATATTTTACAAGAAATGTAAAAAGTTTGCAACATTCTTAGGCCATTACTTAGATAAAAAA
Source organism: Philornis downsi (assembly GCA_019455685.1). Taxonomy (NCBI): domain Eukaryota; kingdom Metazoa; phylum Arthropoda; class Insecta; order Diptera; family Muscidae; genus Philornis; species Philornis downsi. The sequence continues at coordinate 658,002 of JAHXMU010000197.1, forward strand.
AAAGTGTTGAAGCATGGGAAAAAAAATATTTAACAAGTTTTAATCATTTTTGTATGTGGCAGGAATTTGTGGGGATTTAATGTTGGTCTTCATTAGGACTTATCATTATGTAAAGATAAAAATAAACGTAAGAAAGTTGTCAGTTTTAAAAGTTGTCAGCTGCTTTGAAACACATGATTAAAAAGAAAACTCAAGTTTCATGCATTCAATGAATGGGAGACATGGGATGATTCTTATCCACATAACAACTACTACTGCAATGGCGATACTGATGGACAGTTTTTCAAAGTTTTTGCTATACTTGCCGATTACTTAACTAATCGTAGTTTTTGCTTGAAACCACCGTCATACACGATAGTCGAGTATACCATCTCTGGCGCCATGTAGCTCATTGACTCTTGAATGATTCGGTATGCAAAAAGAAAATTGACCAATCTGACGTATCATCTACACGTCACTAGTTTGAAATATATTATTTTGGTGGAAATTGGCAACCTTATAAAACATATGTTTTAAGATTCAAGGAACCACATTGTTCAGTATTTAATTTGAGTCGTCAAAAGTAATTTCTCACTGAATTTGTAAACATGGAAAAAATTTATCACCATTATGTAATTCAATATTTCCATTTGAAAGATCTCAGTTCAATCTAGATTCCACTCTGGATATGTCCGCTCCTTTCTTCACGACTGTCAAATATTGGGTAGTAGAGTTTAAACGAGGCCGAACAAGCTGCCAAGGCGAACACCGTACGGGTGGACCAGTGGAGGTGTCCACGCCAGACACGGTTAAAAAATGAAATGATCATTGGCTAAAAATGCGTGAGCTAGCTGCAATGATAGGTATTTCAAAGAGTGTTCTACATTACATATTGACCGAAGATTTGAAGATGAGAAAGCTGTGCGTAAGATGAGTGCCACGCTTGCTTTCAATAGAGCAAAAATAGTGTCGTGAAGATGACAATAAATATAGAACGTCTTCTCTGCAATTGCCCCGCCCAGGCGAAAAGGCAGGGATCAACACTGGGCTCTTATTTTTTTAGGGACCTAAGAGATCTGGACGATATAGATATTGTCCGACTTAACAACTTCTTAAAGCGAACTAAAACCATCCATATCTCCAGTTTCCGTGTTATCACAATGGACTATGTAGTCTAAGTGAGTCTGTCTATTCAGACTGCTACACTGGGCTAAGCTAACCTAGATTCTACTCCTGGTGCAGTCTGCTCCTTCATTTGCGACTTCAAAATATTGGATAGCAGAGTTTAAACGAGGCCGTAGGAGTTGCCAAGACGAACACCGTAGTGGTCGACCAATTGAGATGTTCACGCCAGACACGGTTAAGAAAATCCAAAAACTGGTATTGAATGATTGTGGGCTGGGAGGGCGTGAGGTAACTGAAATGATAGGCATTTCAAAAAGCGCTATACATATATATCGTATATTGGCCAAAGATTTGAAGGTAAGAAAGCTATGCCCAAAATGGGTGCCGCGCTTGCATTCAATACAGCAAAAACAGTGCCGTGAAGATGTTTCAGTGGAGTGTTTGACGATGTCTCAGCGCAATAAAGCCACATTTTTGCTTCGATTTGTAACCATGGATGAGATATGGGTCCACAACTTTACAACTGAGACAAAGGAACAGTCAAAGTAGTGGACGGGAATTGGGAGAATCGTGTCCAAAGAAGGCGAAGACAGTTTCATCTGCAGGCAAGGTCAAAGCGCCTGTTTGGGATTATTTTTATTGATTATCTTCAGAAAGGAAAAACCATCAACGGCGAACATTATGCCAATTTATTGCAACGTTTAGGTGATCATATTATGGAAAAAAGTTCATATTTTGCGAAAAAGAAAGTGTTGTTTCGTCAATACAATGCTTCTGTTTACACATCGACTATTGCGGTGACCAAAATTAATGAATTAAAGTTCGAGTCGCTATATCACTCACCTAAATTGCCAAATTTAACTCCCTCAGACTATTTTCTATTTTCAGATTTGAAAAAATGGTTCGGTATTAAAAGATTTGGTAAGTAATAATTTGGAATCTGCAGTTGTTGACTATTTTAAGGAGTTTGACAGTTACTATAAACTTACTACTTACTTAATGTAAACAGGGTATAGAAACTATAGGATATCGCTTGAAAAAGCGTATGAAGCTAAAAGGAGATTATGTTGACAAATAAAGAAAAATTTTCCTAACTTGTCTTGTTTGTTACGTTGGCTAGTTTTGGAACCGCACACGTATTTGTGAGCACGTAGAGCAACCTGTGCACCTTTAATATCGCTACCATTATTAAAGCGATGAGGCTTTCAAGTTCTAGAGATGACTGTTTGAATTAATAAAATTACTTATGTTTTAATGATTTGTGTTAATTTGTTAGCCAGCTTGTGAGGATTTTCCGTAGATGAAATGAAATTTTAAATCAGTGTAGCATGGAGTCCCCAGGGAAGTATATTGGGCCCCTTGTTATTTTCTCTGTGCATAAATCACTTGGAAAATATTGACTTATCAGGTAAAATGTTTGTGTACGTTGATGATATTGCCATTTTTTATCCATATAAATATGAAATGGCTGTAAAGCCTTACATAGAACGAGGAGCAAGTCTATTAATAGAAAAAAAAAAAAACGAAATTGATAAGATTTAGACCACATAGTCGGTTCAACGACAGCTTTAGTATATACGTAGATGGGGAAGAAATTCCAGAAGTTAATTCAGTTAACTATTTGGAATTATATGTTCAAAGTAATCTTTCTTGGACACTGCATATAGAGTATCTGAAGTCTACAGTATCACCTGCCACAGGTTTATTGTATAAATTTAGAAATAAATTTGATCGAAATACCAAGTTTCTAATATTTCAAGCTTTAGTTCAAAGTCATTATAACTATTTAGCCATTATGTATGGTTGTAAAAACCTTCTTTTTTTTATTATTATTTTTATCAATTTTCTAGTAAACAACTACAATATAAATTTGCCTCAGCGCCTCTAGGGCATTATTGAGGCTAGCTAGCAACAATTTAACAGTTAACTTATATTTTACATAGAATAATCAATAATAAAAATGTTTTTTTTTTTATCGTTATGGAGTGCAATGTATTATATAAATATTTTTGTTTAAAAAAAAAATTTCAGTTATATAAGAAGCATCTCAATACTATCAAACAAGTATTGTTTCAGTGTTTTTTTTTTTAAAGAGGGAAATCGACTGCAAATCTTTTATTATATGCGGTAATTTATTGTATTCAACGCTACCCAAGTACTCAATTCTCTGCTTTGTTTTCTCCAACCGACATATGACTGGATATATGTCACTACTGTTTCGGGTGTTAAATGTATGACCAACTCTTCAAAAAGAAATCGTGTGATGTCCCATGTTATGAATAGCTTTAAAAACATAAACTAAAAGTTGATTTGTATGCAGTCCATGTATTGGTAAAACATTCTTAGCCACATTTTTGTACAACGGTAAAGTGGAATATGTTTTTGGTAAATTATAAATAATTTTCAGGGCTCTGTTTTGCATGACTTGGAGGGATTTTAATTCGGCGTTTTTCTTGTGTCCGTATATAATTGCCTGGTAATTCAAATGACTTTGGATTAGTGTTTGAATTATAATATATTTAGTGTTCTTATTAAAAATGTTTTTGATTTTATATAAAATATCAAGAGCTGGTGCTACTTTGGTTTTTATATGGCTTATATGTTGATTCCATGACAAATTACTTTGTATTTTAATTCCCAAATACTGTATGCTTTTAACTTCTGCCCATTTACAAAAATTGAACAATCGTTATGATTCCTGTGCGATTGCGGTTTAAATCGTATAAATTTAGTTTTGTTTGCGTTTAACATTAATCCATTAAAACGAGCAAATTCCGTTATCAATTCTGCATCACGTTCAACGCTTATTTTCAGAATTAAATTTTCCTTGTACGGATAAAACAAACACAAGTCATCGGCAAACATAAAAAGTTTTCCATGAAGCTGCAGATTATTAATGTAGTTGATATACAATTTAAATAACAGAGGGCCCAAAACGCTGCCTTGTGGAACACCGTGTACAACGGGAAGCACAGAACTTTTTTCTTTGTTTACAATCACATACTACTTCCGATTCTCGAAATAGTTTTTAAATAATGCTAATTCTTTGCCTCTGATTCCGTAATATGACAACTTTTGGCACAATATCGAGTGATCCACAAGATCAAAAGCCTTAGTAAAATCTTAAAAAATTCCACCAACTGCAGAAAATCCTGTATCTAGGCCGTCATATATGTAATTAATATCATTAACCACTGCTTCTTCTGTACCGCATCCACTTTTAAATCCATATTGGTTTCCAAACAAGGTACGCCGCAAGCTGAGAATGCATAATTTTTACAAATACTTTGTCCACAACCGATAGCACAGCTGTTGGTCTGAACTTATCAACAGAACTCGGATTAATTCCCTTAGGTATTGGCATTTCTGAATTAAAATCACGCCAGCGGCAACAGAATAAAGCACTAAAAGCTGTAGCGAACTTGCCAATTTCACATTGTACGCTTTCTCTGTATAGAGATGTTTTTCCAACAGTTTTGCCAGTACATGTATATGACTGTTATAAATTAAAATTGCTAATATATGTTTTCAAATGCTAGCATAGTATTGGCCATCACACGATAAATTTTTCCCGAAATCAGTATATTTTCAATACGAGAAATAATGGCAAGTAGCTATGTGTCGATCTGAAACAACAAAACAGCGTATAGAACATTCTGGTAATAGTCAGTACAATATTTTACCACAACAGTTAAAATCACTAGAAATACTTTCATTATTTAAATCGTCAATGAAAGGGTATTTATTGCAAAATGTCGAAAAGCTTCTGATATGAAGTTTGAGCTAACATTGAAGTACATGTCAAGAAATAAGATTTTTCATAAATGTGTTTGTATTTTGTATTAAAACTATTGTTATTATACAAACAATTTTGATGTAATTATTTTGCCACCTAGCCTCTATAATGCCATGCGGCGCTGAGGCTTAATTTGTATGAATATGTATGATATTATAAATTAAATAAATAAATAAAAAAAAAATTTACATTACACAGATTTTTTCATTGCGATTGATTTCCAAACTACCTATAGATTTATAACACATTAACAAAAAAAGTTGTGTGTGAGTTTTGGAAATTCGTTATGTTTAACACCTGTCATGTGTTCTGTTACACAATTTCCAGCGCTTATCGTTCAAAACTTCTTGCGGTAATAGAACCGTTAACTTTTTTTTCAGAACACATGCACTGATTAGTGAAGAATACTAGTCAGTTTGGTTTCAGTTTGCAATATATTAACATGGAGTGGGGCGTTAAAGAGAATCGAGTCGGCGTAATAGCGTTGCATAAGTGCGGAAAGAGTGCTGGCCAAATTTTCGAGTTGCTAAAACCACTCGGAATATCAAGAATGTTCGTTTATCGTGCTATTGCTCGCTTCGGCGAATTGTCAGGAGTAGAAGACAGGCCAAAAAGTGGTCGCCCGTGCGTTGTCCGTACGAGTGCGGTAGTAAAGGCAGTGCGTGAAAGAATTCGGAGAAATCCCCTTAGAAAGCAGAAAATCATATCCAAGGAACTGGATATATCAACCAGATCCATGTCTAGGCTGATTCGGGATGATCTGCATATGAAAGCCTATCGTCGGTCCACGGGGCATCTTCTAACTCCTCAGCTAAAAAAAATTTGGCTGGAAAGATGCAAGCGACTTTTGCAGTGGCACGCGGACAATAGCCATGAAAACATTCTGTTTACGGATGAGAAAATTTTTACCGTGGAAGAAGTTTTCAACAAACAAAATGACAAGATTTATGCCACTTCATCTAAGGAAGCGAAAAAAGTTGTTCCAAGGGTTCAACGTGGCCATCATCCCTCTTCCGTAATGGTTTGGTGGGGGGTCTCCCACCATGGTGTCACATCCCTCTATTTCTGTGAAAAGGGCGTAAAAACTGGTGCAAAGGTTTACCAAAAAGATGTGTTAGAGGGTGTTGTGAAGGGTTTGACCAATACCCTTTTCAATGGAAGTAGATGGATCTTCCAACAGGACTCTGCTCCTGCGCACAAAGCTAAAACCACGCAGGAGTGGCTCAGAGTCAATATTCCTGGCTTTATAGCAGCAGAAGATTGGCCATCAGGGAGTCCACATCTCAATCCACTGGATTATGCTTTGTGGTCAGAATTGGAGAATATGGCTTGCAGGACTCCCCACAGAAATTTGGGAAGCCTTAAAACAGCATTAACCAGAGCAGCGTCCTCGATCTCCATGGAAATCGTACGTGCGGCTATAGCCCAATGGCCACACCGTTTGAAAGCTTGTGTTAAAGCAAAAGGCGGCCATTTCGAGTGAATACAATTTTTTTTTTAATAACCAATATTGTCTTCTAATAAATGAAATAATTTTGAATACAATATGAATATTGTTTTTTTTTTTTATCGCGTTTTATATTTGTAACAGAACATATGGCAGGACTAGGTATTTTTGATAGTTAGGCGTGTAGTTTATAAAAGGTTACATTACCCATAGTAGGCCTGTAGCAGATCGTTATAAAGCAACTTAATCAAAGTTCATCAATGATTTGGTTTCATTGACTTGTACGGCAAATCATTCATTCATGTATTGTCTTATTATTTGCCTTGTATTATTTGTCCCTTTCAGTACTTACCCTAAAGTAATCCGCATTTTAGAATCCTTTACATTTCCCCTATTAAATTGTAAAATAACAAAACGAATTTTCAAATAAATAAACCGAATTGAAATCAACACAAAATCCAATAAATAAAATAAAATAAATAATTTAACGGTGGAAATAAAACGGAGCAGAAACAAGCCAAGAATTTATTTTACAACGATAAGGGGGAGACATACCATAGAAAGACAATAATGACAAGGACCATCAAACCTTTGTATTTGTGAGTAACTCAACCACTTTCCTTCCTGGCGTTCTGTTCTGTTTTTCTTTTTTTTTTTTTTGTTGGTTCTGGAAATGCGGTAAAAGGCAGTTGAAATAAAACACACAGGGATTGTTTTTTGGTTTTTGTTTTTTTTTTTTTGT
>JAHXMU010000197.1:674056-793425 GCA_019455685.1 Philornis downsi
AAATTTTAAAGAATATTTCTTGAAATATAAGAATAATCAAGTAAAATTAAATTTTGGGAAAATGTTGTTCAAAACAGGATTAATTTTTATAATAACGAGTATTTTATTACAGTCAAACTTTTTTAAGAATAGTTATTTACCATAACTTAATACGTTTCCATTCGAGTTTCTTCTTAACTCAGGTATAGAAACGTAATGATAATAGCGATGCAAAGGCAGGCAACCAGTATGTCTGATAATGCGCACCAATATTGTCGTTCATTGAAATGGATCGCTTAACAAATTTAACTTGAAATTGCAGTTTCAGCGGCAAAAATTCAATTACTGCATTAAAGGCATTGGAATATGTGAAATATAGTATTAATAATGATCTGTTAACGTGGAAAAATATTGCAGTTTCAACGCCATTAGATTACTTTCACTTGTACGTGTGGAATATAGAAGCAAAATTCGTTCCTTTAATTTTCGTCAGCATTTGAATGAGTCAGTCTTCGTAAGGCAATTTTTTTGGAATTTTCAATTATTTGATTTTAGGACTTGACTTAAATCAGGTGAAATACTGGGAAAACTTTGTAAAATTGGTGTAAATATAAAATGGGGAAGAAAATGTATTAAAAGTTGTTAAGCAAAAAACATCTGACAGTAAAATCTTATTAAATACTATGAAAAAAAAAGACATAAAATAATTATAATTAAGAAAGTTTGACTGTAGTTTTTAAAAAATTAAGTTTCAAAAACTTATTAACGTATTAAAAAAACTATAAAATATAGGTGAAAATTTAACTAAAATATAAATTTTAAAATCTAAAAAAAAAAATAATATTATGAAAAATATTACAAAGTAAATAATTTTTAAATACTTTTCGGATATTCAAAGAGAACATAAAAGCAGTATTGATTAGCTTAAATTATGCCGTATACTAGTATTTGAAGTATGTGAATTAGAGGCTTATAGAAATTATCACCGTGATAGCTTTTAAGTTGTTGATAATGATTACCAAATCCCTTTCGCTGTGAATATGAGTATCCTTTCCATGTTTTATCTGCACATCCTCTGCGAAATAGTACTTCTATTTGTTTGGTTCACAAAAAATGGGACACCTTATTGATGGCTGATTTTATGGCCTCTCGTATACGGAGATCATGGAAAACGTTATATGTGTTACATTACATAAGTTCTCAATCAGCATGTATACATAGTTGACAAAATATATAGCGAATTTAAATTGAAAGTATATATTAGGTAATACTGATAGCATAACTGTTGTAGTGCAACTTGTGAAATGTACAAAACAGGGATGATACCATTTCTAGGATAAATTTGTATCGTCTTGCCTGAATGCCTGAATACTGGTTAAATAGTGTTGTAACACTTATGTATATTTCAAATACGAATGAAATATGCATGGATATTTTCTAACAATTACCAATTTTTGATTTTATATCCACTTTTTGCGGCATATTCATGAATAAATTTGTGCAGACTCGAACATAGAAGAGGTTAAAGATTTTGTTTAATATTTATCTATATTTTTTAACAACTCAATCTTGAATAAATTTATATAGACCCGCTAAAATAATTGGTATCTATACGATGCCTAACAATTTTCTAAAGGCCTATACATTTCTGATTTGTGATAAATTCTGTTTGTCATAGGTATCGCTATAAATTAAAAAAAAAAATAATAATTCATTTCACTTTGTTGAACAATTTTAGAATTTGTTAAATTTTACAAAAACTTTATTTTTTTTTAATTTCAAATTTTGTTTTGAAATTTTTTACTATAGTATGCATACGCGAAAAATGACGAAGAACCCTTCCCCTTTGTTATCTTTAAAATTGTGTTTTTTTTTTTTAAAAATAACGTATTTTTAATTTTCATATAGCGTTTATAGAGCGTTATGCGCATATTATTTGTGATAGCAATTAATAATCTTAAATTTCTTTATTATTGAATAATATAAGAATTTTGTAACTTGCTTTTCTTAACGTTGAGGTGTATTAGAAACTTATTTCCTCCAAATCGACTAATAAATAGTCTTATTTTTTTCAAAATTTCAAAAATGTATGATTTTTGCAAAATGCTTTCAAAACTTGAAAATTGTTAAATTGTTTTAAATTTTATAAAATTTTTTCTTGGTAATCTTTAAGTAATATTATGTATATTTTTGTTACAAAATTCTAAAATCTGATTCCTACAGAAAATTTCTAAAATTTGATAAATATTAGAGAAATTACATATTTTTTCTACAGAAAATTTTTGAAAATGAAAATTTTTGTTTCGAAAATCTGATTGAATGAATTTGAATAATATTTTTCGAGATATCGAACAATTAATTAATTATGAAATAAATTCACTAAGTTTTTGAAAAAATGTATAGAAATTTTTAAAAAAGAGTTAAAATTCGAGTAATCAGCAACCAAATGTATCATTAAAGGCTAACTGCCAATAGTGATCTAAATATTTAATGCTTTAAATTACATTTTTTACTGATTTATCAACTTTGCCTGTTATTTCACAAATTGTACTATAGTTTCGTCAACTATGTGCCTAAGGAAAAAGTTTATCGATAGTTAATTTTTCTATAAAATTAAAATTTATAAACGTAGCATTTGTTCTAGTAGCAGTTGTAGTTTCAATGTTGGGAAATTAGTTTATCAAAAAATTCTGAAATATTTGAAATACATTTGTAGGTTTGTTGTTCTTTTATAGCAAAAAGGACATATTTTTCAGGAAAATGTTTATAAAATTTCATACTAATCTCAAGAGGATTACAATCGTAGTAGTAGTAGCAGTTTATCGATGTCGTTGCTGGGTTTGGTTAAGTGGTTTTTGTTTGTGTTTTGGTCTTTAAAATTTTATTTTAAAAAATAGTTTCAGATAGTTTTGTTTTGTCGTTCTAATTAAGTGCTGTTCTTATAGACAAAAGGGTGGGGTTTTTTTTGTATAATATTTTGTTGGTTTTATGGTTTCACATGAAAACATGACTGTTACAGTTGCTGGTTACTATCGCCAAAATATATATATTGTTGTATCATTGTCTTAATGTTAATGACGGGGTGCGGTGGTGGTTGGTTAAATGATGATGACGATGATAATGATGATGGTCAGAACAAAGGAAAGAAAATGGTTGAGTAGAATATATATAAATATATATATTTGGTTATGAGTTCTTCATGAATGATGACACAACTAAAATGCATGAAGAGTTCGAAGACGAAACAAATCGAAAATTAAACGAAATCGAATCGAAAAGTTAAAAAGTTTCGAGAACTGAAAGAGAAAATGCCAAAAAATGAAGAGGTTTTTTGTTTTGTTGTTTTATATATGGAAATTTTATTAGTAATTCTTGTTACTGTTGTTAATTTGTTGCAAATTTTGATTTGGTATAATTATAGAGTTTTGTTGTTGTTGTTGTATTTTTTTTTTGTAGTTGTTAAATATATGTAGTCATAGCATTAAAAATATACTTAAGAAATAAACTTATGCTTATGGAAATGTAAATCATGGAAATAAATTTAGAGTTCATACCTAACAGCAGTTTGGAAATGCTGGTTTTATTCTTTCACTGTGATCCATTCGGGACAAGACTGCCAGTTAAGGTGGTGGTGGTGGAGACTCTTGATTTTGAAATTGCGGCTACTCAAGGTGGCTCCGTAGGTGGCTCTTACTATATCTGATACTTTTCCCACTGATTCTGGCTGTTCCTATACTGTGTGGGGTTGCTCTTTAAAACCTCCTCTCCATTGTAACTCTTCAATGCCCTCATTTTTTGTTTGCTTTACTCTTTTGCACGTTTCTTTTTCCTAGTTCTTTATTCTCATTAATATCTCATAGTACATTTGCCAGAATTTCGCCTGCAACCATATTACAAAGACCAACAGCTGTTGCAACATTGGCCGTTGTAATAGCTCACGCTGAGTGCGCCGCTTGAGTTTCTTGAGCAGTTGATTTGTCCTTGATGGTTCGGCTTGTAACTCATGATAATTTAAATTGTAATTGTAATAGTAGTAATTATTGTTTTTATAAAATTCTTCGGTATGATAAACAAAAGGGGTGGCGGAAGTTTGATGAGTTTCAGCATCATCATTGCCATCGTCATTATAGACGGTATTCTCGGTAGGATCTAGGGAATTATAAAGATAGTCAGCATGATCTACTATGCCATCGGCTGGCTCTAATACAGAATGATCTACGTGTCGGCTGCCATTGTTGCTAGTAATGGTGTGGTTAGGATATCTATTAAGTTGTTGTTGTTGTTGATATTGATAGCTATTATATTGTTGTTCTTGTTGTTGTTGCTGATGTTTTATATTTGGGTATTTTTGTGGTTTACGATAATATTACATAATGACACATTTGCCCTTTTCAGCCCACGGATTGTTCTTTTTATCCGGAGCATTTATCAATGGATCATTTTTTTCATTCTCCTCGACAAATGAACGCATTCTAGAAAGGAAAAAGAAATAAGAGAAAATTATTGTAAGTAAGAATTCATTATTAGTAAATGATGATAAGTTTGGAACGTAATTTATCGTAAATTTCCTTCCAAAATTAAAAACATTTTCTCATTGAACTTTATCAGATAGCTTAAATTTGACGCTATTACTCCATATATGCATCAGAGAGCTATTTAATTATTTCCCTTTTTAAACGCTTTGCATGTATAATCTCATACGATATTTGATATTTAATATGAAATGGTTTTTATTTTCTTTCATTCTTATGGAATATAAAATTATTTGCGTCACCCGAACTGTATTAAATAGCCATTATTATAGCACTTCAGCTATTTTGGTTCTTAAAATAGGTGTAGTTTAATGAAATTAAAGTCAATAAATAATCTGTATAATTTTATTAATATAGCGACACCCGTCCAAATTATATATATGGTTAAAATAATAAGTACACCCTATATTTATTTTAAAGGCTCGAAGACGAAAATTTATTTAAATTAAAAGAAGAAACAAATACTATTTTTTTTGTTATAACATTAGAAATAAAATAAATACTAAAACGATAAAAAAAAACAAAAATTAAATTCAGTATTTTCCAAAAAGTAAGAAACTAATCAAAAAAACATTGGACAAAATAATAAGTACATAATACATACAAATAAGGAAAAAAGTAAAAAATCAAGTTTTTTCTACTAAATTGGCTGTTTCGTTAAAAGCCGGTATATCCACCTTTATTTTCAATTGTTTTGTTGACTCTTTTTAGCATGATGACAATAAGCTTCCTCCAGGTTTCTGCTTGTATTTCATACCAAGTTTTTTCAACCAAATTCCATAACTGATCCTTATTTTTTAAAACCTCCTTTCCAATTCCTTGTTTCAACTCTTCCCAAAGATTTTCGATTGGATTTAAGTCCGGAGATTGACTTGGCCGGTGATGAAGGGCAACATTATTATCTTGGAACCAATCCTTTAACAACTTTGAAGTATGCTTCAGATCGTTATCCTGCTGGAATGTCCATCTAAGAGGCATACTTTCCGCAGCATAGTTCAACATCGTATTTTTCAAGATATCTTTGTGGTGGAATCTGGTCAAAGTGTCGGTAATTCGACACCTCGAACCGACACCATACCACGGGAAACTCTCCAGAATATAATATGGCCGCCCCCGTGCTTGGCCGCCTTCGTTGAACAGCGAACATGAAATTCCTTACCCTTAGGACGTTGAGTATTCCGGGCACAGTCGTTTCCAAATACATTAATTTTTATTTCATCGCTCCACAAAATGTTTTGCCATATTTTTTTTTTAACCGTCTCCGACCAATTGGAATGGCTTCTTGCAAACGTTAATCTAGCCTTTAATTTTTTTTTTCTTTTTTTTTGTCTAAGCAAAGGAACTTTTGTGGTTATCCGTCCTGATAAATGTACTTCTTGTAGTCTACGACGAACCGTTCACAATAAAACTACATTTTTAATTTCTGCTGAAATCGCTTTTGAAGACATAAACGGGTCCTTCTTCGCAAATGTTACAATACGGATATTTGTTGTTTTTTAATTTTTTTTGGGCCTTCTGCGAGTTTCAACTGGCTTTTTAGGCTTTTGTACAAAAAATAGCAACCGATTTATAGTTTCTGCTACAGAACAAAGACTTTGGCCACTTTATCTTAGTATTGAAACAATTTTTCTATCCTCCGGAGAATAATGACTTTTTCGACCAACGGCTGATTTTTTTTAACATAATATTTTGTTATGAATAAAGATAAACAACAGTAAAATAACCAGCTTTTCCAAAAAGACTACAGCAGACTGTGACAATATTAAAGAATTGAGCAATGTATTTATTATTTTGACCAAATATTGAAATCACACCTGAACAAAACTAACTTACAATGAGAACAACGGGAAAGACATAGGTTTGTTTTTAATTTTAACTGCATTATCATATTAAAGTTATTTAAATAAAAGAGAATTGCCATGTTTACTTGCCGCTAAAGTAACTAATATTAAACATAAAACAAAAATAAGCAGGCGTACTTATTTATTTGACCATATGTGCATACATTGAAATATATATACATGAAGAAGAATAAATCCTTCTTGATTATCTAAAAATTTCCTTTTTAACCAATAAGTAACTACTATTAACTTCAGAAAAATAACCGTTCAGTCTAAGACGGCCGAATAGCTCCTTATTGTGGTATGATATTAATTATAAAAGCTAACAAAATAAAGTTATCTTATGTATAAAAATAATTTAAATTAATCATACGTTAATAACACACATCCTACTTGATAAGGAATTGGAGGCGTATAATTTATATTAATTGTTAACTTAACGAAAAATTTTATGCCAGAAAAATTGTGCATTTCATATCAAATGTATGGACCACCACTTACAGACTTAAACCTTTAAATATAGATTTTGTAGAGTTTTAAACGGTTTTATGTGAAAAGTAAATGACTAATGAAAAGTCCAAAAATTTGCTAAGATCTTAGTTAGTTTTTGTTTGGCATTTTCACCACTATTATTATTATTTCTTTCACTATTACTAACACTTCTGTTTGTTTTTTTTTTTTTTCTTTGCAAAAAAGTTTTTGCTACATATTATCGTAATTGTTATTACTTTTGTACTCCTTTCATTTTGTGTTCAACAAAAATCTTTCGAACAAGACCACTACACAAACAATGTTGCGGCCATATTTTATAATTTCAGGGAAATATGAAGGCCAACTATGTGTGTGTGTGTGTGGCCATGTGCTGGGCAACCGCTTAGTATGACCACAGTATTCTCTACTCAACGCTGCGTGATGCTATCAATGGACTTTAGAACTGCCACTCATAACATGTCAAAAATTTCTCGGACACATGTTGTGCAAAGTTGGTGAAAGTTTTATTTTTTAAAGATAGGAAATTTTCAGCAGAGAAATAAATGAATGATTCGTTGTTGTGCTGGCATTAGTTGAAATTTTGTTGAATTTGGTTGTGCAAAGAAGATTGTTTATAATACTAAGCTAGTTAACAAAATGTAAGAAAAAAAAACTCATTTGGGAAAGTATTTTTTTTTTTGAGGATTTTATATATCTTATATAGACGTAATCATATCAGAACCATGTGCAAACTTTCTACTTAGCTATCAATATTTTTTTGAAGTTTATTATTCTTGCATGCTGGTGCGACATACTTTCCAATTGATATTTATTTCTGATGTGGTAAACTAAATTGCTTGTAATTTATAATATGGATAAATTCATTTCCTTCTTTTGCTCGACTTGGGCGTTTGCTTTTACATAAAAACACCATTGTCTTGAACGTGTTATGGGATAGCTTTCCACGCGTCGGAATGACAATTCAAGAACAATTTGTTGGAATTGCCTCTAATTCAACTAAGTGTTTGATTGCACACCAAATTATCGTCGCTTAAAGAGAGAAATATAATTGCAATGAGGTTCGAACACCGGATATAACCGACAGTTGCGTGCACTAACCGTGATGTTACGAATTTATACTCGTTATGTTCTTTGTAATATCCCACAAGTAACTGTGGATTTTGTTTCTTTAAATTATGTGTCTAATCGAATTTTTACAAACTTCCTTGTTACCTTATTAATTTACTAAAAAGTTGGTGATAAATATCTAATAAAAGGCAGAAATTTGAGAAATTGTATGCGTATTTTTAATATTTTCCTAATTACAATTTCGGACAACGAAATATATGTATGTTCTGCAATTTTTGTTTCATTGTGTTAACTCTATAATTGACACAACTTATATCATTCGATATTGTGCCAAACTGGAGGCATGTAGGAGGGCTTCCAAAAAGAATATCATTCCATTGCCTACATCTGTATCACTTCAAGATAGATGAAAATATGTTAATGATGACTAGAGGGCGGAACTTCAGAGCAACCGTACAGTGTTAAAGTTACTGATATCAAAATAGATCGCCAATAAATAATATGAGGTGTGGGAAAAAATAGATCCATTATTTCTGCATTTATGACCTAATCTTGTGTAGTTAGAGTGACTGAATTGACCTAAATTATAGTTATAAAAAATAAGCACTGTTTTGTTCGATAATTTGTTAATATTTTCAAAGTAATTCCAATTTCCAATTCTCTCATACAAACCCACGTCCTCATTGGCAAAACTTCGGAGTAGTCGATTTTCACAAGCTTCTCTTAAGGGAATATTTTACGGGGATAGTCATTAGAAGTATCAATAGGAGTTACTATCTACGTGTGTGGTCTGCCGTTGTCTTGATGAAACGTAATTTCTTTTCTATTATCAAATTCCTCTCTTCTTCGCCCTTTCTGGGCGAATGCTTTTTTTCAGACGGTCCAGTTTTTAACAGGTCCAAATTAAGAGCTTGGCCATAGGATAACATTACAGATAGTAATCAGCCATTGCTACCAAGCACACAGAAAAAATTTCCTGACCGCCAATCCTAGCTTGACCATTGTTTGCGCCGGCTTACTCCGATTCGATCACGACCATTTTCATATGAATATGTCGAAAGTGAGCCGGTTTTCTTCTTTAGTTACAAATGGGTCGTTTTTGATGTAATTCAGCAGCGATTCCAAAATGGAAATTCAGTCCATGAAATTTTTTTCATTTACACATGCGGATTCTTTTTGTATCCAGCCTTAATTACGTGGTTCCAAATAATTTTTTTGTGGAAAATTTAGCTTCTGGTTAATAGAAATAATGCTTTTTGACTTCCAGAAATAATATGTTTGGATGGAAATTGATCAAACCAAAATTGTGCATGTTTGCCTGTTTCAGCATCAGGAACTTAAGCGCCATTCGCATTTTCAGATACCTGGTTTGCGTTTTCGCTCTTACTGAATAAAAATTATTAAATATGGTGCATTTTCCTCTTCCTTGTGTCCACTCTTGAATCATCCTTAAACAATACTAGGTCAAGCAATCACAAAATTATTTGTGTAAGTTATTAAGTATGAAATAGTATCTTTGCTACGTCATCTAGCGTAACCCGATCGCACTTATACAACGCGAGATACAGTTTACTAAAGCAATCTGTTGGAAAAATTGGGGATTGTTTTACTAAACCTTTTCAATACGGTACATAAACCAGCGCAAAATCAAAATTTCGAGACTGTACACTTCTTGGTGTAAAAAAAAGAAAGATATAAAATTCTATTGTGTTTTTATGCCGTTAATTTCTTAAGTATTAGGTTACAAATGTACACGTTTTGTTTCGTTACTTGCAACCAATCCCGAATTAGCCACTAGTCAGGTCAGCTTTTGACTATACCTTTAATGTAGGGTTTTTGACTCTGATTATAATAACAAAAAAAAAAAATTCTTATTATATTATAGAAGCTGTTGATTTATGTAAACGAGCTCGCGCAATAAATGTCATCATAATTATAAAATTTTACAACATTTTTTTAAATCCAACGTGTTTCACCCTTAAAAAAAGAAGATAAACTGCAGATCGAAACTTATTTAATATCTCGTCATTTTCTTTGAAGGCCACAGTAATTATCTAAAGTACAATGGTAGTGCTTAGTTGAAATTTGTTAAGGTATTTCACAAGCTGAACGGCTATGCTGTTGAAAAGAAGTCTGCATTTTCGTTTCAATAGTAATTTTTCATTGCCAAGAAAAGTTATTTTAACATTTGTCGAGTAATTTAAATTCCCATCTGAATGATGGAGCGTATGATTGATATTAAATATTGTGAAACATAGAGCGAATGATTAATACCTATTATTATTTAAATATAAATCGTTTTTCATACCGAGTATTACAGGTTATGATTGATACTGAACATTGGGAATTATGAAGTGAAAGACTGGTATTTATTGTATTGGAATGTAGTTGTTATATGTATAATTTCTTTAATAGGGCAATATTTGATGCTAGTTTTCAATGACAAATTGTCATTGAATATAATAGCTATTCCTACTCTTTTAATGGTTTTTTCAATAATATGTAACCGTTTTGCATACTGTACTCATAAACGAGTACATCAGCGTATGATTGATACTAAATATGGTGAATTCTGGCGCGAATGATTGATATTAATTATTACAAAATGACAGATGTACGAAAATTTTTGGCTTCAGAATTTTTTTAATAGTGCAATATTTGAATCTACTTTAAGCAGTGTAGAAGACTGGAGCAGTTACACTTTGCTCAAAGATGAATAAGTTCTATAATTCTCCATTGATCACCCAAATTTCAGCACAGCTCAATTCAAAAGTTTAGTATTTGAATGAAAATATCACTGGCAATTAATATCGCATTTGTGTATTCCTTAATGTTCTTTTTTTCACAATTGCCTAACTATGTAATCCAACTAAAACATTTAAGTGAAATAATCTGTTAAAAAACTTTTTCCCCCACCAAACAGTCCCGGAAGAAAAATATCAAGAATTTCCGAAGACTTCTACACAAAAATTCCATTTTAAAGGTACACAATATTTCTTTTTTGCACTCCTTGCAAAAAGTAGCAAGAAACTAAAAAGCAAACAACGGGAATGCCCGATGCTAGTAAAACAGTGAAGCTGGAAAAAAACGTTAAGCAAATACAAACACGCCTCAAAGATTATAGCACGTACTATAAAGTAGTAAAAATGTAACAATCTTCTTGACATGTTTATGGATTGTTTTATATACTTCATACAAACATAGTTGTCTGCCAAAGCTAATACTTAAACAAAATATATGCGAGCGGATCACCATGCTGCCGCGATGTAAGGGGGGTGATTGCAATCAACAGAACCCATCTAGCGGACGAGAAGTTCCTTACTCAAGTAGCTTACATACGCACGGATGAGCATGTGAATACTAACACTGAAAATAGTTCAACTTTAAACGCAGGAAGAAAAACAAAAACTAACGACTCTACTAGAATAAGATGGCTTAATGTGCTATGATGGGATGTCTTCGTATGCTCAGGCTCTTGCCCTCTCGCATCCATATAAGTGATGTTGTTTTCAACAATCAAACTGAAATTTCTTTTTATGTATTTAAGAAACGAAAAATATATTTAACATCTCGAAAAACCGCCTGTGATGTGTAGTAGATTTTATTGTTTGTGAACATCTGCAGCCGGGGCAACAGGAGGAAGACAAATAATTCAACATTCGAGATTCGTTTTATGGCAATCTGTTGTTGTGATGTCCGTGAATAGTACGAGTTCAAGTGGAAATAAAAAAATTTGAAAGCAATATTTTCATATGCAATCAAAAACACTGAGTCAATGGGGGTATAATAAAAATTTATTATACGCGTATGCAATATATTTTTGCAAATAAAGCTACACATTTTTTAGGAGGGTGACGTTTTCTTATTTATCTTTTTGGAATACGGGAAGAATTTCCTGGTAGCTATTTTCATTTAAAATGCACTCCTCTAGGGGCTGTTTTCTTATGCATGATGTATTCTTGAAAAGTTAATAATGTGTTTTGATATTTATAAGTTTCGTTTAATTCGTTCGTACAAGTTTGCTCAAAAAAAAAAGAAATTTGTGCTACAGAGCGTATGATTGTTATTAATGCACGAAAGGTTTGAAAACTTTTAGAGTACATAAAAGCACATATATATTAAGGTTTTTCAACGTAATCATTGAATATCAAAGTATTTATTGAAACGTTATGAAATTCACAATTTCTTAAGTTTTGTCTAGAGAGATATATCTGTGGTCACAACCCATAACAGCCTAAGTCTGTTTTTCAATATTTTCAGTACAGGAGTTTAAAGTTTTGAATCTTCACTGAAAATCAGGAGAATGTGTTTTTTTGGAAAACTTTGCTACAGATTCCAAGGAAGCGAATTTCTTTACTTAGTTGTTAACAAAAAATAGTTGTTTATTCTCGCAGTCAAAAGATATTATCGAAAAAGCCACTTAGGCTTTTATGAATTGTTGAACGAAAAAAAGTCAAAAAGTTCAAGTTGAGTTAGGCTATTATTCCAGATTAAATAAAAAACTTTAAGTTTGGAGAAAGATCTTAACTCAATTTATGTTTTTTAAAAAACGAAATTGTAATTCGGGACAAGAGCCTAACTCAAAGTAGGAAAATAAAATTGTTTCTTTTTTTTTGGATTAACGACTTAAGTTGATTTAGGCAATGATGAAAAAATAATGTTTATATTTGTTGTAATCCTAAATTGACTTAGGCAGTTATGCCAAAACAGTCAGTTAGAAAAATAACTTCAGCTATTAGGTTTTTTAGGATTAATTGCCTTCCTAGAAGAGATACAAACATGAAAAATTTAGAGCAAATAAATTTAGATACGCTGAATACGAAGGTGCTAATAACTAAATTGTGTCCTAACTCCAGTTAGGCTGTTACGGGTGACCACAGATATTTGTGGTTTCTTTCTGTAATTCAATCAGTTACTTACTTAAGCAATTTATGGGAAAAATTATGGTTTTTTGCTATACTTTACATATTTCGTCAAATATATAGGGTTTTTCATAAGTCAAGATTTTTGAGATCACATTTTGGACAATGTCCTGTAAGGATTGCGATGAAGATGAAGAAATGTTTTTTTTTATTATTCTGTTCGCAAGGAGAATCTCCTAGGAGATGCCACTAGGCTAGAAAAAATTATTGAAATTTTGAAATTGATTTTTTTGTTGTTGTCCTCTCTACTGTGATTGACAATGGCAATGTGATTGGCACATCCTGAGAAAAACATCAAATTCTTAGCAAACAAACAAACATTTTAAAATCTGAAGTGCTTATTCCGCAAATATGATTATTATGCCATTTCACAGGAAATGTTATTGATCTCATCCACTCTTTTGCTAAAACTGATAGATCATTAAAATTTTTAGTTCAGGTTATAGTGGATATTCTCAAAATCGTATTAAAAGGCTAAATCATTGAGATATGTGTGAGATTTGAGTGACTTCAGTTTTTAGATCAACGTTAAATCAACCTGGTTATGTTAAACCTTACTATATGAAGGCTAAAAGTAAGAGGAAAACCATTTTTTAGCTACAAACTTTAGTTATTCTATTCTAAAATCTAAATCCTTGAACTTTGAAGCCTGTTTCTTATTTCATTGCATAGGAAATGTTTTGAGGAAGTTTGATTACATCTACTAATGATTGCGATAATTATAGTCCAAGAGTCAAGGAGTCTTAATCATTACAAATTAATGTAAAAAAGGAAAGTTTCAACGATGCTCCGATTTACCGAATTTAGCATTTAAAGAAAAGAGAAAAAGTTTATAATGAGTATTGCTGCTTTGCAGCACTTTAAGCTCAATGTGGTACAAGTTAATATTATGAGGTTATGCAAAAAATGTTATCAATGGTTATCATGTAATATTCTGCGTTGGTAAGCATGCATCAGGGATTTATTTTCAGTTGTTAATTTAGGGTTAACTCACTTAGTTATTTAATTCAAAGAGCCAGGTGAGATGCTAAAAATGCCTTAAACCTGACGAAGTGAATCCCATATTTGATGGATGTGGCAGAATTCTTATAAGGCAGTAGAGATGCCCTTACAAATTATGCAGTATGCGTTGATTTCACTTAACATCAATATTTTTATGGTTAATGTGCGTATGTACAATATACTTGTTATTCGCCTTTCATATTATAAGGATTGCCTCCTTGCAAGGAATCAACTTCGCAATAATACTAAAATTTTTACTACAAATTCAACATTTTATGATATTTTCTGACTTTCGCTTTAATATAATTATAATTTCTATATGCACTGACATCGTGTTGTTAAATAAATGCAACTTTTGGTTTTTGTTATATCCTTTGTTAGCCACAAGTATGTTTTGTTAACTAAATTATGCACGTATAATGCAGTATAAGTATTCTAAGCATACGTGCACAACGAAACAAAATGCGACAAGGAAAAAACGAACGCCTATACATAAATTAGAATAATAACAATTACACATTACAGTCATATTACAAGTATAATACTTAGAGAGAGAGAGAGCAAAAGAAGAAACTCACACACACACACATACACAGTTCAGATACTTAGAGAAAAAAAGGTTTAACAAAATGTGACCTCAAACAAAACTGCTTACATATGGCTTTCAATTTCACTGATGTACGAGAGAGAGAGAGGGAGGCAGAGTCAGAGAAAGAGAAAAACTAAAGCTAAAGAGAGAAACTAACATCATAAAGCAGAATGCTACAAAGTTGAAGGTGAAAACGTTTAAGACAAAAGGAAACAATGCCAAAGAAGCCAACCATCTATACACATTCAGCCGTACAAAGAATAGTTGCTGTGCAGTGCAGAACAGAATGTAAAGTACATTCAGGGCAAATGAGCGAAAGACGGATGTAAATAGGACAAGAAAAAAAAACTACGAATGGTTCATGGTGATCTTCAAAAGTGCCACTACACAGTAATTATGTAAAGTACTTTTAGTTGTTTGAGAAAGTGTTACACATGTGTGAGATGTTAAGTGTGCGTTTACACACATGTGTGGCCATCATAATGAAGGGTCAGTTTAGGTGAGAAATTTATGAATATTTTAAAGTGTTGAATCGAAATTGTGCACGTGACATTATGAACATTTACATAACAGTCTTCATCGTTTAGGCTATATAAATTATTAAATATCTGCAAACGTATGATTAATATTTATAAGAAAATGCAACGCGGCGTATGAGTAATAATAATTGGAGTATAATTGCGTTGTTTGTTAATATCCGCGTTAACAATGAAAAAAGCTTCAATGCCCCATTTATTGCTTGCAGATGTTAAATATTATTCAGAAAATTGTTATTATATGAATTTGTTATAGCATTGGAAATACACAGAATATTAAAATCGCATTTTGGTTGGGGCATTAAGGACATAAACAATAATAGCGAAAAACTATTCTATATTAATATTTAGACGCATAACTTGTGAACTACAGCAAAATTTTGTGTGGAGAAAAAATGTAAATATGTGTCTAAAGGACAATAACTATAAAAAAGTAACTAGATTTTACGCCAAGTCATATTTCTCTGTAACCACATACATATTTGTGACCCTTTAGCAATCTATTTAAAGTCCACAGTAGACTAATTTCTAAAGTTTATAAAATCACTGAAGCCGAAAAATAATTTTAACTTTTTTTTGTACAGTCTAGTAGTGCTCTAACTTAGAATGATGTTCAAAGTTTGCCATTGTCATTGTAGCAGCTTGAGGTACCCATCTAAGACCCCATAATGTGTACATATGTATTCTCGATAGGCATAAAGATCAATGTCGTCGGTTCAAGCATCTATGTTCGTTCTTCCCCCTACGAGTTAAAGTCATAAATAAAAGTTATTAAACTTCAAGCATGTAGAAATCAGTTCTTCTTTAAATTTGTTACCATGAGCATCGTACAATAGAGAATTCGCACAACCCGGCATTTATAAGGACATCTTTGGAATTTATACTTTAAATTTCATGTCAGACTAAGTAGCTTGGAACCTACTATTTGATAAGAAATCTCAATATTTTAACTATTGAATGTCTTGCGTGTACGAGTACCTCTGGGGCATTATTAATATGATGTCAGTTTTAAATATGTGGACGTTGTATAGATATGATGAATGGTTCGATACTACTAGACATATGATTCATATAAATTACAATACATGTTAGGGTGTTAGCCACAAACCGTACTTCGGTACAATCAGAGATATAATCCAAGGCCTTATTCAAGTTGTACAATTATTTTCGCTTTATATTTTAGTCTTGAAATTGGGATGTCTAGGCAGAGTCAGGATATATTACATTTCATCCTAAGTAATCTTAGGTAGAAGTCAGTTGATCTTTGATTTCGGAAAAATGTGCATAATTTATCTACCATATGTTGACACTTGTATGTGTTGATGTGGACCTCTGGGCCTTTTTAGTCTAATCTCAGTTTTAACTACGTAGACATTGTATGAATATTATAAATGTCTGGGCACAAACAGGCGAATGATGCACATAAATTAAAACTGTAATCGAAGTATGGCTTTAGCTACTATTAACGAATCGCCCAATCCAAGCTTTAAATTGGTTCTTTGTTTATATTTCAGAAATAAAGATGTCTCTACACGGTCGCCGTGTTTTACACTTCGCCACCAGATCACAGTCGTGATCTTTTAACTTCTGCCAAACTTTAACCTAATCACCACATTCCTAAAATATTGACTTTCAAGTATATGAAAATCAGCAAATCTGCAAACTTTTTAACAAGAGGCAATTCAGATTTTTGAAATAAGTCATACTTAATCATTTAAGGCTTTATAGTCCAATATTGGATTCCTGGTCTATAACATAAAAATTGTTCACTTGGTCATCGGTGTCTTGAATTACTTACTTTCAGTAAAGTCGAAGTCAGAAGACGTGCCTATTTTTTAACCCGAGATAATCCAAAATGTTTAAATTTCTAAAGGCAATGTTAAAATGTAAAAGATTTAATACTTTCTCGTAACGCATTCGTACATTAACCTCTAATTATGATCTCAGAGAACTGATCCAGCACATCACATAGTTTTAGTAAATCATAACTTTTTATTAAATATTACGTATACGTTAATATGTGTTATACTTGTAATTAGTATTAATCATTCGCATAGTTTTCCATATTTATTTATTTTGACAGACCGTCGCATGATGGTTATTACACAAGACTGTAGTACATATGTATGTATCATATATACCTATAAATATTTCTTTATACAGTAGTCATCTTGTTATGCAGACGACCACTTCAAGTAATTGAATGATCGACAAACTTAGTAAAAATCGCGTATAAGTACGTTCCCTTCATTGAATATAATAATTGAATGTCAGCTCTCTGAATCTGAGAAATTCTTCTATGTACCATTCGTGGGATGCAATCTCTTCTTTTTTTTAGTAATTTTTTGTTTGGTTTAACTCAACATCGTATAAAACTCAATTCAAAATAAAAATTGTTTGTACATTGTCGAATCAATTGAACAAATTACGCATTTCACATTTCAATGCGTCGAAGTCCGATAAACTGTGGCAAACCACTTGATACCAGGTTATTTAATTAAACATTGTGTTTCACTCTCAAAGGCTTTGAATTAACCGTTACAATTAATGTGATCTGTTAACATGGTCAAAATGTAAAAAAGTCAAGGAATAAATTGCAACAAGAAAAAGTACTTGAGAGTTTTAAATAGTATTGGTATTGCAATATCTATTTGTAACTTTAAATTGATTTAAGTTTTGAACTTTCATGTAAGAAATTTTCTTCTATTGGTCATGATTTAGTAGATAATACGCAGTTAATAATGTTGATATTACGTATACGCAAACAGAATTGGTATGTTTATAATTAATATAACTAATTCGTAACGTTTGAAAATTTGTATTTATTTAAATTAAAGTGACACTGCGTAAAGCTTAATCCAAAATTAAAACTGTATGCAAACACTTGGTTCACTGTAACACCAAATTATGTTTTCGCATTCTGTGATGAAGTCTGATAAACTGGATAATTTATCAATTTTCTACTTCATTAATGGTCACTTAATTAAATATTGTGACTTTCCCACAATAGTTGTTAAACAATAACATTTCACAATTAATATGGTAAAAAAAATGTGAGGAATCAATTCTCATTTAAACAACTCTGGAAAATATGTTTACAAATATTTTCATTCCCCAGATACATTTATTAATTTATTTTTTTTTTTCAATAAGAAGCAAACAATGATCAATTCTTTTATTTATTTTTATCACATTGATTGCCACCGCACATCCTTTTCGTATTAACATTATTTTCACCTGCACACAAGGCCGGAAGAGTAGCTCTTCCTATTGTCCTGTTTCTCAGTATGTAAACAAAAGGAAACTTGTATATGAAATTCACTATATATGTATCTCATGTTTTATACAAAAAGCTGACAATTCAATTACAAGTTGACAATATCGAACACATGTGGACCACCCGCTCGCTATCTAAATAGAAAGGTAGACAAAATTGACACAATTTTTCAGGTTTTTTTTTTACTTTCTACTGCTCTCCTTTCATTTTCGCAATAGCTCTAATGTCTGCATGACGACTACAATTTGGTCTATTCAACTGATGCGATATTTGCTAGAGTAAATGAAATTCCAAGCTGTTGTTGTGCAAATTTTTTGAAAAGTACTACAAATGCAGCTAGGTGGTTTTACTAAGCCATGGCAACAATGAGTTAGTTATTTGTTCTATTTTATTCTGTTTCTATTTAATTGAATATAATTGTAAGGTTTGTACGTTATTGGACCACTTAAAGAATCTAAATATTGAAAATATTAAAAACATTAAAAACTGCTCGAGTTGTAGCTCAATTAATGTTGCTGATGTTTCCATTGTAATTATTTAATTACTATTACATATGTATTACTAGATACTTGGAACTCACAGCATTACAACACTTAGTTAATAAGTTTGAGATCATTACAATTGCAGGCCAGTTAGCCAGGATACTCTGGCTACAGTTGCCAATTTTTTCTTTCACACCCATACGCCATAATATCGTATTCTAAATAATACTAAGCAAGAACTTTGATATTCAATTATTATTACCTGAATTAAAGTCCCAAAAACTAGCAAAAATAACAAAGAAAATACAAAAAAGTTGTGAAAAATTTTCTTTATTTTTCAACTTAATCTCATTTTAGCTCGAAACACATTTTCCAGCGATATTTAATAGCTTCTGTTGTATTTCAATAATACACAAATTTTAAATTTCCGAACGGATACAAATTCCAAGTCTTCTTTATTTCAACGTTTCAGTCAGAATGTAAAATTTTGAAACAATTCATGAATTTAAATGAGAAACATAACTGATTATGGTCGACACAGCTACCCTCTTCCCTATGAATTTTTTCAAAATTAAAAATCATCTGAATATACTGGTTTTATTCGATCTATTGCAACGTTATTTTCCTTTTTGGCAATCCCGACAGTGAAGTATTTTGGCTGTCTTTTAATCACATCGGAGTTACCGATTGTAGTATTTAAATACTACACAAATTTTGACTTTCCGAACGGATACAAATTTCAGGTCTTCTTTATTTCAACGTTTCAGTCAGAATGTAAAATTTTGAAACAATTCATGAATTTAAATGAGAAACATAACTGATTATTATAGAATAATAGCACAGTAGAATATGGTCGCCACAGTTACCCTCTTCCCTATGAATTTCTTCAAAATTAATTTGTTCGATCTATCACAACGTTATTTTTCTTTTTGGCAATCCGGATAGTGAAGTATTTTGGCTGTCTTTTAATCACATCGGGGTCACCAATTGTAGTACTTCAATACTACACAAATTTTAACTTTCCGAACGGATACAAATTTCAGGTCTTGTTTATTTCAACGTGTCAGTCAGAATGTAAAATTTTGAAATAATTCATGAACTTAAATGAAAAGCATAACTGATTATTATAGAATAATAGTACAGTAGAATGCAGTCGCCACACTTCTATGCCCTGTTTATAGTAAAAACTGTCCAACTCTTTCAAATATCCATCAGCCATAAACTCCACCTCTTCATTGTTGGCAAATCCTTTACAACCGAGCCATTTTTCTAAGTTTGGAAATAGAAAGTAGTCTATATAAGATGCGCGATCATGCAATTTGAATTTTAATTCATTAATAGCAATAGTAATAGCAAAGAATTGCCTTGATGAAAAAAACACTTTCTTTTTCGCCAAGTGTTGAATTTTTTCCATAATGTTATCACCTGAACGTTGCAATAAATTCTCATAATATTCGATGGTTTTTCCCTTCTGGAGATAATCAATAAAAATAATTGCATGACCATCCCAAAAAGCAGACGCTATGACTTTGCTTGTAGGTGGAACCATTTCCGCCTTCCTTGAACACGATTTTTCTACTCCAGGCCACTGCTTTGGCTGTTGCTCTGTCTCATCCATAGTTATGAATCGACATAAAAATTCGGCTTTATTGTGGTGAAACATAGCCAAACATTCTACTAAATTATATTCATGACGCTGTTTTTGCTCTATTGAAAGCAAACGCGACGGCCATCTTGCGCACAGTTTCTTAAATTCAAATCTTTAGTCAATATACGATCAATATCACTTTTTGAAATTCCTATTAGTTCAGCTAGCTCACACACCTTCATCCACGCATCCGATCATTAGTAGATTTTCTTAACCGTGCGTGATGTCTGAAGTGGACATAGGGTCGACTACTACGGCGTTCGTTGTGGCAGCTCGTACGGCCTCGTTTAAACTCTGCTACCTAATATTTTACAGTCGTAAACGAAGAAGCAGAATCTCCCAGAGTAGAATCCACATCGGCTTTAATAGTGGTTGGACTGAGACCTTTCAAATGGAAATATTGAGCTACATAACGGTGACCAATTTGTCCATGTGTAAAAGTCTTTTGAAATCGGTTACTTTTGATGTCTCAAATAAAAATACAAAACAACGTAGCGCCTTGAAACTTAAAACATATATTTCGTAATGATATCACTTTTCAAAAAAATCCTTATTTTTTAAATTACTGGCACCATCTATACGTCAAGCCGGTTAGTTTTGGGACCGCCCTCGTAATTTCCCACGTTATTTCACTTCGTTCTCGATTGGTATGAGCACTACCATATACAAAAGCGCACTTAGTACAGTGATGAAATTGTAAAGAATGCATCTGTATCTGTGTTTACATGTCACGTAGTGGTATTCATGCCGTCCACCCAATTCTGTTACAGTTATCTAAATTACTTACTCATCACAGTTTGTATATCGCCGTGAATCTGGAAAAGTTTCTATGCTAACTTAGTTACTATAAAGAAGGTACAAAATCAAATTTACTTAGACATGTGTTCTGACTGGGGTGTTTAAATATCCGAAATCTAATTTTCGATTTTTGTCCAAAACCAATTTTTCTAAAATTTCGGTTCGCAGTAAATTGACGGCAGTACGAAATGAGAATTTTTGAATTAAAAACATATTTTTCGAACGAGCATAGGTACATTTGTATCCGCATGTTTGCACTTACAAATTTCACCGGACTTCTTTTCTGTGGAAGATACAGCAGGTAATGCAGTATCATTTAGCAAGATTTTAAAACTCCTAAATTTCTTTACTTCTTCAAAAGTTAGCAAATCAACCGGATGGACGGGAATAATTTTTGTTACAAAATTATGACCTCAACTATAGGTTTGGAATTATAAAACCAAATGGTTCAACTACAGTCGGACCTTATGCAAAAGCTGTATTCCGATCAATACAACAAAAATAAAAACAATGTTTTATTTTTTGAGTTGTTGAAATTTTAAAAGGGATTCAATACTGAAAAAATTAAAAATTGTCAAACGTTATAAAGATTAAATTATCGCACCGAAACGAACTTGCCTCCGATACATTTTTTAAATAGGCGGAAAATGAATCCAAGCATTTTTCCAGCTGCTATTGCATTATTTTGTTGTAATTTTTGTATAAAGATCTATAAAAAAACACATTTGAATTTTGGGTGAACACCAAAAAGTATTATGCAATAAATAACTGGAAATATTGTTCTAAATATATCATACGGATTGGGTTTCATACGTTGCCATATAGGTATTACTTAAACGATGTTATGCACTTCAAATTAACGTAATTTTAGTCAAAGGCAGTGCGTGAGAAAGAAAAGATTAGTAAGGATAATTGATTTCATTTAATTATATTATTAGCACTCATATAAAATGCTATGCCCTATTAATATTAATCATACGTCATCGTAAATGCTAACAATATTAAGCAATTTCTAGAGATGAATTTTAATGTCATTAATATTTTTTTATAATGAAGTATATCACTAGCATGCTGCTAAACGATTGAAATTGTTAGCAAGTGCATCAAAACGCAAAGCAAAAAAAAAAAAAAAAAATATTAATTATTTTCAGACTTTTATCTTGGTAACGATCATGGGCGATGACCCTAGAATGTTACTATATCCAGATAGAAATTAAATGCATACTTTTTACAGTTCAATTTTTGCTATATAAAAACTATATTCCGGCAAATACCAAAGGGTCATACGTTCTTTGGGCTGTAGACATTGCAATCATTGGCTGCTAGATATGAAAGGTTATCTTAAGCCGCTATGGATGCTTTAAATGCCATTAAAAGACAAGGATCATTTCAATAAAAACTTATTTCAATTTAAAGATCCAAGTCTCTTATTTGTTTAAAATCATTATATGCTTTGGAGTTATACATTTCTGTTATACATTTCATTCTCTTAAAGCAGCATATAATCATCTGATTGTTTCCAATTAATATCACTCATACGCTGTAATAAATCTTATTTATATTAATCACACGTTATGCAGAATTTTTAAATCTATACATGCTTCATTGAATGCAAATTGGTAAGTAGGAATTATTGCTTTTGTTTTGTGCCTCTAATAATCATAAGTGATTGATTACTATATTAATAATATTCATACGTGTTTGGGTACTAATAATATAATTCCGCAGTTTGTAATCGTGATCTATAAACATTTAGCATACGTGACTGCTGTCAACACATTAATTGTACACATTACAACAATTGTTATAGATAAGTTTTGAACAAACATTATGGCAGTTTAGAGAATTGTTTTTTAACTACACGAGAAATCTCTATCTGTATGAAACACGGTGAACAACATCGTAGCACATTCCTTAGCTGGTTTAATAAAACTTAAAATTATTTATGTGCTCATGGTGCTTGATATAAAGGAAATGTGTTTTACATTGTTACAAAACGACCATGTAAAATAGTATGAGTTCAACATAAAATTTATTAAAACATTAATCCTTTAAATCCTGTGCTGCTCTCCAGCATTTATTATATTGGTTCGCTTTTATTTTTAACTTTTATTTTAGTTTTAATTAAAACGGAAATTCTGTTTTTTTTTTCTCTGCCTCCCTTTCTGTGCTTCTCTGACCCCATCTACGAATGTGTACGTGATCACCCTGCATAGTGCAATAGCAATTTTGGTATATTGCAATACTAGTGCCTGATATCTGTTTTTCTTCCACTCTGACACTAGAGAAAACGTGCATCCAGGAAAATAAAAAGTATTTGCAACATTCGATATTGTTACACGGCACGTAATGTCAATATATTTGCTATAAAAAAAACACAGATTTTCCATAAAGACATACAAATATAAATATAATATAGATTTAAGAGTGCAAAGGAAAATGAAAATTTGGGAGGCATTAAATCGCAATATGAAATGATTTCACTACTGGAAGAGATTGGCAGGGTGGAAAGAGATGTACTCTCATAGGTGAAATTGAATTTATTGAATGAATATTTAACAAATACTGTGCAAGAGCAACACGTAAGATTAATCGGAAGTTTTAAGAATTATTGTAGAATTGCAATATTTACTTTAAAGAATTAAATATTGATTCATTTTTAATCCAGAGAAAAATACACTACAGTAACTGCCAAAGAGAAGCGTCAATAGTGAGACTTTCTTCTACTTTACATCTGTATATATTATTATTATGTACTATTCTAGAGATATTTAGAAAAAGTATTATAGCCTTTAGAATGGATTCTACCACAAAGGTTGATCAATACAGATTCCGGCCCTTCCTTAACCATGATCCTTATAAAGTATTGAGCAATTAATTCCATTTGGAATTTTAGGTATTTTTGCGTTTCTCTGACATTTTCGAACTAAAAACAAGTAAATATATTCTCCCTTGTCTCATTCATGAGGAATTTGTTTGTTTCCATGTATATTCAGGCACACAACGGCAGTGGGAAGTATAATTTAAGAGTGAAATCGAGAGTTACAAAACGACCGGTGAATAACCAGAGGGTCAGAATCTTTTAAATCAGCAAAAATACTGTCAACTATCTGTATTATAGAAAAGTGTTCTCATCGGCACTTTGTGTATACATCTTACATATAGAAAACTATCTTGAATGAGTATTTTCATAAAACTTCGGCATTAAAAACTGTGTCTTTGTAGATACTTTACATATAGGAAATTATATTCATAGCTACTTTTCAATTAGAAGAGTTTCTTCATAGGAACACTTCACTTCTTCATAAGAACTTTCTTCTCAGGAACCTTTATTGTATAAAGTTTTCTTCGTGGGCTTTTTTTCATATCGAAAATTATCTTCATAAACAATTTTCACATAGATGTGTTACATAGAGTGCCATTTTTATAGCACTGAAATAATGGGTTATCCATTTTTCGTTTTCAGTATAAAGTATAATACTTGCCGTTATGTACGAAATACAATGTCATTTAAATCGCCTCCTCTGGATTGGTTGCAGCAGTTAATTTTTTCAGGTAGTTTCCGAATCAGTACTGGCATTTTTCGAGCTGAAAATACTCCGGAAAATATATGAACCCATCATCGTTAACGGAGAGTATTGGCGTCGCATGAATAATGAGCTATATGAGCTATAAAGCGGCATCGACGTGGTCAAACGCATTAATATACAGCGTTTGCGTTGGCTAAGTCATTTTGTGCGAATGGCCCCAAATGCTCGGGCACGGAAGCCTTTCGACAACGAACTCGATGGACGGCACAGAAGAGGGCGATCAAAACGCCATTGGAAAGACCAGACTTTTGCAGTACTATCAAAACTTGGTGTAACGAATTGGAGGAGAACCGCAGAATATCGTAGTCTTTGGAATTATTTTCTACGGGCGGCGTATAATAGGTAAGTTATGTTTATTCCAGTCGCAACGTAAGAAGAAGAAGGATACCTCTAGACTATAATGCACACCAAACAGTTACTTTTTCCGGATGCAATGTCTTTTCCACAATCATCTCTGGGTTTTATGCCCTATATGCTACAATTTTGCTTGTTGACCTAACCACGGAGTAAGAAATGAGCTTCAACTCTGAAGAAAATATTATTCGGATGAAAGCCCACGTTTGAGTCAATGCTTTTGTAGGATGTTTTAACGATTTTTTACGCGTTATTCATATTCATAACGCGTCTATATTCATAAATGGTGAACCTTTCACTAAACAAACGACACTTCACATGACAGTCTCGCCAGACCGACTGTTTTGAAATCACTAAATGGATAACCCTATGAAATATTAGCATGATAATAAAAAATGTACCGTATTTCTATAAATAAGTAAATATTTGATTCAAGAATTCGCAAAAAACACGAATTGAAACAAATACAAATTTGTAGAGTTTGGAAATTTTAAAAACCGGTTTGCAAAAAGTTTAAAAAATTGTTTTCTTTTGAAATTTGTTTTTTGCTTTATTTTAATTTTATTTATCAATTATAATTTCAAAACTGTTTCTGCTTGAAAATACCCAGTAAAAAAAGAGCGTCCAAGGAAGTTGAAAACATCTGCTGATCGTGATCATGAACTGGTGAAAAAATGGATAATCCTGGATTAGTTTGATCTGAGCTTGTCATTGGAATAGTTTTTGATATTTTTTTACTTATTCACCATGTTCTTTATAGCAATGAAAACTCTTTAGATTATTTTGACCATTTTCTTCTTCTTAACTAACAAATTAATTTAAGATATTAATAAACAACAATTTTTAAGACAATTTCAAAAATTGTTGAGGTTTTGGCATCGGAAACTAAAATAAAATAATAAAATTCTATATCTGTTTTTTTTTTCTTTTTTGATATAATTAAAAAAAGGTTTCCCAACAAGCGGATATTATGCTCATATAGCATTTGTGGAAGCTATTAAAATACTATTCTCTGAAATAACTTGCACTATAATTAAAAAGGGCTTCACAACAAGCGGAAAATATGCTCATATTGGATTAGTAGAAGCTATGAAAATACAATTCTTTGGAATGACTACCACTTGTTTTGCTAAGTAGTTAAAAGTGTTTGTCCGAAAAATTAGCTGCAATCGGTATAAACTTGAATTGGCGGACGCTGGACGAATGAAATTGGCCATGTCGTAGAAAATTTTCGATCGGTTTGGAACTTTGGCGAGAACGCGTTTACTGCGAAGACTACGAAAGTGTATGAGTACGACAGTTGTGTGGTTTTTCATTACGTATACGTGATGAAAGAAATGTTTCGATCAAACACTACAACACACACTTTTCACTTTTTTTTTGGGTGTAATACTGCCACATGTTGTTCACTACTGCCTTTTTTTTGTAAAAAAAAATCCCTTTTTAAACTTTCTTGCCCTCTTCCGATTGTTGACACAATCATTGTCATTTAAATGTCATTGTTATTATAAAAATAATAAAATAGTACTTACACCCTGCTGTATTTACAATTTCCTTTAAAATACCAAACCTTTGAGACTTTAAAGAAAACAACAAATTGTTTTCGTCCTGAAAAAGACTTTGATTTTCTATAAGCTCTTGACTAGTTCTACTATCCTTGTTACTGCTAAGGCAAAAAAAAAAAATAAATATAATAAATAAAAACACACACCAAGGCAAAAAGCTTTGATTATTTGTGCCAACATAGCAAAAATAAGAAGAAAGAAAACATATATTCGAATCTATAGAAAATAGAGTAACAAATTCTCAAGTATCATTTCCAGATAGAAAGAATGAAAGGGAATCTTCCTAAAACACTGAAGTGTTTTGCTCGGAAACCCAAAGCCACTTATGGCATCAACATCATCACTAAGAACACCTCGTCCTGCTTTCTGCTCTGCCATATACAGATTACAATGAAAGGGAAAACTATTGGAAAAAGTTATCACAATAACAATAAAATGTATAATAAGAGAATAAAAAGAAAAAAAAAAATCAACAAAAGAGCATTACTCTTCAGAATGAGAATTGAACTAAAAAAAAAGCCGGAAAAAATACTATATAACCATAAGTAAGTTTATAGATAAAAATATGTATAAATATGTAACATTTCATTGAAGGAAAAAATTGAATTACACAGAAATATTTGAAAGTAAATACAAAGCATACATATTTCATATACTTTACCCAGGTCCTGTCCTCGAGTTGTTAAGAAAATATCAAGATTCATTGCAATGTTTTTGCCCAAAAACTTATTCTTAGGATCTTACTTACACATACAGCAATAACACTTATTTTTGTTACTTTCATTGTTGGACTGTAAACTTTGCTTTTAACCCAATAATTTATGTCCTATAAGGAATTAATAAAATCTTTACACGTTTTTGATTTTGTGCACAGGAATAATCTTGGAGTTTATGATGTATTTCACATCGTTTATATTGGTCTTTAAATTCGACGAAGTGTTTTCGAATTTAATACGCAATAATAAGGATTAAGTTATAAAATCCAGGATGCCAAGAAATACGTTAGTAGGGAATTTATGAGAAACGAGAGGGTGCGTATGAAACGTGAAAAAATTTAGCAATGAATCACATTTGCTCGAGAGAAGAGGAAAGGTTTATGAAAATAAAGGTTTCTCGAGTTTATACTCAATCGTTAGAATTGTTAAAAAAGCTATGTCAATTGCCCTTAAACTGCCCTTGCAGCAAAACTTTGATGTGAATGGTTTCAATTTCTGAAAGTGGAACGTATACTTTGGACGTATGATTGATATTTATTAACGATTTTATACACCATGACGCATGATTAACGACCATTGGGGCTTATGGCCAAAGTGAGTATGGATATTTTCAATTATTTATGATATAGAAATGTCGATACAAATCGCAATACGGAGAAAGTTATTGATTAAGAGCTTAATAGAAATCAGAGGGAGAAAGTGCGGTATAATGAAGTGTGTCCATCGAATTACTTTCATAAATCTTTAAAAGCAACTAAAAGTCTTATATTCCTTCTTCATGTCACGGCCATGACTGGCTTCTGAATGGCAAATTCTTGGTGAAATATTAATACTCGTAATTAAGGACAAACATTTGTCAGCAAAGCTTTTGTGACTTCGGCAACCTTATTCTGTCGATGGTAATCATTTTTGAAAGAAACAAACTTTTATTGGGAGGACTAAATATTTCTTTTCTTATTTCTGTCGATGGTAATAATTTTTAAATAAAACAAACTTTTATTGGGAGGACTAATTATTTCTTTTCAGAAGGAGCTAAGTTAACAACGGACTATCTAGAAATATTCCCTACCTTCATTAATTTACTAACAGTCCTTAGGAAGCTAATCACCGCGCAACTGCTGGTCACGAAGGGTATCTAAAAATACTCTTTACTTCCATTAATATACTAATAGTCCTTAGGAAGCTAATCATCGCGTAACTGCTGGTCACTAAGTTTCTATAAAATTATTTGATATCTCTTTCATATTCCAGCTGAGCAATGCCAAGTTACTTCTATTTGAAACATTGTGTTCTTAGTTGCAAATATCTTACAATAGTTCGTAAACTTAAAAATTGGTTATGATTTCTATTTGGCACTCCGAGTCGTATTTGTTTCATATTTTCTCTTGTAAAAAACAATTCCGACGCTTTTTGTTACATTGCCCTGACCTTAACTACATAAAGAATTATTGCAGCAATATAACAAACAAAAATCCCATGAAATCGCGTATGTTATGACTCAAGCACACAAAAGGATTATGGCCGAGAAAATAAACATTTATGACAGCATAAAAAGCCATGTCAGCTAAATGGATTAACAGGCATCAACATATTTTGTTCGGCTGTCTTGCCAGTAGAAGCGATAAGAATGTGTTTGAAATTTACACCCGTGATGGAATTCAAAATTGTACGCATACAATTTTTGCGCAGTGTAACTCAAACAAGTATGTATGTAACGGAGGCATCACTTTTACGGTATATTTTTGGCATATTATACAATTTTAATTTGTGTATACATATATATTTAAATGAACATCGTCATAACTTTGTTTTTGTTTTTTTTTTTTTTTTGGCGATGTTATCCTCACTTCTCGCACGCCCTATGAAAAATCGTCAAAAATGCAAAAGAAGCGAAGCGGAACTTATGGCAACCATTAACATCCGTGGCGGGAGATTCAGCCTCAACCATTCGTTTGAATATTTCGACATTACGCGGATGCGAGGCGAAACAAAACCACTCACATGAGAGTACTCAGTCAGTCAGTCAGCTGAGGCTTCAACTGCCGTCACTCGACTGAGTCGTATGATGAGGACACATGTCGAGTCACAAATGTGAATGCGCTCCAATGTATACTACAGGAGATATATTTATAAATGTACACTACATTCGAATGCTTGTCTGTGTGCATATGTGCGATTCGCTATTTTTATTGCATAAAAAGGCTTAAAAGTTTACCATGTCCTTAGTGCTCAGCTATCACAGCAACGTTGTGAGTTTTATCGGGGGGGTAAATGTTATACAATCGTTCCGTAATTATTGCATAATTAATGTACACAATGCTCGGAACACAAACAAAACAAAATTGAAAACAACAACGAGTAAGACCAAATAATACAACCAAAATATAATGGAAAATAATTATTCCATAACCTACATTTGGGGTTGAGCCAACGAAGAGCTGATGATTAAGTTAGAGTTTTATTAAATTACGGGTATTAAGCACAATGCATGATTGTATGAACATTGTAGCCATTTATGGCGGAATAAGGAAGCCATCACATGGGTTTAGAGCATAAATCGTTAAAAGGGGTTTGAATGTAAATAAAACGTATGTATTGTGACACTTAATTACAGATTAAAGGCACTAGAAACTGGATTTGTTGTTAGGTTACCAACTAGCAGGTGAATGTTATAAGTTATGAATTAATTTATTTGCCCCCAGAACTGTATTTGTTTTCCATAATATTTAAAGTAGTTAAAGCTCATATTTTTGAGTATACGAGTACACATCAAAATTAATATTAGTCATACGTATAGAAAATACTTGTGAATTTTTTCTTATAATTAAAGACAAGTTATACATAATTATAGCCATAATACATATCAAATTTAAAATATTTGTGGCTATTAACTACGGTGTATATTTTTTGCACATTATTTCGGCGATCTACAAATTAAATCATAATTAATCATACGTACATGGCAATCAAACAATTATTTTGCTTACATCGCAAGAATTACAATAGGAGAAGCAAACAGTAACAAAAAGTAATAACCTACTAGGCAAATAAAGCTTAACAAAGCACGTAATGATAAGAGGCCTGAACAACGATAGCAATTCATCTCAAATAAATACGAAACAAAATAGATTTTTTGAAATGTTTGCTTTTAAGGCTATGAAATTGTAAGAAAAGACAAATCTGGTTTCATCACCTTGACTAAACAGACGAAGATAGCCTGATGATGATGCCTGCATTGTCATTTTCAAGCAAACATGCGACAAGAAGGAGTTTTTGGAAATCTTCGCTCCTACCCGTAGAAATGAAATGGAAGAAATCAAATACCATTTCCTAATTCTATTGGATATATCAAGAATTGGGAAAAATCCCTGTGCATACTTCACTTCCAAAGTAAAAGGATCTTTGTAAGAAGTTCGTTTCTCTGAGGGTAAAAACAGGATAAAAAGTCTCAAATCTGGTATCATCGCCCACCTTAAAGGAAGTTCGGCCAAAAACCCTGAATCACTTTTCACAGCAAAGAATTGAAAATGTATCGCCATATTTCCCCTTAGAACATAGGCACACGACAGGAATTTTGATTTTATTTCTGAATTTTGATTTGTTTTTTTCGCATTCATATTTTTATGGAACAAAACTCATAGACTCGGGAGAAGAATAGTATCATAAAGTACCTAAGATTTAGGTGTAAGTAAGTGTAGACGGGTGACATGAATAGTATCGCTCATAACGAGTGGCTAAAGCTTAAATCACGAAACTGCGTCTGTATACTGTTGAACAATCTGCTTTTACATGGTAGTCCCACTAAAAAAGGGAAATCTTTGCAATTCGTTCTTTTAAAAAGCGGAATAAAAAAGAAGCGAAATGAGTACTATCAAAGGCAAGAGAAAAAGGACAGAAAGAAGCCTGAATCATCAATTAGGTGCCTAAATTCACTCAAACTCAACTGAAACTCTTCTTATCTTAAAAGAATTTTTCTGAAATTAGCAATACTAATGTAAACATTCATATTATGAGGCAGGCGCGAAATCCTACTCCAATGAAATCAAAACAAAATTTAAAATGTACAGCAAAATTGGTATATTAGACTGAAATAATGTTTAAATTATTACATAGGTTGTATACATCCACATAAAATTTTCGAAGTCGAAAAACACAATAGATACGAAGGAACAAAAACCATGCTTTCATCTAGGTTAAAGAGTTACAGTGGCAAGAAAATAAGCTATTCCATACAAAATTTGAATAATTCAGA
The DNA here is from genome assembly GCA_019455685.1 of Philornis downsi. Taxonomy (NCBI): domain Eukaryota; kingdom Metazoa; phylum Arthropoda; class Insecta; order Diptera; family Muscidae; genus Philornis; species Philornis downsi. Next base: position 705,700 of record JAHXMU010000197.1, read on the forward strand.
TCTTAACCGGGTGTAGAACTCCCCTGGTAGTGCCAAATAAATTGCGGAAGAATTAAATTTGTGATTTGATATTTAGTTAAAGTATGTAATCACGCGTAAGATACAGTGGCTATTTGCTAGTACCACATATTTTATTCTTTTATAAATGCAGCGTTTTTTTTTTAAAGTGCAACGAAATTCCGAAGTTATTTCAACATATTGTAATCAATGGTTCAGGGGCATTTATTAGCAGCATTTGTTGGGGAAATTTAAAACATTTACGGCTTTTCAGCGATCTATTATACGTATTGTGATTAATCATACGTACAAGGAAACCAAATAACTGTTCTGCTTACAATGCAAAAATTGGAGAGCAAGAAATAAATAGCGGCAAATTGTAACAGCCTGCTATGCAAATAAGGCTTACCGAAGCATATAATGGCAAAAGACCTAAATGGCGATAATATTTTGTCTCTTAGAGATAAAAAAGTGAAGGTTGTTTCAAGTTGTTCGTCTTATTTGGTAGTATTAAAATGTTTCATTGTTTCATATTTTTATAAATGCAAGCTCTCTTATAGCAATAGTAAAAAGCCAAAAATATTGTCCTTCAATTCAAATAAGCCGACGACGACTCAATTATTAAAAGAAGAAATTGGACACTGCATTAATGAAATACTGCAGCATTTATGCAAAACGGTCATTGAAAATTTCATTAAAAGGTCGCCTGTGTGCCAGCAAAGCCGCGGCGGTCATCTGCCCGATGTGTTGTTCCATACATAACCTCATTCTGTCTAAGTTTCACGATTTTTTTTAAATATGTGTCTTTTATTTAAAATTTAATTCTTGCGTTTTTGTTGGACACCCTTTATATCAATACAGATTACGTCTAGAAGCTTAGGCTTATCACACGATCCTGTTAAATAAATTTTAAGCGGCTATATAAGCGGCTATTTAATTTCATCTAAAATAGCAACATCAATGTTAGACAATTACTTCTATCGGTTTACAAAAAGTGTTCCAAATTTCACGGTTTCAGGGTTTTAGTTTCATGCCACTTGTGAAATGGAAAAGTTCTTGATTGCATATTTTATTTGATAGAATAATTTTTGGCAGAATTCCAACAAGAAAAAAATGGTATGCTGAAATTTACCGGGGCCGTACAAGCACGTTTTGAATGCACATTATGAGTTAGTATATACAAAGCTAATGGAACGTTAGGTTTTAAATGCAATAGATATAAAGTAGTTACTATTTTAAGGTATCAGCTGTGTTTTAATACGCGCAAAATTATAGTTAGAATTTCCAGTTTGTCGACAATATTTTATATTATGACAAGGTTGGAATAAAAGTGAGCGAGACATGAAAAGGTATAAAAAGTGTCAACACTAACCCATCTCTCATTCGTTCAACCAAATCTGAAAGATCTTGGCCTAAATTTATTTCTAAATAGAAAAAAATAACATGAAACTTAATGTGGCACTACTTAGGAACGAAAAATAGTAACAATAGGATGAAGTTTGTTCTCACATAAGTTATTGTTATTGCATCGGTTTCGTATGTATGCTGTCGATTTAAGCTATTTGTGCACTCCACACTACCTGATGTACTATTTGTACAATCTTTTTCTACACTAAACAAATAATGTATGCTGTGTAACACTGATGCACATTATGATACTAAGGATAATATATTGAAATTAATTAAAGGATTTATTGAATGTATTTCTACTTTTATATCAACATTCATTTAACTGGCTTGATTCGACAAACCTACCATAAAAAATTTCATTTCATATGGAATTTGATCAAAATTAAGTAATGGTATCCCCAAACAGCTAGTAATTAACAACACTCACGCCCATTGCTTGCAATTAATAACACTCATACTCATTGTTGATAATTAATATCATTCACTCACGCCATGGCGTTCAGAGAAAAATATACAAATTCTCATATCATTTGAAGTGTATCTGTGTTTTGTGAAAACGTAATTTGGTTAATTTAGTTACCCCCCTCTCTATTTCTTATTCGCATTGAATTTATCTTATCTTTTTTTATGGTCAATTTACTCCAAAAACCGCCTTATGGCACTACAATAAACATCTAAATTTATTTGCCCACATCAATTTGAATTATCCGCATATTGTTAAAGAGCAAAACCTCTGTAATTTATTTCCTCCTGGTCTCTTTATGGTCTCTATTTTATTATAAAACTGTTTAAACAGTTGTATCATTAGTTTATTGTCAATTTATTGACGAATTTCTAAAAAGATCTTTTATGTCTATATTAAGACACTTTTGCTTATATTATTTTATTACGCAAATTTTATCATGTAAGCCCATGGCCTAAAGTAGCTAACAATTTTCTCATTCCACAATCATGATAAAAACGTATTATTCCTGTTGTGCCTTTTGTGATGTTCCTTTATATTGAACGAACGAAGCGAGAAACTTTTTATCAGAAATCAAATGTATGATATTGTAACGAAGAAGGCACAAAATTAGTGGGTCAATCACAAGTTCTAAAAAGAAAAACGATTTCATGCCTGGGCGCTTCACTTTCGATATATTGGGCTTTTTTCTATTGGTGCGCCACTAAGGTCTTGCTGATTTTTTTTTTATAAAAATTCGTCTTTTTTATGAAAACATGTTTACAAATGACTCATTCATATATTACCAATCGCTAGGTACAACTCTTCCCAAAGTTCTGGCAAAGTTCAAATTCCATCACGGGGAAACTTTTCATCTTTTGAAGCTATTCACGAATATAGCCATTCCTTGATGTCGTCATATGAGTGGAACTGTTGGTCAGCCAGGCCGTATGCCAATCGAATGGAACAACTGATAAGGAGACAGTGCATTATCTAGATAATGTAATGGATGGGGTAAGACTTCCCATTTCAGCGTTTCCAGCTAGGTTTTAATGGACTTGGCCACGTGAGGCCGAGCGTTGTCATGCAAACGCATTAATTGAAGTTGACACCGATCCCCAGTGACGATTTCGCTAGATTTTAACAGCTCATAATAAATAACATTGACCTGGTCTCACTAAATACAGAGTATAACTTTCGCAGCGTGAATTTTCGGCCGAGGCGACGATGTAGAAGCATGGCCAGGCCGCCCCTATGACTTTCATTTCTTTGGATTGCTGCAGTCAATCCACTTTTTATTACCCGTTAAAATACGAAGAAAAAAAATCTTCCTTTTTTTATCGCTGAAGCAGTTGTTCACAGGCGAAAACGTTCGCCTTGGCTTCAACACATAAGGAACGCAAGTTCCTTGCTTTTCAATCATTCCCAACGCATGCAATCGCTTGGAAATGGCTTAGCAAGTAACTCCTAATACTGAAGCAAGCTCTACCTGCGTTTGACATGGAATCCCTTCAAGCAATGCCCATAATTCTGTGTCTACGAAAATTATTCGGCTTCCTTCACGCGAACGGTCGTTAACATCGAAATCACCGTCTTTAAAGCGACTGAACTAATCTCGCTGTTTCGCTTAAAACAGTATCTCCGTAAATGTTTTGAAGCTCTTAATGAGCTTTAGCCGCCATTGCCTACGATTGAAAGAAGAAAATCAACACTTCCAGCATATGACGATTATTTGGCAAAAAATCATACATATTCACACAACCAAAAGAATAGGATGTCAAAAGAAAATCGCCATTGTGTCCAGGCATTATGTTTACCATATGCCTAAGCTTGGCTCATGGGATTTACGTTATAGCAGAATAGACCAGCACTTACAGCTGGCGCCATCGGTTGGCAAATAGCGGTAATTTAGTTGCACATCTATAATTTTTCTATGTTTAACTATTTTTATCAATTTGGTAGTTTATTTTTGGATTTGCGGTGGTAAAAATTTCATTTCCGTTCTTGAACGAATTTCCTATATTTTACAAAATGATATGAAAGATAGACATAGCGTCAAAACGACCGAGTTTTTCGGAAAACCGGTTTTCGAATTACCCGAAAAATCTTTTTTTTCTCAAATTATTGCTTTTGGATACTCAATAAAACATTAAGATTGTGATTCTTGCGGAAATTTTTGTGGCTGAACACGAAATTTTCAATATAAACTATAGCATAGGGTGTCCGTCGGGAAAGTATGCTACTTTGTTTTTTTATAATTTTTGGTTAAATGAAAGAGAATTGATCTTATATTGATAAATGCTTTATTTAATGTCGGCAATTATGTATGGAATACAATATCGGATAACGGTCCGCCTCTGTTAGCCTTACAAATGCAAGACCTTTTGAGCACATTTTGCATTAATTTCATCACGAATATTTTGTTTGAATTACTCAAGCGTTTCTATTTTGTTTGCATAAACCTTGCTTTTCAGATATTCCCACAAAAAGAAGTCCGGGGCAGTCAAGTCAGGCGACCGTGGAGGCAAAATTAAGGTTGATGGATTGTTTTGAACACTTTCTTGAGCAGCAGTAATGTTTTCAGCCGATCTTGCAGTACGTTGTGGTTCATACTTGGCCCTATCAGCTACAGATCCTCTTTCTTTGAAATCATTCACTACAAGATAAATAGTGCGTCTTGCTGGTACGTTGTTTCTCCCTCAAAAACTACCTCGAAAGGATCTACTGCTGATATTGCATTTTGTACACAATGAAATAAAAGTTTGATCGAAATCATAGCATTATGTGTGTTTCATTTAAATTTTTAAACCGAAAAAAGGATAACCCTGTATTTGAATACAAATATATTCATGTATGGCTTTAAGTACATCTGTTCGTATGCTAAAAGTGAATTGGATTTAGGCCGCAATATTTTACAAAATAATGTGCGTAATAGATCTTAGTTATGCTACTTAATTTTTGTCCAGATGAAAAGAGAAATCCTGTCCTTCATTAAAGAACTTTTTTTCAGTAACATAGTTAAATAATATAACAGAGCGATTTTTTTTCATACGTTATGATTATTGCATAATTCTCTTGCATACGATATTAACCCAACCAATATTCTGCCAATACCATTTAATTTATGGGCACATCTTTTCTGCCTTTCTTATCTTTTAACTATAACATCCTTTTGCTAACTTATACACGTCGTGCTACAGACAAAAAGTTCTAAGTTGTTGAATACATATCAAAATTTTCTTATTGGATTTCATTCAATAAAACTTTTGAGAGCAAAAATTCAATTGATTACCAATCTAGTCCTATCAACGTCGTTCAATTTGTTCAATATTCACTTTAACTTTTCATAAATTCATCCCCACAATTTGATCTCATCTTGTGCGCCCATTTTTCTATGTATCACTACAATAAATATCCATTTCTATTGGTATTTATTTGCAGTGTGTTTTATTGGCATTCAATTTCATTAATATCGCAACATGACATTGACGTTCATCCAATGTATTAAGTTACACGGCCTATTACTTTATATAAGCTAAATATTTCATTTCATTGTCCATTCACTGCTTCGTTTCGTGTTGTTGCCTTCAAACTATGTACAAATAAGTTATATTATCTTGTTAAATGACCTACGTTTGTGATGGCATTAGTTGGCTGTTTAACAGGACAAATACGCTTTTCATTGAGTGGCTCGAAACTAATAATGCTCATACCTTTTTCTTCTTAGGTGGCAACTGGAATAGGTATATTTAACTATTATACGCCGCCTGTAGAAAATAATTCCAAACGCTTCGATCTTCTGCGCTTCTTCTCCAATTCGTTACACCAAGTTAGTGCGTGCAATTAATATTACTCATACGGGCTGAAGATATTAAAGATACATTTTTGACTTCTCACATCAATTAAAATGTGTGCATATTTTATGAAAGCGGAATTTTGTGAACTTATTTAACTTTTTCCCTCCTTTAATTGAAACCTTTTCATCTTAATGCTCCGTTTATTGTGGTATTTCATAAGGTTTTTTGTACATATAAATTAAAATATCCGCATTGGGTTAAGAGACTTCCATAATACATTTTTTCTGTTCTCTCTCTCTCTGTTTCTTATTGTTTAGAAATTGTTTAAGCTAATTTATTGATAAATTTCCAAACAGATATTTTTTATGCCTATGTAAATCTATTTCGTCTTGTATTATTTTGTGAACTTTTTTAGTCCTTCCTCTTACCCTTCTTTAATTGAAACCTTTTTATCTACGTTTAATTCTACATTTATTTCCGTATTTCATAAAGTTTGCCTTATAGTGTTTTTTGCACATATAAATTTGCTTGGTTAAAATATCCGCATATTTTTAAGAGGTGAAGCTTCTATAATTAATTTTCTCCTGTTCCCTCTCTTTCTCTCTCTCTCTTACTTATTGTTTTGAAACTGCTTAAGCCAATTTACTGATAAATTTCAAAAAGGAAATTTTTTGTGCCTTTGTATATTTATTTCTTCTTTTATAATTTTATTACAAGAATTCCTTGTTTTATGTCTTTATCATGTATAAATAGTGATGCAAAAGAACGTTGCCTAAAGTCGCTAAAGATTTATATTACCCAAAGAAGCAATGTTAAACATTTTATAGCTGTCTTATCTTTTGCGACTTTTGCAAGTTCCATTAAATACAAAATGTAATTGCAATGGAAAAGTTATGAGTCAAGATCAACCTTGAAGATAGGTATCCATATTTTCTTCGAAATGTGTAACTGTGTGTAGTGCCTTTAGCATCGGGTCACCATTTGTCGTAACTTTAATGATAATGACATTTGTTGAGAACTTTTCGCTATGATTTCCTCAATCGTGACTAGAGATAACGATTGTTTACGACAGTATGTAATATGTGTGCCAATTTGGATAAACTTTCTGTGAAATTGTCGGCAATTAATGAAACTCATAGCCTCAGTGTGAAAATTCTAACACTTATAGATTCTGCTGTTTTCGCAACATTATTATTTCTTATCTATTTTTCCAAAAGTACAAACTTTAGTACGATTCATTTATTATCTAGTTCAGATTATTTGATATATAATTTATCATAGCGTAGTAACCAGTTTTCCTAATATCTGCTATTTGCTTACAGCGATATGTAATAACTAATAAGATAAAAGTGCTTCGTTGTTTTAACTCTAATTATCTGAGAGTTGTTATCACTTTTATATTAGAAACAACTTCGATAAATGACAACTACTTGATTAATTTTGATAAATGAAAACATATCTCGTTCTTTACTGTTAAGAAAAGTTATTTATTTGTTTTAGTTCTTCATATTAATCATCTCTAAGAATTAATATTACTCATACGTAATATCTAATAACACGTTTCTTCTCTATTAGTTAAACGCTTATCATTTCATATTTTTAACTTGTTTATTCTAAAAACTGTTTATGCCTTAATTTTATGGGAAAATATATTCACCCCAGCTTAAACAATCTCAATCTATTTTTTTTTAAGTAAAATCCTATATCCTATGAAGGCAAAAAACTTCATCTAGGAATTAATATTATTCATTCGCATACTTTTTCTATATAAATAAGTATTTTGTTTCTTCCATACAAATTGTGACATTCTAAAACTTCTTCAAATATGTAATTTACATGACATATTTGTCGTTTTTGTTGAAATTTTGCCATATATAACAATATTTCTATTTTTCCGATATGTATTCAAAAGACATAAAAAATATGTTAATATTTCACAGAAATTCAGCGTGTGAAAATGCGTAATAGAATACTAAATATTTCGTATGGTGTGTCAGCTCATTGAATATGTTAGCATACCATAGAAATATTTGAGCATTTATGTTCCATTTGAATCTGCTGACCTTTTGATTGCTGACATATTTTTATCATTATTTCAATTTCATTTTTTTAACTTCATTTGTTGTGTATAATATTTTATGTGAAAACGCTTCCGCATATTTTTTTTTTTTTTTTTTTTTTTACTTTTACACTTTCTGCTATTTAATATAATACGTGATCAAAACTTTATAATAATTAACGTTAACGAAAGTTTCCACCACTCAGAGGTAGTAAAATATTTTTGTCTTGAATGCCATGTTCGTTGTTAGTTTGTCACAAAATTCAAGTACGTGGAATTTAATGATTATCAATCAATTTTGTAAAAAATCAGTTTATAAGAAATTTAATTGCTTAAACATATACCCATAATATACATAGTATCCTTTTCACAATTTCGACACATATGTAGTTCTATTCCCACCCGAACAAATATCTTCCTGTATTTATTTGTAGTGTGTATATTATTGTTTAGCTAAAGCATAACCATATGGTTTATAAATTCCTATAAAAACACTTAAGTTTATGAACGTTTCAGCTATAATAAGCAAAAACCCAAATAACTCATAATTAACAACACTCACATATGATATCTAGGGTACATATGGTATCTAAGAACATTCGTATGTTCTATGACACTTAGAGATGAATATTTCATTTTCAATATTAACCAAAATTTTTTCAAATTTTTAGCTCGCTCTCTCTTCTTTAAGCTCAAAATTATTTAAATTCCTATGACACTGTCTATTATCAAATTATTTCCAAAATTCCAAAAATATTTATTATATAAACTTACTTCATTTCGCATTGTTACAGGCAAATGTATTACTTCAGCATTAGTAAATTTTATAAAATTGCTGAGGATCGATATTAATCATACGTCACTTAGTTATATTTTATTGCTTCCTTACCCTTCATTACTTACAAAACATATGATTGCTATAAATTTATGATCGAAAACTCAGGAAAATAATTTAAGCCAACATAAACATAATTCTCTTTATATCTTTAAGCAAAGTTTCATAATTTATGTTTTCGTCCTTCATGCAAAATATTACCAGAAATTACAATAATGTTACTCATATGTATACAATTTTTGATTTATAGGAAAACCTTTTGGGAATTTTACCTCCCACAACAAATTTAATGCTTTCTGACAAGAACATCAACTCATATTAGATGTTTTTTCATGTACATACTGTATGTCTTTACAGTCTCTGGTATTCTCGGAAAATATTTGTAGCGAAGAGTAAATATTCGCTTATATTCTGGGCAGAGTTTGGTTGTCATTTTATTGCTACTTTATGTATGTTATGTTCTTCGTTTATATCTGAGCATATTTCAGCATTACTTTTGACTTAATCAAATTCTACTACTCTCATTATTTGTTTCCGAAAATCTATGAAACTTAACAAATTTGTTTTATTTCATTACTTGCATATGAACAATTAGTTATTTTTCTCTCACATAAAGTTTGCGATAGTTTTTTTTTTTTTTGCTGTTTCAATGAGAAGTTCAATGATGTGAAGTTTGTCGATTATTTACCTTCAACTTTTGTATGTCTTCTGATTGCTTCTGTCAAGGAACTTTAACAATTAATAACAGCCATAAGTTTTATTGATCCAAAATAAGGATTATATCGTCCTCTTGACTCAACCGAAGGAACTTGTTGGGTCACTCATTGTTAATTTAGTATTTATTCTTTTTCATATTTTATTGCCACGTAAGCAAAACACTTATCTGTGTATAACAACAGAACTCTGCACAAATAATATTACTCATACAACGACAAATATTATTCATACGTGTTTTTCATATAAACTGAAGAGACTTCTTAAATATGACCAGCCGTATAGGATATTTAGTGAGCACGACTATCGCTCACCTGAACATAGCTTCGAGTACATGATACAGTCAAATATCTTTGTTTGCTGACAAATATTTCGAGTAGGTAACAACAAGCGAAAAGTCTAGTAAAAGCTGGTCAAAGAGTTGATATTAAGCAGTATAGGAGTTTGAAAATATAATCCGTATAAGCTCACTTTGTATGGAAAGCTCAACCAGATTCCTCTCATGTGATGCAAAGAACTTCCGGCATGCCTTTTTTAAGAACAGAATAGAAGAATATAACCATTATTTTTTATAAATTCACTTAACGTATGGTTCGAAAAACTCATCCGGATTTTAAAAGATATTTATTTGCAAATTTATACACAAGAAAAAAATTATTTTAATCTATTATATAATCTTTCTTAATTCCTCACAAAACTCGCGTGTTTTTTTTATTAAATAGTTCAATTCGATTTTTCACTTCATCGTCCTTATGGAAACTCAAATTTTTCGAGTGGGGCGAAGTCTCTGAGATACAGTGGGTGATGTAGAATTTCCCACTCAAGCTCTGACAGTTTCTGCTGCGTCCCCAAGGCAGTGAGAGGTTGTTCACAAATCCGAGCTCTTTTATGACCCCGTGAGTGGTTCAGACTGATTTTTTGTTTATTGCAGCTATTTCTCTAACTGTTGCACGGGGATTAACAACTAATAAATCTTTCATCTAATCGGAAACAACTTCTTTAGGTCGTCCTGAAACATTCGTTACGGAGAAGTCGCCCGTTGAAAATCTTTTAAAACATTTCTGGTAAGATCTTTCATTTGGTACGTTTTCTTCATAAACAGACTTTATTTTTTGGTTGGCTTCAGCAGACGTTTTTCCTTTTCGGATATAATACAGCATAGTATGAATGAAATACTCTTTTTCGATCATTTTTTTCACGTTTTAAAACTTATTTTAAAAACGCTATAACCACTCACGACTAGAACGAGAACACAAGGAGACAATAGTAAGCAGTTTGGAGAAGGGGCGGAAAGAACCACAAGTTTTGTGTTTGAAGGAACTCTACGTCATGAGGAGTGACATATGATGAACTAACAAATTAACCGAACGAACTTTCCGAACAACCCAATGTTTTGAAGCAAGTGGTATGGCTTTCCACTACTAATAACAAAATGTAATACATATAATAGTTTGTTCACTGATTGTCTGCTTTTTAGGGTGATTTTTTAAGATTTAAGTTTTTCAGCTTGGCAGCACTGGTTGGTAATGGCGTCCAAACGTCATCTGTCAAAGTGAAAAGTGTACTGTATACTCTGCCATTTCATCATGGAAAGACTGACAAATTTATTATTAAAATTCGTGCTCAGTGACAAATGTGCATCGTTTGATGCGACCTTTTAATGGTCGTCATAATCGACCAGCTGAATCAACAGTTCGTGCTGTTATCTCCAAATTTCGCACCAAATTTACATTGTTGGACATAAAATCATCGACTCGCATGCGTAGAGTGCGTACCGAAGAAAATATTGCAGCCGTAGCGACCAGTGTTAATAACGATCGTGAAATGTCAATTCTCAATTCTCTCAATTCTCAGCGATTGGGCATGTGGTACTCAACCACAAGTAAATTTTTTTTTTTGCCCCAATTGACTGAATTGAACTTGGTTGACATGTGGTTTTATTAGGACGGTTGAACATGCCACACTGCTCGTGAAACAATGGATATCTAGAGGGATGAATTTGGTGAGCAGTTTATCTCTCGATTTGGCCCTGTGAGTTGACCCCCAAGATCTTGCGATATAACGCCTCTTGATTATTTCTTGTGGGGTTATGTCAAGTCGTTAGTCTATGTGGACAAGTTGAACACTATTGAAGTCTTACAGGATAACATAACACGCGTTATTCGTGGAATACAGGCCGAAATGCTCGAAAAAGTGACGAAAAATTGGACCTTCCGAATGGGCATTTTGAGACGGAGCCGCGGACAACATTTACATGAAATTATCCTTAAAAATTAAATGGCAGAGATCAATTTATCGATTCCAATATAGATTTTAATATATGACAAATTTTAGTGTTTTGTTCGATTTAAAAAAAACTACTATTAAAAAAATCACCCTTTATATACTCTATACTCGTATATTCTGAAAGTGTAAAATAATTGATAACACTCATACGTTCCGCTCTTTGGCACGCTATACAAGTATACTTCGCAGTTTAGCTCCATGTTTTTTACAACTTCCTCCATATTTATCATCTTATTCTTATTTATGCTACAACTTTACGGTTTTTATTTTTAATTGCTTGTTCCAAAGGTCATGTTCATTTTAAGCCTTTAAATTCCTTAAAAACATGTGGAAAGTAAGCGTTGTGGGTATTACTTTAATTTTAGGCTACAATTCTAATGCAGTTTTGGTTAAGTGCGGTAACAGTTTTATTGCCGCTTGCACAATATAACTACACTACAACGGTATGGTAATCTGCACCATAATTGCACTTGCGTAGAAATAAGTTGTATTTGTTAGAGTTTAATGAATTCTGCAAGGTGACCAGATGTTTACGCCTGTTATTTACACAATGTACAAGCAATAAACAGATTGTAAAAACTGTAAGCAACGGGCATGGATGTTTTTTTTTTCAAATTACTTTACTTACCATTTTACTTATATCTTCCATGTCACTTCACTTTAATTCTTCAGCCTTTGGTCACTTTAAACGGATTACTCATTTTTCTCATGTTGCTTAACTTTAACCTCAGGGAATTTCAAATTTGACCTCTAAGCTTGAAATACAAACCTTTAATAGCTGTTAAGTAAGTACAAGGGATTATATTTAATGTCCCCGTATTTACTATAATTGCATTCTTATGTAAATGTGTGGGTGCGTAGTAAATGACATATTTGCTCAAAGTGTTTAATGAACAATATGCGACACACAATATTTGCTGTAGAAGAGAATATAATATTGATTTTAAATCTAAGACACCAAGTAGTTCTGAAGTCTATATTATGGTTTTATGTCCGAGAAGATTTATAATGAATGTACTTCATTTTTATCCAGAATTCCCCCACAATATTCTAAAATTAGTTTTATTTATATTTAATGCTATACTTCGAATTGGATACTTTCCTCAATCATAGAAGCTGTCTGAAATAATAATGATAGCAAAACCTGGAAAGGAACTGTTACAAATTACATCCTATCGACCCATAAGTTTACTCTCTATTTTATCTAAACTGTTTGAAAAGACCTTTCTCCAAATGTTCAATATAGGGGTAATTGAAGCAAATCATGTAATACCCATTCACCAGTTTGGGTTTCGCAAGGGTCATGGAACGATAGAACAAGTACACTGTATAGTAACCCAGATCAGAATAACATTCGAAGGTCGGAAATATTGCTCAGCTCTCCTTGTAGACATCTCCCAAGCCTTTGATAAAGTGTGACATGAAGGCCTTATTCACAACATAGTCTCTTTTCTACCAACAAATACCCACAAGCTCCTGGAGAGCTATCTAAAGGATCGACCTTTTGTAACAAAATCGAAGGACTCTGTTTCAACTCAAAGAAAAGTTTCAGCAGGAGTTCCGCAGGGCAGTATACTAAGCCCTATACTATATATCATCTACACCTCTGACATGCCTGTATTCCCTAATTCAAACTTCAACTTTCGCCGATGACAAGAATACTACGGCAAATTTGTGGTGCCGCGTGGTATATTAGGAATGATAACATACACAAGGATTTAAACATTCCTTATATTTCCGAGGAAATAAGAAAATTAAGCAGGTCATATATATCAAAGTTGTCCTCCCATTCAAACCCACTCTCTCAAAACCTTCAAAATTTTCCCGGTTATATACGGCTAAGAAGAAAGGACACGCTAGACTTGGTCCAGTGATAAAAAGTTCGGATCGCTAAAAATAAGATCCGGCAATAGCAGGATACTTTAGTTTAAGATAGGATTAAGATTTGAATACTTATTGTAAATGTCAAAAGAAAGATTCAATAAGGAAAATGACGGGAAAAAAATTTTATTCACTTATTCAGCAATTTTTTTTATAAACTTCGAGGTTTGTTAAAATAATAATAAACAGGATTGAAAATGCTACATATTTAAATATTTGCACGGCGCACAGAGGTGAAAGTTGTAAAGGTTTTTTTTTTGTAATTTGTAAAAATGCTTAAAATAATTAGTTTTCTGAATTAAGGGTATTAGCCTCTCATAAATTTTCACAGCTATCCAAAAATTTTGTCTATTTTTATGAATTGAAAAATTTCAAATTACAAGTACAAATAAAATGTTTCATAGACTGATACAGAATCATAATTTCTTATATTTTAGTTTGATTTAACAATCAAAATCAAAATTGTTATTTCAGATATCAAACCAATTTTACAATTTGAATCAAAGTGCTTTAAGTATTATTTAAGCAAGAATATTTTGTAATGTTAAAAAAAAAACAAGAAAAAAACAAGGAAACAAAATTTGATATGTACATTTTCACTTCAAGCATGAAATATGTTCAGCCTTAAAACAGAAACAAACAATTTGGCAAAGATGTACCAGGTACAAGCTTATTTTGCAACTGCTTTCCCCTTGTTTTCGTCTTTATGCAGGGTTATCCATTTAGTTGTTTCGCAACCACCGGTCTGGCAAGGCTGTTAGCTGTTAATTACCCGCCATCTCAAGTGTTATTTATTTAGAGAAAGGTTTGCCATTTGCGAATGTGGATCATTTAATAACCGAGGAATGCGCTAAAATAGCTAAATCTTATTACAAAAGTGGCCATTCACGCGTGGGCACTTTTCGCGCAGAAGAAATTTGCAAGATTATAAAAAAAAAAAAATTGAAGAGACTGGAAACGTCACAGATGTGATCAGACTTATTATTATTATTATATTTCTTCTGTTAGTGCCACAACTTTCACTAACAGAAGCAATATTTTCGGCAGTGCGTATATTGCGGTAATGCATAGGCCTGACCACTTCTGTAACGTTTTCAGTCTCTTCAAATTTTTTTATAATTTTGTCAATTTTTTCGCGCAGAAGAAGTCGTGAAGTCTCTCCCTTCTTTTAGTGAAAGTGTGGCAATATCAGAAGAAATATTTTCGGTAGTACGTACATTGCGGCGATGCATATCTGAATTTTAATTCAGAGCGCAATGCCCACATAATAACCGACTTTTTTGGGCCCGCAATTGAATATTATGAACAGGACAATACATTTGGTTTCCACAAGACGATGCCAAGAGTCACACAACACGAACGACTTTGGCATTATTGCACAAGAAATTTCCAGAAAGCGTAATTTCACGTTTTTGGCGATGTCAATTTGCCAGCAAGATCATGCGATTTGGTGCCTTTAAGCTTTCTTTGTGAAGCTACGTCAAAGACCGTGTTTACGCGTATAATTCCCAAACGTTGGGACATTTGAAAAGCAACATTCGTCAACTTATCGCCGAGATACCACTCGAAATGTGCGACAATGTGGTTAAGAATTATCTAAAATTGATCCACTATAGCAACTAATCCAGAGGTGGTCATTTATATGACATTTTTCGACATTTTGACATGACATAATGCCAAGATCCGAGTATTATAAAGAAATAAAAGTTTTATTGAAATCATAGCTTTATGAATGTTTTATTTAACTTTACTTTTGCAAACGAAAAAACCCGGTAGATTAGGGAAATTTTACTAATTTAATAATATTGTATTTTGAACTCTGCAAGTATGATATACAACTTTATGTATGATACACCGTACGAAAAAGCCAAAGACTTGTTTTTCTTATAAACTTCAGTTAAGAATTGTACAGGGTAAATTTACTTAAATGAGATAAATGACCTCAAACATATCAAAACTTAGCGTAGACACTGAAACTCATCCCAGATCTTTAAAGCAACGTATCCGCTGAGTCATTACAATCGTGTATATGAGTTCATATATATAAAAAAGTTTTTTTGCTAATTATGCAATATATTCCCATTGCAAATATAGTATATGTGAAGAATCGCATCATAACGAAATGGCGCCTAAAGTCTGCGTTATTAAATCAGAAACAAAGTAATCCTTGTGCCTCTAAATGTTATTGCCTTGGCGAATTAAATGGTAACAACATAAATAAAAGTAGTTATTGAATCAATATTTTAATGCCATCGCACATTTACGCTGACACCGTCAACTAAGTAACAATAAAATGGTGACAAAAGTCTGTCGAGGATGAAAATGTTTAGAAGGCGATGTTTAAATCCAAAGATTAAACCAGCCATATATTTATGTAGTATCATAGTAACTAACAAAGATAAGCTGTAAAAACTCAATAAAACCGAAAACTAAATCCTAACTAAAGAGAAACAAACAATCGAGTACCAAAATTTAAACTGCTTTGTTAGCTTTTTAAATTAAATTTAAAGTTAACAAGGAAATATTTAATTTTTGGTACTGGAATAACCTAGTTTCGCTACAGCAATCTCATAAACCATTTTCATATTTCATATTAATTCCGAAATAAGATATGGAAGAGAGAGAAAAGAAATATTTTTATTAGCACAACTAAATTGTGTTAAAGTCATTGTAGTTCTTAACAAATTCCAGGAAAATTGACAACCTTTCATTACGCTTATATAATAGAGACATAAAATAGAAATATTTTTATTATCACAACTAAATTGTGTTGAAGTCATTTTAGTTCTTAACGAATTTCAGGAAAATTGCTAACCTTTCATTAAACTTAAATGATGGAGACATAAAATGAAAGAAATAAAATAACTTAAAATAAAATAACATAGACGTAAGAAAAAAGTTAAGAAATTTAAGATAAAGTGCATAAGGAATGAACTTAGTGAATAATTTCTCACATCCCAATAAACGCTTAACTGCGGGATGATACGAGAAATCAAATATTTTCGTAATCGATGGTCGGTCTAAAGAAATATAACACTAAATTGGCAACAGTCAAACAATATGAATGTTTCAGTTCAATGAAAAAGAATGGTCAATAAATTTATTTATTGTATTTAGAGCTCAATGACAATAAACACAAAATTCATCAGCAAAAATATTCAAAATATTTGCCTGTTTCGACGCTATTGCGAATGAGTATTACTAAATAACATTGGGTCAATTGGGGAGATGACTTTGGCGCTCAACTTTGTCAATATTTGAAACAGCCATAAAAAATAATTTGCCTTTTAAAAAATTGCTACGTAATTTGTTGAACATAGTTAATCCTTCCCATGAATTGAATTTGGAAAATTAAATGAATTTTATAAAGTAAAGTAAATTATAAATTAGGTGATCTGAAAATAGCACATTTTAAAATCCAAAGAAATCTGAATATACCAGTAATGTTACAATTCAATGTAATTGCCCAATACAACAAGCAATTAGTATACCAAAATAGTAACTAAATTAACAAACTTGGGTGTTATATTCAACAATACTTTATCGTAAAAGAACCACATGATTGCTGTCACCGGTAAAATTTTTGTCATTGTCACGTATTCGCGAACTACTTTCAAAAAGTCGTTTAATGCCTTACCCTTTTCTTGGGTGCGAGTTACTTGTCACCTCTTACGTTAAAAGCAATACTCTTTAGGTTTATTATATTGCAAGGATGTTCGAAAGAAATTGTTTGTTTTTTTAGATGATTTACTCAAAACAAGAACACTTCCACTTCTCCAGAAAAATATTTATATCAGCGAAAACCGGATATAACTTTCTTGTACAATAAGACTTGAAAGGCACCTTTGAGGTCTGAATACAATCCCAGTAGCACAACACCAAATTTAGAACGCCGATTCATTGCTAATCTAGTTAGCATTATGTAATTCACTCTTAGTTAATATTTAATAGTAAAACCAATAATTTTACAAAATTATTGTTTCAAATGTTTTACGTTGAAAGCTTGTATTAAAAAATGGCCTTCCCAAAAAGCGCAATTGCTCAAGAGGAGAAAAACAAAAATGTTTTATTCATTCAATTTGTGTATTTTTTTCACCAATCTTCAATAACTTTCAAAAAAAAATCGCATTGTGCATCACACAGAAAAAACATGTCATACTTTCTGGGTTTTTATGTGAGGTTGAGTTTTTTGTATTCAAATATTCTCATTGTGTACTGTACAAAGGACAGACTGTCTGCCATTTTTCTTCTTTATTTGATAAAAAAAAGTTAATACATAAATAAATAAAACAATTTTTATAAAATCTACAATGGAGTGAAAAGTCCACTGACAGTACTAGTTTATACGTTACAATCAGATATTAAGAGATATTAAGAATTTTTCGAATAATCTCCATTATGGAAAATCGCTTTTATAACTTTTAAGATATATGGAATTTTGATAGCGTGATTTGACGGCAACATATGCCTTAAGGAAATAAACAATAATAACAATAAATATGCTTTGACTAATATTAATAATCAGAGATATTGCATAATTCTTCAAAAACTTTTAAGATATATGTACATAAACAGTAGTAACAATAAACATGCTCTTATTAATATCAATAATCAGATATATTGCGTAGTTCATAAAAAACTGGTAGTTTGAAAAATTGTTGAAGTTTGTAAACTATTACAGGTTGTGAAATGGAAATTGGATGCATATGTTCTCCAGAATAAGCACAACAATAATAACGAATAATGATAAAGATTTTGCTCTTTAATATTTTATATTAAAGATTCACGTATTTTGTTATAACCGAGCAGATATTAGTAAATAAACTAATTAGTTTTATTTCAAACTTTAACCACTTTTGATTCCAAAAAAAAAAAAAATTATCTTGCACTTACTAGAATGCTCTCATTTTGCTCGGCAAAGTTGTTGTAGCGAAATTTTTTTTATTATTTTCTGAACAATTGCTGTCTTTTGGACGGTATTTGTTAGAATGCTGTTCCTTTTCGAATTATTATGATCCAGGAAAAGGCTTTATGCTTTCCTTAATAAATTTTCTACTTCAATTAGCAGTATTTTGAACGGTATTTGTTAGAATGTTGTTCCTTTTCGAATTATTATGATCCAGGAAAAGGCTTTATGCTTTCCTTAATAAATTTTCTACTTCAATTAGCAGTATTTTGAACGGTATTTGTTAGAATGTAGTTCCTTTTCGAATTGTTATGATCCAGAAAAAGGCTTTCCGCTTTCCTTAATAAATTTTCCACTCGAATTAGCAGCAAGACAAAAAGCTATACGCTATATAAGTACTGCAACACAACAAATAGTTCATCCGAATTAGAAAGCAGCGGGCATGTAAATAGCTTTTAGATTGCTTTGAATTACAGCGGCTTATTAAGGATTCCCTAAATTCCCTAAAATGTCATTAAGGATTCCTTATAATGTTGTCAAATAATTGTCATATACTTGAGGTATATAGTATTTTATGTATCACAGTTTCACAACTTTTTTGCTACCTACTTTATGTGTTTAGCTACTGTTTGGTTTACATTTTCATAAAATTAATGTTTCTTAAAATTGTCACTAATTTGCCATACAGTAGAATATGCCGTATAAGTGATATTTATTTTGCCTGCACAGTTAATTTTGTGGCGTATGAGTGATGTAAGATATATAATCCTCATACAATGCCTCCTTCAAAAAAAAGAAAAAAAACAGCATTACTAAAATGAAAACGTGACGCCAAATTATCATAGTCCTCCAATAAATCAAGAAAAGACAATTATTTTTTTACTACCACAATATTTTACATAGATTGTTACACAGTTTGCCTCGCCATAAAATCGTAACAGCTCCCAATGCTATAAATTTACGTGATACACATACTACAAAGTAAATCACCTCATTATACTCTAGAAACTTCCGCAATTGAAGTTATCCCTTTTTTTCATCTCCTCATCATTCGCACAATGTAAGTGCTTGGAAACATCCATAGCCAACTACCATGTTCTCATCATTCAAGCAACTGTGCTACATTTTCCACTTCAATTAATCAGGCACTTCGTGCAATACAAAACCATGAACGTTATACACATACGTGCATATGACGAGAAAAGAGGCACTTTTGCAAAATGCTTAGCCTACTTTTTGGGGCGAGAAAGTACAGACAGGCAGCCTGCAGGCTTTGGATGGATGGAGGCATAAACCGAAATCACAACCACTTATGCGTTACAAAAGCACTAAGGAACAGAAGCTGTAAAATGGAGGAATAACACTTGAAGTGAAAATTTCGCAAGCTGAATACATGTTGATTTAAGTAAAATTCATAAAAATAAAAAATAAAATTTATATGTAAGGAAAGTAGCTTTAAATTTATATTGTTGAAACTATATAAACGTAACGTACCAACATACAGTGCTTTACTAAAGCACAAAATGTGTGCGTTTCTAGAAAGATAAAGTTAAAACAATTTGTTCCTATTCAAAACAAATCGTATTAGCCCAAAGAGTATTTGCCAAGATTTTCTGGAGTCGCCAAGAAGTATGAAAACTTTTTTTGTCTTGTTTTGTTAACCAACCGAATGACGAATGGTTGTAAATTTGTCATTTAGTTTGTTGAAAAATTAACTATGCGTAAATAATTTCGTTTTGTCATCTCCATTCACAATGTATATGGGCGCAAAATGTATAGAGCAAGTCTGTTAACGAGAAACAAATTAATTCCCCTGAAATGCTATTATAGTAGCTCACAAGGAAAATAAGGGGACGGACGTATTTAAAGCCTACTTTTAGGATTCTCCACACCAACAGTACGAATGCTTCACAAACTTAAGAGAAAGTGTTTTGCCTACATCCTGTTAAATGTAGAAGTTCTACAGTTTTCATATTGTTGTAGCAAAACTAGTTATAATATTTTGCGTAAATTTGTTGAGAAAGAAAACGTTATAATTACCTTTCGTATTTTCGTATTTAGCTGACTAATGAATCTTGTATATACTCGTTTTATAAATTCATTTGAGAAAGTCTTAATGTAAACTTTTGATTAATTAATTCTCCGGCAAGTTCAGAGTGACAAAAGAAAACAAAAGAACAACTCCTGAAATTTCATTAAAAATAAATTTCTTTGTTGTTGTTTTATTGCAAATTCCTTACAGCCTTGAGAATATTTTTGGTGTTCATTTTCAGTTGGAAATATCCTTCCAACTTTTGCTCTAAGATTTTATGAAATGAAAAAGCAAAACATTTGAAATATGAAAAAAGGAAAGGACCTTTGTAAATTGTATTAAAATGTGGGTGGGTATGTGTTCGTTTGTCAAAGACATGTGAGTGTTTTCAATTTAAAAAGAAAATGTTGCAAAACTTCCAACCACTTAAGGCTTGAATACGCTGCGTCATATATGGCATACACAGCATACAACTGGTTTGCGGGTTCATACGTTAAATTAAAAAATCTTCTTATTTGATTACAATTTTCAATGGTAAATTTAATTTGAGGTACAAGTGTACCCTAAGGCAAACCGCAGTTACAAACGATAAAATTGCTAGAGAAAACCGTACGCGGTACAATATCAAAACTGCGGTAATTTAGGGTGACATTTTAAAGGTGACAAAAATGAACAAACGTCTTTAAAATTCATTAAAAATAAGATAGTCTACTTTACGGCCGAAATATGTTACTACATTTACTTCTTCTATCTCTAGAGATGTACAAAATGAATGGGCAGAACAATTGGAATAAGAAAAAATTGAAACATAATCGTTATTTATAAGACAGTGTGGGTTGATATTCATCCGTATACCACTGGCGTACGAGTGTTATTAATTCAAAAAGAAAATTTTGGAAAATTCTCATTCTTAAGGTTCAAAGGCATGGGGACAGTTAAGTTACAGCAGAAATGATCGAATTTTTATTACAAATTTCATTTCAAATAAAATTTGTAATGAGAGTTATTATAAAAAAAATATTAATAAATAATGAAATAGAGAAGTTCATGTGGTTACAATATCAAAACTGCGACAGTTTTGAATTACAGCTTAGGACTATGAAAACAACGCAAAGGTCGAAAAGGTCGAAAATATGTTACCAGGTTTTCTCTCTCTGTTTCCCTCTCTCTCTCTCTCTTTCTCTCCCTGACTAAGATTTTACAAAATGAATGAACAGAAAAATGGCAGAACAATTTGAAGTCGGAAGAATTAAAGCATAATTGTTATTTGTATAACAACTTGGATAGGAAAGCATTCGTACTGTTCGAAAATGTTGGAAAATTGATTCAAAAATAATGGAAAATTTTCCTGTCATATAAAGTTTGGATGTATTTGACGTAAAGAAAATTATAATATTTGTTCAAAATTCCTTGTAAATAAAATTTGAGGCAGAAATGCACCTTAGGGTGAATTGGTATTATTAAGAGTAGAGGCTACGGCATTAAAACAACACAAAAGATGCTTCAGTTTAAGTTAGAGGAACGTTCTCAGATTTGCTTGTATTCCCTTTCGACAAAATGAAAACACAAAAAAATTGAAATATGAAAACATAAAAAGATCCTCGTTATTTGCATTAAAACGTGGGTGGGTTTTCCTTCGTTTGCCACTGGCGTATGAGTATTATTAATTTAAAGATATGATGTTGGTATTTTTTCTGTAACTTGATGTTTGAGTGCCCGGCGGCACTTGCCGTACAACTTTTATGTGATTTTCTTTACTAAATAAAGGAATTTTTGTTACTTGTTTGATATTTTTATTGTAAATTAAATTTGAGGTGTACATGCACCCTAAGGCGAATGGTTCACTGAAAACTCGAATATACTGAGACGTTTGATAGACAGCTGGCATGTGGTTTCCCGTGCTAAATAAGAAAGTTTTTGACACTCAATTAATTGGCTTTGCTAGCGGAGATTAGACTTGAATTTATGCTTTTGATCAAGAAACAACCTAGCAATCGAGTGAATATGGTGATAAAGGTGAAGCAAAACTGGAAATATCGCGCAGGTATTGATCGAAAATCAACGTTGTGCTGACAGTTTTCTTCGTTTATAACGATAATTACATTATACGTACATTACATTAATAATTACATAAGGATAAGGACTTTTATGAATTACGGGTTTAGTACTAATTAATTACTTTCTATGGGTGCCTTCCTCTGGGCCAAATTGTCAACAAAGGACATCACTTGAGTGCTGTACGTCATTTGGGTAAGGCGATTCACAACACGATGACGGATTTTTAATGGACAGACATCTCTTAGGTTTCGGCGCATTATAATGCGTCAAATTTGTAGGTTTTTCATCAAAAATTAAACTAATATCGTCCCACAATCACCGTGCTCGAGTAATTTATCACCCTGTAACTTTGCCGATTCTCCAAATACCGCTCAGCGGTTGCCATTTGCAGTCAGCTGAAGAAATTCAACGTGAAATGCAGCGCACTTTGAGGACCATGTCGTAAAGCGGCTATTTGGCGCGCTTGGAGAAACGTTGGCCTCAGTCTATCGTGACACCTCTATTCTCGATATTTAAAAAACAAAAATTTGTACATATAATATTTCGAAGACAATAGAAGACACTTATAGAAGCTGAGTGTCATTTCAATTGTTGGAAAAATGGACCTCTATAAGATACCAAATTCCTCAAATAAGGTTTCTCCATATAAAAAGCTGTCTGCATTTCACATCGTCATTGAATTTCAAATATGTAAGCTTTTTGGGGTGAACGAGTTCATAGTTATCACGTGATTGCAGAACTCGTGATGCGTAAAAGTGTATACTCATTAGAAAAGTACGCAAATTTAGCAGAAATCCTGTAGTAGAAGTATAAAAAGTCATCTAGATATGTATTTCACAGCGTAATTATAATTATTATTTTACCTATTAAGGGATTACACGATCAACAACTTCTGCTCTATGCCCATAAAGTAATAAATGGAATTGGAGTCTTCACAACATCCTTTCATAGAAATATATCATACATGCAAAGGTCAACTCGTCAAGCAA
This sequence comes from Philornis downsi, assembly GCA_019455685.1. Classification (NCBI taxonomy): domain Eukaryota; kingdom Metazoa; phylum Arthropoda; class Insecta; order Diptera; family Muscidae; genus Philornis; species Philornis downsi. The sequence continues at coordinate 729,106 of JAHXMU010000197.1, forward strand.
TGGATTTAAATGTCGCGTTTTGTCGATTAGAGTTAACCAAACAACGTGTTACATTTGCTGGGCCATTTAAGTATAATCAATTGCCTGTATGCTTGAAAGAAACTTCACTTTTATCCACTTTTAAAGTCCAACTAAAAACATATTTGATAGATAATTTGGAAATGCTTCTAACATAGTTTTTTTTTTATCTCTCCTGTTATTAAATATTTTAATGTTAATATTTGTTATTATATGAATGGTGTTAGTTGCCTATTAGCCTCTATAAAGCCAATCTGGTGTCTAGGCAATATTGTAAAAAAATAGTAATCTTATTAAACTGTAATAAATAATTTATTTTAAAAAAATGTTTCCGGTTCTTTGAATATGATGGAAAGTTTGCTTAAAGATGTGTTTACACTTTATGTCAATTTTCATAACTTAAAGAGAGATTAGAAAACTAAACTTATTACTTGGCAATAAATTTAGAAACAACATGCAGCCTTACAATATGCTACAGATGATGTCTTTGCAGGATTTGAACAAATGAGCAGTAATAATCACGATTACATTTTCCGTATCCACGAAGCAGAATATGTTCTTAACCTTTATAATGCTCATTAATGTTTCAAATCCCCTGGAAATGTTCCAAATGATAATTGTGTGTTTCAGCAAATTTAGAAAATTTCATTTTTAATGTGGAAATTTTATTAATCGGTGTTTGCCTCTTACTACCAACCACATTCAATATTAAGACGCAGAGACCATTAGACGGATGAGTATTATTAATTAGCAAGTGAGTGCAAGCGAGTTCTTGGCGCTGTAAATTGTTATATATGTATAAAATTTAAAGCGCCTTTGTATATGCTTTGTTTCCTCTGTATTTGAAAACAAAGTCCGTAAATGGCATGATATTTCTTATACTAAGGAAATGCTTTAATTTGCGAACTGTATTGCAGGCACTTAAAGGCGAATTTTAGAAATATGTCACTGCGAAATAATTAAAAAACTGATGATGATGATGATGCTTTTAAATCCGGGTGAATAACATACTAACGTAATACATGAGAGGTAAGAGAAGACCTATTTTGTTCGAACATGACGTGAATGGGTTTCGTTAATTTGCACTGGAGGAATTCAGTGAATGTGGAAGTTTTACTGCTTTAGGATATTTGAATGTTAGAGATACTGCTCAAATGTCTAACTCAACACAGCCTTTAGGCAAAATCGCAATTAGTGTAATTAGGAAATGTCTATAATTTTTCGAATAGAGTGTCATGAACATGGAAGCATAGACAAGGCAGAAAGACGTAAATGAATGATATTAATTTTCAAATGTGTACAGTTCTTGGAAAGGCCTCACAAGAATGGCAAATCTGTCTTTAAAACATGATTGTTTTCTTTGTTAAGGCAGAAAGTCTGATATTAATTAATAACGGAGACTATGGGAAAGAGCACTTCAGATTTCATTAAAATCATTTATGCGATATTTACAACGGCAATGACTATATAACAGCCTGCCAAAAACAAACTTCCCACAAATTTTCTGTCTGCCCGTATTCATATCATGTAAGAATGAATGGGGGGAAAATAGAATAGAAAAAAACAAATTTGATTTGCTTTTCATAAGCTAAGCGGAATTTTCACATTTATGGTTCTATAAATTAATATCAGATTTCAAACCGATACTACTGCTACCACTGAGCCACTATAAGGAAGTTATAAACAACAGAGAAAATGACAAAGTTTTCTAAAATAGAATGATTTCTATTCTATTCCAAGATCATTATTTACATTATTTTGTGGACAAATTCCTTAGATATGAAGGGAATGGCATATATTAAAAAAAATGCTAAACTTGACTAGATTTTCATAAACAAAACGTAATTTTCTGTCGCAAATACCTTAGAAGGATGGACACCGTAGTATTGATAGACAGCAGAAATGATAACATTTTCTAAAATTGAGGGATTTCTTCTATATTTTAAAATCTGTCATTCTTTCCCTTATTTTGTAGAAGAATCCCAAGAAGTGGTTGTGCAGGATCAATAGACTGAAGCTTATTCTAGAAAATTGCTAAATTTAATTTGGTTTTCATAAGCAAAATTTAATTTTTGGATGCAGGTAGAAGAGTAGTAGATTTACATTATGTGGAAATTGTAATAAACAATAGCAGAAATGATAACATTTTTTAAAATTGAGGGATTTCTTCTATATTTTGAAATTTGTCATTCTTTTCCTTATTTGTTAGAAGAATTGCAACGGATAGTTGTATAGGATCAATAGACTGAAGCTTGTTCTAGGAAATAGCTAAATTTAACTTGGATTTCATAAGCAAAATGTAATTTTCGGATGCAGGTAGTTTAAGGGGAATGGGTATTATGCATTAGTATTTAAGTGTTAAAGTTTAACGTATGTAAATTTCGTTTTGATATCGATTATATGAAAATAAACAATGCCTTTTTAGTACTTCTATAATATACAAATTTTAACTTTCCGAACGAATACAAGTTTTAGATCTTCTTTTTTCAATTTTTCAGTCAGAATGAAACACCCTACAGCATTCGGCATACAGTTCATTTTCGGTACTCTTGGAAAAATATAAAATGTATTCTTGTTTCTGTACAAGGTATATTACAATTTGAGATATATTTACACCTTAGACCTAATGAATGTAATTAAATAGAAAGCTACTGCAAATCATGATGGATAAAGAAACGAGACTGGGGCATATAATGATATGGTAGTTAATGGCCAAATGTCGTGTCCAATTGGTAGTGCGAGATAAAGCAAAGTTGTTTGGAAATGTTTTAAGGATACAAAGGAAATGAAAAACATGTGTTTTCTATAGTTTTTGTTCTCAATCTGAATAAAAAAAGGTCACATATTAATTATTTACAATGATTTGGCAGGAAGCTGTGAAATGTTACTGCAGTCTACTCAAACATTGAGGTGGATACAGTAAAATCGGAAGAGTACAGTAAAGTTAAGACAGTAAAACTGGAGCTAAATGTGGGCAAAACTTGATGTGATGATTTGGAGAAGGACAGCAGAAGACGAAATGATTGGGGTTTATTTCTACGTGACCTATATAATACATAATAATAACTATTCTAATCGCTAAATAAGTAAGTAAATATTTCAAGGGATAATTGTGCTTTAGGTGAGTTATAGTAGACAAAAATTAATTGAGTTTTACTATGCAGGAACCTTACGACGAATGAATATTATGGGTAGCCAAATAGGTGTTAGAGTTCAGCACGAATATGGGTATATTCACAACAAATGTATATAAATTACAATCAATCAATCATTTTTATTACGTTTGGAAAACATGAAAGTGGAAGAAACTTACACAATTTCTTGCGAAATCGACTTACTTCTGTTTGTGTGGCTAAAAGTGATTTCAATTTGTAATATTCGTATATATTATAAAGTTCAAACTTTTAATTCGCTAATCAGTTAGCCACCTAAAGGCAAGACGACAACACAAAAACAGTCTCGAAAATTCTATAAAAATAAGTGAATTTTTTCGTTCTTGTACAAATCCCTTACAGCCTTGAGAACATTTTTAGGATTCACTTTAATTTGGAAATACCATCTCAGTTTTTCTTTCTTTCCCTCCAATGTATTTCAAACAAAAAGGATAGAACAATTGAAAAAGAAAAAATAAAAGGAGCATTGCAATGTGAACTAAAGTGTGGGAGGGCATGTGTTCGTTTGGCAATGGCGTGTCAGTATTATTAATTTAAAGTGAAATTGTTGGAGAATTTTCAGCCACTTAAGTCTTGAATATTCTGCAGCATGTGGTGCGCAGCTGGTTTTGCGGTTTCCTAAAGGAATTTCGTATTTTTTTGATTACAATTTGGATAAGAGCGTATCTTATGGCGAATGGATGTTAATAATTTTTAAATTACTGCAGAGGTTCATAAGAGTGGAACACAAAAACTATGGTAATAACATCTTGACATAGCTGTTCATGACCAATTATCTGTTGGCTTTGATTGCATAAAGCGAAATAGTTCTAAATAATAGAAAGCATAACGAATATTTGGTTTTAAATGTCACTATTTAATTTAACAAACATATCAACTGTTATTATTAATTTGTACTCAGCTGTCAAATTTGTGGTATTTATTAAGCTGTAATTTCACAGTAATTCTTTACAAGAAATAAAAAAAAACATTTTGAAAACATCATCCGCTGTACGTTTTGTTAAATGCCTACAATGCCTCGAATAATGTGGAAGTTTGCTTGAAGGCGTATTTTTGTTTCTTGTCAACGTACACAGTGCTAGAGATATTTTTGTAATATCTAAAGGAAAAAGAGATAATGATGACAGCAAGAAAACAGGCAAAAGCTGTCCTTCATCATTATCTCGTTCGTTTTCTTTCAAATTTTCCAACTCAAAAAGCCCCGAAGGGAAATTGTGTCCTTAAACAGTTTTGGGTAGTCTGAGATTTCATTAATTGCTCTTTACCTCATGCCATAAGCCATACTCAGTATTAGGACTGAAACATTTTGGAGGCGAATGAGTATTATTTATCAGCAAGTGAGAGTGGGAGTTTATGATGTTGCGAAATATGCACAATTTTAAACCCTTGTAAACATCTGTGAAACAAAATATTTTCCTTAAAATTTCTGAGTTTATCATCTATTTTGAAACAACATCTGTGAAGAAAGACCATTCTATTAGCTAATAACAGCATTAATTTATACAGATTCTTCAGGACGAACAAATATTATGAATTACACATTAAAAGCACATGGATAAGAAGTAGGCAAAAAGAGTTTTTAACGGGTAAATTGATAAATCAAGCATAATTTTAGCATTGGGGTGTCATTGCAAATAATAAGATTATTTATTAACACTCGCCTCTTCATTAAGATTAATTAAAAATATTTCAATGGTTTAATAACATCTCGTTTTTATTACAGAAGTTAATTATTGAAGAAGTGCCTTTATAAAAAGAATATGTGATGTGTTGTTTCCCAAAAAGAAAAAAAGATGGGAAATGGAATCTCAAATAATAGTTTTTAGGTCCACATTGTGGAATGTTCACTGAGAAAAAAATATCGTACTTAGGTATGAAATATACCAAAAATTTTGTTTTCCAGTTATACACAATATCCCGATTAGAGTACAATACAGATGCAATCAGAAAAAGAAGGCAAAAAAGTTGTGGTCTTGTTCATTTCTTGTTATCGGTTAACTTTGCGGATTAGATCTAAAATTGGTTACTGTTATGATCGAACTCTCAAGTACTCACATTCGCACATGCACAGCGGCCGTTTCAATTCAACTCTTTGAGCAACAGTGAAATATCGTAAATTTTTTGACGCTCTCGGTCATGACATTTGAATTTGTTGCTTTTTCCGTTTGGTTTTCTTAACTTTCCTTAACGCTTTTCGCTACTATTTGTCGCTTTTCATGTAATATTTCAAGAGTAGCGAAGAAAACACTCACGCACAGAACTATTTTGCCTTTGTTTCCTCCACGTCAACAACTGCAGAACAACAGAGGATATATGTATATTATTTTTAATGTATTATATATTTCATTACGTACAGTTTGGATGAACTTTGACTTGCTACTCTTATTGCAAATTATGAATGTGCAATTTATTTATTCTCATGAGTGAAATTTTGGGTTACTTTTGGTTACTTCGCCCCTTCAAGGCATTACACAATGAAATCGTACTAAACTTGAAATAAGGATGGGATCTTTGTAATAAATTCAGTGTGGGCACACACTTATTTATCTATGGCGTATGAGTGGTATTAATTTAGAATGGAAATTTTAGCAAATGTTCACCAATTTTTTGCGAGAAGACATTGCTGCTTTTGACAACCAATTGGTTTGTGGCTTCTTTTGTTAAAATAGAAGATGGTTTCTTTTTTTTTCGTTAAAAATTTCTTACCTAAAGCTAATCTTGAGGAATGGGTGCACCTTAGAGCGAATGAGTGATATTAATTAAAACATTCCTGTGGAATTCCGTAGAGTTTAAGACGTCACAACTATGGTGGGCAATTTCATTTTAATTGAACTGTGACCAAGCGCTACACACGATTGGGTGTACAAAGTGAATGGAAAATAAGGGTACTTTTAAAGTTATACCTAGGGCTTATCTTTGTACGAGTATACTGCATAAATAACTTTAATCGAATAATTTGGCCGAACGACTATAGCTTTCTTGTGTGAAATGGCTTAAGGGTGTGGTAATATCCAGTCGATTTTTAATCTATATAAGATCATGCGCCCTGCCATTCAGGTCATCGTGTAGGTTTGAGTCATATTTATATATAATTATTGCTAGAGCTTCATATAAGTGGCTCACGGAATGCGATTCAAGATACATTAGGAAGAAGGAACATAAAATGCATTTGTCTTTTTTTTTATTTTATTTTACATTTTTATATCCAACACGGAAAATATAAAAAACATTATTAATTATCACATAGCTTCCTCTTAGAATTATAATAGGAATACTATAGGGTGTCTATTGAATACTGCTACCAAGGTAATACTGAAAGATGTTAAGGCTTTTCTTTTTCTAAATCTAAGCTAAATGAATCTATTCCAAGAACGTGGGGCTGAGCATGGCAAGAAGCCTACCTGATCACTATAGTGTTTATCAGGCCGAAGTTTTGGCCATTAAGGAAGTGGAAGAATGACTAAAATATAATATTCTCACCACGGTGGAAATTAACATATTCTCTGACAGTAAAACTGTCATTAAATCTCTGAAATCTGTCTTCCTGAACTCAACATCAGCCCTGAATTGCCGCAGATCTCTTAACAAGATGGCTCAGCATTTCAATATTCACCTTATGTAGGTGCCGGGCAACAGGAATATACTAGGATACTGCAGAGCAGAAGAACTGGCAAGACTTGGGACAACCTTACAGACTCCAGCCGAGTTTGAGTCCATGGGCATTCCTCTATCCACTTGCAAGCTTCTATTGCGAGGTAGAGTATATTTAGCAGCAAATGGTAAGTGGGCGTCTGTCCGAAGCGGTGATCAATCCAGACGGATGTGATCTCGCCTAGTTCTGAAGCGTTCACACACACTGCTGATGCTATCAAGACTCCACGTCTCATTGCTTGTATTCGTCATGACGGGACACTGTCTGATTGGAAGACATGCAGTGAGATTGAGGGGTGCGGCTAGTGACTTCTGCATGATCAGTAGGGATGAAAAGGAGGAGGAGTCTGTACAATTGCCCCGCTCTGGCAAACAATCGGGGATCAACACTAGACTCTTATTTCTTTAGAGACCTAGGAGATCTGGATATAGATATTGTCCGGCTTAAGAGCTTCTTGAGGCGCTCAGGATGGTCCCTTATCTTTAGTTTTCGCGATATCACAATAGACTATAAAGCCTAAGTGAGTTTGTCCTAACTTAAGCTAACCTAAGCTAAATGAAAACCAGCTTTCTACGCTGTGTAGTTTTAAACAAGATGATGCAGCTTGTCACGGCCTGTAGTGGCGAAATTGCAGCTAGAATTCAAAAAGTGAAAGTTTCAAGAAACTTCTCATTCCGCTCGCTCCCAAAATATGCTGACCTTAATGCACCTGACTGTTTTGTGCGTTTATTGCACCAGTAATGCATTCGAATAATAATTGAGGCAACGTTGAATAATGATGTCGCACAAGCGCGGAGTTTTTTTAAATTCAGTTATTTTTAAAATCCTTTGAAAAGATGTAATAAGAATGATTTTTTTCTAAATGAATAAGAATAAAAAAAAAGATAATTCAGAAGTAATTCGTTTATGCGTCAGTCACCCTGTCCCTAGAGACGTATTTTGCAGCATGATTATGACTTCATCATCATTTAAAATTCATCAAATATGAAACTTTCCATCTTATATGATCAGTTTAAATCCGCTGTTAATTTTCACATCTTAATGCTAAAATTGATTAGTGGATGTTATAGCACCGTATTTAGAAAGACCGTGCAGTCTTAAAGTACACTGAAAAAAAAACTCCTAAATATATCAGTCGCTATTTACCCAAATTTCCTTGAATATTTACAAAGAATAATAGGCTTAGACTTAGGTTGCTGAAGCCTTGGACGGATGAGTATTATTAATTTGTACACGAGTGTAACAGCTCATTGAACGTATGAGCGATGCTGTCAAATATATAACATTTTAAGTATTTATGAGAATAATCCAAATTAACGTTTCTCAGAAAGGGGAGGAATTTTCCATACTATTAAATTACTATTCATTTATTTAGGCGCTTATCATCGTATCGGTATTATGAATCATTAACAGATTAGTGTATTGCAAACATCAGTCATAGTCTGTCATATGTCTATAAAGAAACATCATCAAGGCAGTACTTTCCAAACCTCGTCATTAAAATATGTGTTTGAAACGATGGGGGCCTTATCAATACTATTAATTCACAGCTGCTAATATGATATGATATGATATGACATTTGATGAATTTGTGATCCAAAGAAATCTGGCTGACATAAACATTTCAAAACAGAAATAATTTCCAAAATTTGTGGCCCATTTTAATATACGGGCATCTGACAGAGAATAAGTGTTGTTGATTTCCAAAAGGTCACAGGTGTTTAGTGGAGGTGTAAATGCTGCTAGTTAAAAATTTTTCAATATTATATGTTGATATTATCAGTTTTTCGAATAAAGTCTTACAAAAAATGATGAAAAATTCACTTCGTTGTTAACCTTTATAGCTTATTGCAAGAGGAGGCGAATGAGTGATAATCATTAATAAGGATTACAAGAGCATATTTCAAATGCCTTTGAAATGTTTAATGGAATATTTGATAATGGTGAGTTTTACATAACAACCAGCAAGACTAACTGTCCCCAAGCCGTTGTTTCGTTATTCATTATTTTTCATATTTCTTAGAATCTGAAAGGACAATTTTGTTTTGTTTGCTGGTTTGTATGAACCCCCTTTGGATTGAAGAATCTTAAGACGAATGAGCATTATTAATTATCAACCGATTGCTAGAGGTTAGATATCGTATGTAGTATACTGGTCTTCATTAGCTAAAGTTTTTTTGGACACAGTCCTACAAAATGGTGGTCAAGAAGCCTGTAGAAAATGTTTTATGACTGATAGGAATTGGAAGATCGTACTTTATATTATTTTGAAATGTGTAATGAAATATTTATTACACTAATACCGAGGATTACATAGTAACGAAAAAATTTCTCCAAAATTTTGGATTTCTTATTCATAGCTTGAATACTTCTTGAAAAAATCTCAAAGAAAAATGTTTCATTTCTACAAATTTAAGATTTGCTTTACATATGTAAGTCAAATGACTCTTTCGACTGTAGGAACCTTAGGGCGAATACGCATTACAAATTATCAACACATTATTAAAGTTAATATTACGTATACGGCTAGTTAATATTACATATCTTGTAGGCATGCTAGCATACAATAATGATAATAAACATGTTTCCAAAAATTGCTTAATTTCCACTATATTTACAAACAATCGAAAAATGTTCAACAATTTATTACTAAATATTATGGATTAATTTTGCTTGAAACCTTTAAATCATAATATTTTAATCCTTGTTACTGAAAAAGTGAGTGTCACATATATTTATAGGATTAGTAGGCAGTAAACGTTACTCACATAAGTGAACTGACTCACTTTAATTATGCGTCAGAACCACAGAAAGCAGCTGGCTGGCATGTTCTATACATGGCACAGAAAACTTAAACAATGTATTTGTGATGTAGGTAATAAAGACACAAATCACTTTTCATCTGGTATGGACACATAAAAGCGAATATATACTATTTTGGGTTTTCGCCTTTAGGACAAATTGAGCCTATATTTCTTAAAAAAAAATAAATAAAAAGTGAATATCCATTATTCGGGATTTTCGTCCCTGGGACCAATTGAGCCAGCATTGCTTGAAAAATATCTGTTCATATTTCGTGATATTTTTACGACCAACCTTTAATTTAAAAAATAAATTCCTCATTATTAATAAGTGTACTCATAATCTCGTAATTGATGAAGTTCTGCCATAGAAATACATTAACGCCTAAGAAAACTTTCAATACAGTAGCAAAATCTCGAATCGAATGTAGTCCCAAAAATGGGGTGTTGCCGGGTTTTCATAGCTTAAGGCGAAAATGGGCAAAAACAAGTGATATTAATAAATAACACAATCAGAGAATCCGTGGGAGTGTACTTAAGATTTCTTTGAATTACTGCGCAGATTAATAAGTAACAATGAGGCAACAAAAGTGGGTAAACTCTCCTTAAATTTTCTATTATTAACACGCAATACTTTTCCATGTTTCCCAGAAATATTCCTATGGATAAGTGAGCCATTAGGCTGCTTTAGTCGATTTGCTTTGCAATATGTTAGAATTCATGATAATTGATAAGAACAACGTAATCTTTTGTACAAAGAAATCATAGGCGGTTGAATAATACCACTAATAAATGAATGGCGAGGAATATACGGATAGATAGATACAAAATATTGATTGGCAATATACGAGTATGAAATGTTAACAGCTTAAAAAAAAAAACAGCAAATATGACACATCTCTTACATGTTATTTGATTTTCAATGAATTTTGAATTAAACTTGGGAAATGATGGAAAGTTTTCCATAATGTAGACTTCATGCTAAAGACGACAATAATTTATTCGCACTTTTAAAGACGAATGAGAATTGTCTATATTATATTTGGGGATAAACGTGGCATGTATAAGCCATACAAAGTTATTACAATTGAAATGTATATGTATGATGTTTCAATTATGATGTTTAGAAAATTCTTCGAAGAAACTCAAAGTTCTTAACTTGTGCTCGTAGCAGGTTTGGCAGGATTAAACCATATTTTCGGAAAAGTTATTAATTAAAGAAAGAATCTTTCTTCTTTTGTTAGTATTCTTCTAAATTTATTTAATTCTGTGTTAATTGGACGTCACAGAAAAATCGTAAACATTGGAGCAGAAAAGGACCTCACTAATCGTTGGCTCATTTGCTTTGTCATCAAAATAAAATATGAAGGTTATATATCTGTAATCACAACCCATAACAGCCTAAGTCTGTTTTTCAATATTTTCAGTACAGGAGTTTAAAGTTTTGAATCTTCACTGAAAATCAGGAGAAGGTGTTTTTTGGAAAACTTTGCTACAGATTCCAAGGAAACGAATTTCTTTACTTAGTTGTTAACAAAAAATAGTCTCGCAGTCAAAAAATATATTATCGAAAAAGACACTTAGGCTCTTATGAATTGTTGAACGAAAGAAAGTCAAAATGTTCAAGTTGAGTTAGGCTATTATTCCAGATTAAATAAAAAACTTTAAGTTTGGAGAAAGACCTTAACTCAATTTATGTTTATCAAAAAACGAAATTGTAATTGGGAATAAGAGCTTAACTCAAGTTAGGAAAATAAAATTGTTTCTTTATTTTTTTGGATTAACGACTTAAGTTGATTTAGGCAATGATGAACAAATAATGTTTATATTTGTTGTAATCCTAAATTGACTTAGGCAGTTATGCCAAAACAGTCATTTAGAAAAATAACTTAAGTTATTAGGTTTTTTAGGATTAATTGCTTTCCTAGAAGAGATACAAACATGAAAAATTTAGAGCAAATAAATTTAGATACGCTGAATACGAAGGTGCTAATAACTAAATTGTGTCCTAACTCGAGTTAGGCTGTTACGGGTTGTGACCACAGATATATATAGCGATTGAATTATTATTGAATTACTATGCATAGCAATTTATGTGATACTGTATGGAAGTCTATAGTAATTTCAATTGTAACTCTAACAAAAAACAGGTAATGAATATGCGATTCCTTAATAATTTTGGGTATTTTAATAAATTTCTTCAACATGTTTCGTACCTTTAATAGGTCTCTAGGTAAATTATAAATAAATTAAAAATAATTAATTATAAATATTTGGTTTCAGCAAAATTTTGCGTAATTATTATTATAATAGACAACATTAGCATACAACATTTTTGATGCCGCAACAATTGTAATCGGTTTTTCTTAAATTATCATATGAATTATTCAGAAAAACTATTATTTTCTCTGTGGCGGGTTCTTCTAAAGCATCCACCGCTGCCCATTTTGCCAAATTCTGATATCCACTGTGTTAGATGTGGTGATAATCTCTTCCTTCAGAGTTGCTGTTTTTTTGGATATCTAAAATGTAATTGTTCAAATTTCTACACTTTGCAAAAATTCAAATTTGCCTAAACAGTTTGTCATATCGAATGACAATCGCTAATTCTGTATAAGTTGAATATGGTTTTCTGCAAAGTGGAACTTTTGTAAAATTTGTTTTTAAAACTGATAGTTGTACGATGATTAGTATGCACAGTTATAGTATGTATGTCCTATTAGCGCCCCGCTACAACCAACCATCGACATTTCGTTGAGAAATGGTCGATTTATTTTGCCGACAACATTGGCATTCGTATACGTCATTAAACTGTTCATTGGGTTTTACAGTACATAAAGGTTAACTGAATATTAAAGCTCACAAATATTTCATTCACGGGATATACTTTTTTCCTAGAAAGTTGGGACACTTTTTCACTTCTTTGTTTTATTCCGTAACAAGGACATTGCCTTGCAATCGATGAATAAAACATGGGAGAACTTTTCATATTCAGTGAGCTTACACGCATTTCATTTTTAGACTCTCTCAAAGAAACAAACCTACAGTTTATCGGCGATTCGGAACGTCACAGTTTGAGAAGCATTCACAGGACTTGTGGATTACTCGACTAGTTGAATTGTTCGTCAGATATATCGAGGTGACCGCCATTCAAATGGGAACCTTGTGGGTAATGGATGCTGTTATCAAGGAAGATTCATATATTTACTGAAGCATAAATATTCAGTGAGAGCTTTCATGTAATACCAAACTGCATTTCGATTATTTATGAAATTACACCTAAAGAGAGAAAGCTGTATATGATTAATATATTTTGCAGGAGTTTCAAGTGTATTTCATTTTTCTAAAAAGCAAGTTGCATTGAATATGTATTAAGAAAAAAATAATATCGAACTTAATTAATTATTTTAGTCTTATTTTTGGCAGCTTAAAAATGATGGATTTTAATTGAATTTCACAATGAAAAAAGGACGAAACAATAATTTTACCGGTTACTGGAGAAAATCTAATAGTACTTCCATTACATGTTTAAAAACACTGGTCTACAAATTTGGAAAAAAAATTAACTGCAGAAACGAAGCATGTTTTTTTAACTGATCTGATATAAAAAATAGGCTATTACGTCTTGTTCATTTTTTTATCGCATGCTGGCAATACTGTAAAACAGTCAATACTGACACTACAATTTTATAATTATTAATTTGGCAGAAGTCCACATCCATTCTAAATCTTCATAATAATGGCGTTTAAGCATCTCGTGTGTTACTGATTCAAAATATTTTTGCTTTGTGTGTAGTGAATATTTGGTTGGAAAAAAGGATATGCAATATCAGAATGCATATTTACATTATTTTGGTTTTACTGTCAGAAACTTGAACCAAACGTAGACACCGACAATGTTTTGCAATAGTTGCAGAACTGTTTTATACAAGTGATCAAATGGCAAGAAGATCCATTCCGATTTTTCAATTCCAGTACTTTGGAGAGAGTCAAGTAACCACCAAACCGATTGCTATTTCTGTTTAGGAAAAGTTGCTGTATTCAATATGAAAAATCGAAAAAAATATTACTTATGCGAATGTTCCATCGGTTTCCAAACCAATTCAATGCCCACCAAATAATCCATTACCAGTCATTCCCAGTGCCGCGAGCAGTGAGTCCGAAAAATTTTTCACCAGCAGTGGTAGTTTGTATCAGGCTGATGATGAACGCCATTTGGAGACTCAAGCTAAGCTCTATAATCTAATTCTAATTACATTTAACGAAGCAAGATGCAGAATTACTAGCTTCACGCATACAGTAGTGGAAACATCTTGCAGTTGGACCAAAAGTAACAATCCATAGAGACAGAAGCATAGTTTGAAAAGAAACAATCTATTCTGTACTGTACTGATGTTGGTGGTTTATTTCAAAAAATGAACCAGCCATATGCCAGAACTGAATGGAAATTATTTACTGATGGTTTTAAGTACAGTTTAAAGGTTCTTCTTTTGCATAATGAGAATGAAAGACTATTCATACCAATGACTGATGCCGTTAAGGCCGACGAACAGGAAGAGCGTGCTCAGTAAGATTTAATGAAAATTACAAGAAATTATCAAGGATTTAGGGACAAAAGCATGCTGAGACACTATAACTGGACTCTAATACGTAAAACCGAACCAACAGAATACAAACTACGTTCAAATAACGCCATTCACTTTTGAAAATTCACTGATTCTTAAATAAACTAATGATTTTGTTTGTAAAAAACGAATGAAAACATTCTTTTTGTATCTCGACATGATAGGGAAAAACCGATTACAGATTCGAATTCAGTTCACCAAATTGCCATAGGAAAGGTATTTGGTTGTCAGAGTCTAAAAACTTGTTGGCTAGTGAAATTAGGATACGAAACAAAAACTAAAAGCAAAGTATCAAATATAAGCTACAGTTGCCTTATAAACAAAGTTTCGTTACATGAATGTAACTGCCTCTAATTAAATTTTGCTGGCTATATTATTAAATTAAAAAAGCCAAAGAAATGCAGTGTAATTTCGCAATTCATTAGTCAATCTCAGATTCTAATGAACATTAAAAAAATGTTTTTATAGGCTCATGGTGGACATCAGCCAAAAATTGAATGCCTCAATTTTGTAGCTTATTGGGATCAGTTATTTATTCTAGATATTAGTACCATTTACCTATATATCCCTTTTCGAAACTCTTCTCTTGTCAGAAAGTAAGGATATGAACAATCCGTTTATGTTGAGCATATAAGCGTATAAGAGATGTGAATCCATTCTATGGCTTCTACAGCTGTAGCCATTACTCTAGAGGCAGGAAAAATTTTGTCCCCAACTTTTCTTCTTCCCAGTTTTACCATCCTAATATTCTTTTTATTCTTCTTCTTCTGTGATTCACCGTCTAAATATAAAAATTTAAAAATCATCCCTCTTTCCTTATGCCGGTGGGTAAATATACATCAACAACTCGCCTTCAATTCTAGATCAGGATACCTTCCCTGATTGATTCACCGCCTAAATATAAAAATTCAAAAATCATCCCTCTTCCCTTATGCCGGCGGGTAAATATACGTCACCAGCTTTCCTTCAATTCTAGATCAGGATACCTTCCCTGATTGATTCTCCATAATTCACAACGCCCGCTTTTTTTAGCTTTCTTCTGACGTAATTAAATGAATATCTTCCATTTGAAGATTTTAGCTTTAACTTTTTTCTATATGATAACACCACTTTTATTCTCTTTCCTTTTCGATTTTCGATAAAAAAATACATTCGATTTTTTATCACATGTTTGCCAATTGGACAAAAATTTAATAAATCTATTGCAAAATAATATCTATAACTCAAATACATATTCAAATATTTCGAAAGTCTTTTCATATTATTACAACAACCACGTTTCAACAGCTTTAATTGGAATTTTTAAAACCGATAAGCGCAGCAAAAATTGCTACTATGGGTGAGTTTAGAACATGTAGAAAGCTCTTTAAATATCTTGGAAATCATAACACAAAATGCACTTAAATCAAACAACCTCTTGAGAGTGTTGTTTTTAAGTAGTTGATTGCAATTTTCAATTGCGTTGTGCCTTTTTGAGGACGTTGCTTCTCAACACATCCTTTTTGCAATAACGAATTATACTTGGCTTATCTATTCCTGAGAGAAATCTGCATACAAACAACACCTAAAAATACAAAAGTTTTCAACTGAAACATACGACATATTTATTGTTGTGTCAAATTAGAAAAATGCTTTTAAGACGAACACTTGTGAATGGTAGCATATTTCCATCTAGTTTAAAAGCTGCACAGCTGGCCTCAAAAAGATATAATAACAACAATGGGTGTGAGAAATAAAAAAGTCGTGTCAAGATTTTTTGACAGCCCCTTGAAAGTATGCTTTAAAATGTCTCTCTCATGTTTAACCCAAATCAAAACGACCAACAAAAGTGAGATATGCCAGCACAAATACACAGCCACTAAGCGAGAAACCATTCTCTGGCTTTTCCCAAACATGTTCACCGAGCAAACTAAATGTTACATACGAGCAAATAGGTATGTAAGTATGAATGAACAAAAGCGTAAAGCAGCAAAATAAAAATAAATTCCTTTCTGTCTGACGCCTTATTAACATTTTGCTTTAGTTGGCATTTCACAGCTTTATGCTGAGCAAAATGAAAGAGATTTTGTTCGGAGCGGCAAAAAGAAAACAAAAAAGCCAATGCTATGCATGAGAAGGAAACAAGTTCATTTCTAAAACGAAGCAAAACTACAAAAAGCCTTTTAGCACAAGACAACGCCTTTTATCGCGTGAGGCATCCTCCATGCACTGCCAATGCTTGCGTAGTCCTTCACGTACACACAAGCTTTTATTCTTGCCAACTCTTAGCCTGAACAGGCGGTAGGATTGTAGGTATTTATGTGTTGGTGAATAGTTTGTGCTTGAATAGGTTGCCGTCTGCGTGAGTAGAATTTAGTGCTTTATCATAAACCTAAAGACTGGTAGTCCATGTGCTAATACGTAATTCTTATTTTCTGTCATGGCCAACATTTTTATTTGTTTAGAATGCCCAGACACTCGGAGAAATGCTGGCGGGTGGAACATTACCAACATGGCCAAAAGCTGTGTGGTTTTTGTTGCTGGTTTAAATATACGCAAATGCAAAAATACCAAAATGTGTACAAATTAAGAATTTCAATAATTAATTCTAAGTTGTCTAAGAAAACAATATTGCTGTGGGCACGTAGCAGATAAAAAAAAAACCAAATGTACACATAATTGAACAATCGTTCGGTTTTTAACTCATATCAGACCTTGAGTTCTACAAATCGTTTTGAGACCGATTATGAAATGTATATACCATGATGCAAATAATAATAATTTAAAAATCTTAAAAACTATAGCTAATTTTAATTTAATCATACGCCCTCTTTAAATGGAAAACCCTGCACTCAATTACAGCTCTTGTAGAAAATAATATAATACTAATACGTAATTATAACGAAGAAAATTCAGGATATACATATTTCCATTTATACACTATGCAAAGAAGGCATCTTCCATTTCGTTACTGATATTTCGTATTGCTACTGAATTGGTATTAATCATACGCCCTCTTCGAATGAAAAAAAAAACTTCACTTAATTGCAGCTCTTGTAGAAAATAATATAATACTTACACGAAATTTTTGACGAAATAAATTTAAGATACACATACTTGCACGTACACACTATACGAAGGAGGCATTTTCTACTTCGTTACGAATTGATATTTCGTTTTGTTACTAAATCATTGTTAATCTGAATTACTGTTAATCATACGTCCTCTTTGTATTAATCATACGCCCTCTCCGAATAAAAGAAAACTACATTCAATTACAGCTCTCGTAGAAAATAATATAATACTTATACGTAATTATAGCGAAGGAAATTCAGGATATGCACATTTACATGTACACACTACGCAAAGAAGGCGTTTGCCATTTCATTACTAACGGATATTTTATATTGTTATTGAATTGATATTAATCATAGGCCTTCTTTGAATGAAAAAACTAAAATCATTTACAACTATACCTTAATACTCATACGTAATTATTAGTTTTCAATTATACCTTCATGATCTGATATTTATATGACTGAATATCATTTTTACAGATGAGAGAGGGATATATAATTCTGGTTGTAGTGTACAATCCATTATTGAACTGTAGTAAATAGGAACTTTATTTCGGTGATATTTTTGGGAAACTTAAAAAAACATATTGCCGGAATTAATATTTAAACTAACGCACGTCTATCAGATGCGCTTCGTTGCCTGTCTGTTATTTTATCCATCTCTCCAGGCAGTGTAGATTAATGTTAGTGAATAATATCCTTTATGATTATCATCACCAAAAAAAATTGTTTAAATGAGAATATAAAGAGCTACAAAGGATCATAACTCTAGTTATATTGGAAATATGATTACCATTACCGTAAAGATCTGAAACCAATTCTATCAATTCTATCAGATTGATAATTACTAGTCCAACTACAGACTTGGTAAATCTAAAGCCGGCAAGATATCCACTCTAAGACAAATCCTTGAGAAAATCTAAGAAATGCCGATCGATACACACCACCTTGTTTCTATAATAAATTTGATTTGGACAGTTTTATAATTCAAAATCTATATGTATCCCCTGCCGAGTTTGGTATTCCTATGAAACTGATACCTCTTTGAAGAGATATCAAAGTATTCAGTAAAGATTTACAAAGATTTTAGTGAGCCATTTCACACCAAACTATTAATATCCTCTAATATTCTTTTTGTGATGATGACAAAGGAAACTGAAATAGAAACAGCTGGTATTACAACAACAGCCGTACAAAACCCATGTGCGTACGATAACGATGTGTGGCCTAGTTGTAGGAAGTGGGTCTGCTGTCCTTTACAAGGCAGTCTGACCTGAAGGTTGAGCGACTACGAGACTATTTGGATCGGGCTGATCTCACATTCTCGTTCAGCTTGATAGGCGGCAGTTACTGCTGCTTTGAAGAGTTGAAACTGGCAAGGCTATGCCTAGTACCGAGGAAGATAGGGATTCATACGGGCAGGTCTTGCGTTTGTCCCTTGTCATCTGTGACTTACTCGGGGGTATGGACAGTCGTGGGGTTTGCTATGTCTACATGTCATCAAGGCTTTCAAGTTTTCCCAGTCTCCCACCGGTGAGCGTACTGCATCCTTCCATCTACCTGCCGCCTCCGCACCTGAAGGTATGTAAAAATTTCCAGTCTGCACTCTTTCTGCTGCAGTGAGATCAATCCCGTGAAGTATGGTGTATAAATCACAATTTGGTAACAGTTATGCTACGCAGCCCCTACCGATTAGTTTGGTTGAAAGCGTGGGGATCAGGAGGCTTTGGGGATCAGGATTCCGCCTGATCATTTCGTGTAGAACCCCTAGTGAGAGAATCACGCCGGTTGTGGTTAAAATCAAAATCGCTGGTAGAAACTTTGTGCTTGTTGCATTATATAACCGGGTGCTATAGACCCATAGAGAAGCAGATAGATAGACTTCACATCCACCAATATGGATTATATTCCTAACTAGCATAATCAATTTGGTATCTCCTGGCTGGAAGGGCTGACAATTGCGATAGCACCAAATTGTCAGCCTCTTTTCATATGTAGTTCTCGTTTTACTTGGCTATCCCAGGGGGGTGTTGGCGCATCGCAATCGCATTGTAATATGTCCAGTGCGTCGCACACCGTGGGTAAGGCCTCCACGGCGAGACTGACGTAAACCCCCAATGACTCTGCAGCCTTCTAAGTTACTAAGGGCAAAACTAAGTTACTTGTTTCGATGAATAAAGATTTATTCCATTGAACTATTACTGCGAACGATGGCAACTATAACTTTGCTTACAGCCTGGAAACTAGGAGAGAGTATGCTTGCAAATAGGTGGTTTGCAATCTTGTCAGGCAGTATAGTTACAAACCGCTCTTTTAGTGAGTTAAAAATCCGACTATACCAGACCATAGCCCACATTTGCTGCAATACTACCCAAAATCCTAGGTTAAGAACCAAGCAGAAAAATACGTTCCAGAAATCTTTGACAGAAAAGTAAATATAAATTCACTTTTGTTAATGAAATTTATTGGTGTCACATGAATCATGACATTCATGAAAATCCCCAATTTTTAGTGAATGCGTTAGCTGGGCCATGATGTGCTCATGCTTCAAAATATTATATTACGAAAAACCTTAACCAAGGACTGTATGGCAATCATAATTCCATTGGAAGACCATGTTTGATAAAATTTTACTAACAAAACGTGGTATAACAGGTTGACTGCAGATTGAATGGCTTAATATTATATTATAAATGCTTCAGAAAATAAATATAATATGAAGTACTCTATTTACATTTGAAAATAGAAGAAGGATAAATCGTTAGAATTTCGGAATCATTTTGACTGTCAAAAATTATGTTTCGACAACAATCACTTTATGATCTTTTCGTTGAGTATATGTACCGAAGATACAATTTACACACGTACTGAAAATTTGACTGCACGTATGAGTAATATTAATATACAGTTTTCGCAAAGATGCAGTGAGTGCAGGAACGCATCAGTGATATTAATACTAACTTATTGCACATATAAGTGACATTATTTCTGTAATTATTTAAACTCCGATGTGTGTGACGATCACTTCGAGTAATCATAAACCTAAAAAAGGTTATCAAAATGAATTTCGAAAACATCCTTAAATAGTAGATCTTCTTAGAAGGGTAAAAAAAATAGAACAGGTAACATGCAACCTCTTCCACGTCCCATTCATTGGAAACAAATTAATTTGTTTTTTATTTCATGCGTATATTAGTATTAATATCAGAAAGATAACCTGCACTCCGTGGATTGCGGTTGTAAAGGTATGATTAACTTGAACTAATTTTGTACGTCAATTAACTATAATTTCGATTTCAAATGATTTTTATAGAGAAATACACATTATAATTCTCTAAGTCCAAATCTAGCATTTACCTGTGATAAGTTATAGCTATATTTCTGGATGTAATATTTTAAACCATCATTGATCCATATTAAACCATATTATTAAACCATATTATTTATACAAACTGTGTGTGGGATAAGGTTTGTTAATACTGAACCATTATTTTAAACAGTCTTTAAATCTTTATATTTTCAACTACTTAATGTGAAAACAATTAACTAACACATCTCTTTCTTGCAATATTTTTATTTCCATCCATTTTTCTATAGCCTATTTATTTGACAGCTTTCTAATGTTATCCTTCTACATGATTGACATGATGTTTTTCTTTGAGTGTGCTTTAAACATGATGAAATAGTTTCTTTCTATCCATCTTTCTTTTTATACACGACAGAAGAACTTATTTGTTGAAATGAGAAATGTGAATAAGAAATAGATATGAATGACATATTTCACGCACTCAAGTTGACAGCAACAAGTTCCTCCTTCAAAAATTCATGCACACAAGGAACTCACTATGAAATGGCGCAGCAGATATTTGGCCACTTCAATGAGCTAGAGTTTAACAGCTAAGACGTAGGACAGCAAAATACTCGCAATTGAATTAACAACCAAAAACACTGAGATTTTCAAACACTTGTCTAAATCAAAGAAAAACAGATCTGCGATGAGAAATTATAGATAGAAACCGTTGTAACGAAAATAAATGCATTCCCTAATGATGTATTATAATATAGAATGCGCAAGGTCCTACAACAGGGACACCTGCTGTCACTCATCATTTGCTCTTCAGACATTTTAAATGTTTACAAATATGAACGTGAAGGTCTGTGAGTGAAAGATATTAAAATACACGCAACAAGCTTTTACAAAAATGCTATCAAAAAGAAAACATAAATTGTTCGTCTTTTTGATCCTTTGTCCTCATGTACAATTAAAAAAAGAAGAATACCTGCGACAACAATAAAAATGACATTTTCACATTGCTTTCTCTCATTTTTCAACGTAGCTAAAAGAATAGTATACAATAAAAACCATGTTTTCAATTTCCTCTTCTTGCCACTGACCTTTAGAAGAGGCGAGCAATATTTTAACAAACGGCTGGTCAAATTGGGGAGACTATACATTTATATTTTGCCTGAATGCGATCACACAAAACGTTGAGGTTAAATGTGTGAATAAAGAAAGCAATTAAACCAATTGGAAACACCATAAACCATTCATTTTCAATAAAATCGCCTTCCAAAAAGAATGCTTTTATTTCGGCTAACAAAAAGCCTCCTGCAACAAAAGCATACTCGCAAAGTGATGTGTGCGTTATGGCGAAATAATAGCATAAATGTGTACTATAATTTGGGGCATACAAAGTGAATGAAATTAATGACAAGTCCAGCAGAAATAATTACTCAGATAAGCCATTCAAAAGAACGCCACAAATAGCTATAACAATTGCACGCAGCCTTAACAACCTAGATTTTTTTTTATATGAAGTTGAGAGTTTCAACTATTAAGTCCTATTAGTTTATCATATGTGACTGATACTATAGGACGCATGAGTTAAATAATTTATTTTATTATTATTAGTCTTTAACATTTGATACCGATTATCTATTTGCTATAGCTGTAACGAAAAAAATGCGTTAGCTTTCATTAACAAAGGCTCAGCAGCAACGTAGCAGACGGCCTGTATAATGTGTACCTTGTTTGAAGTAATAAAGAAAGTTAATACAAAGTAAGTAATGCAAGTAATGCTTATTTAATATAAATCATACGTCTAGTCAAGTCCCGATAATATAACACATTAATATTAATTATACGTCCTCCAGTATGAGGTGGTAAAGAAGGCAGCGGATTATTGCAAATGCTGTTGTAATTTAGAATGCGGCTGCATCAATTTTAACTGACACCTATCACAAGACAAAGTTTAAGTACTTATTTAAAACTGGTGTATGAATTTTGTGCAAACAAAATCACTTCAGAAAAGCATGCTTGGTGATTGTTAAGTTCACCTTCCGTAGTGAATTCTGATGAGTAGAGAAATGGTTTATTAAATTTCACATAGCTATGAATGTGATCAAAAAATGAGACTATCCTCTTCACGATTAGCTGGAAATAATACATTCGAAATAATTGAGACATTGTTTTGGCGAATCCCGTATAGATAGTTCACTACATTATCGACTTCTTAGGTAATTCATGGATTTTTTTTATCTTTATGACCTCTTAAAAGAAATAATTGTGTGAACATTTTGAACTACTATGCCAAGTTGTCGGCAATGATTATGACTAAGAAAATTTCGCATGTCTTAGTCACTGCAAATACATATGTTTTCAATTTACAACATATATAAATGACAGGATTATCTTTGCTAATTATTCTATTTTATTACACATAACGCTGGTCACTACTTGTTATGTCAAGATTCTTATAATGTTCACCGTTCGCCTGAGAAATATTTGGTTTATCACTATTGCTGATAATGACGCATATTGCTTTGGAACTAATTTACTCACTGAGATAGTAGATAAGTCGTAGTTGTGATATGTAGACATCACACTTTCGATATGCAAGTAAATCTATATAGCAAAATCATCACCTCATGCTGGAAGACGTATAATTAATATTAATGTGTTATATTATTGGGGCTTAACTAGACGTATGATTCATATTAATTAAGCATTATAAATTAATATCAGTTACTTAGACAAAACAGCGGTTATATCAACATAAATTTCCACCAATTATTAGGAAGGTTTTTACGTTTCCTTACATTATTTCTCTTTGCACCGAAGGTCCCTCGAGTACACAAATTTCATAAACTTACCTGAAAAAAGAAAAAGGAAAACATATCGTTAATATATTTTTATTAATGAACATGTGTAGCGTTAATTAAATCATAGTAACGAAACTTATAATACGGTTATGGTTAAACCTAAATGGACTTCTAGTTCTCTCATTATAAAGTTATTACGGTGGTTCAAAGGCAATAATTGCATTGCGAAGCAAATTAATGGACACTTCAGAATGCAGCCGCAGTAGACTCAAATGTTACTGGATATAGGTTAATATTACGGTTTTCATCCCGTTCAAGTACATAGCATGTTCATTATATTTATGTTTGATATTGCAAAAGAAACAATTTTTGAAAACCTTTTCAAATATTTGCCATTAGTAACTAAAAAATGTTCGAACAAACTGAACTTGGAAAACATAAAAATAGCTTTGAATTTGTTGAGTTAACCTATTATTGAACACACCCTTTAATTTGGAAATTTTACGAAACGACTGAGTTTATGCCCATCAATCTGTTAGTCTGATTGTTCGTTAAAGCTTACCTTTTGCGGTGCGTGTATTTATTTTTATATTTATTATATATATAATATTATATTTCATGGTATTGTATATTCAGAAACATTACATTTCATTCTTCAATATCGCCAAGCGGCATATTTAATCCTCTTTGAAGGATTACGGAAGTCCACACTAGCGCTCAACATGATTTCATTAAAATTCCAATTGTCAGTTCGTGCTCAAACAAGTTGTTTCTTTGTTGTTTAATTAATCCTTAAAATTAATATCGTCCTGATGTGGTCGCGTGTGTGTGTTTCTCGCTATGTATGTAAGAGCTCTATAGATGTCCATAAATTCATGTCAATGTGATGGAAGTGTGAGTTGTTAGTTGAATCCCTGTGTCTGTGTTGTTCAAACGTAAATAAATTGAAATTTTATGTCCTTGCTATTGTTGTCATTCATGTGCTTACTCGTGTTTGTTATTAAATGTTTTTGAATGTGCCCAAAGACTCGTGTCTGTCATTTGCTTTGTATAAACTTTTAAAGAAAAAGGGGTAGCATTAAAGGGTGTTGAAAATTTGGTATTTTATGTCTAAAATCTCTGCCATTAATATGAGTTGTTGCCCTTTGTTTAATTCCCGTGATAGCTCTTAACTGCGTGAAAATTGAAATTTACAAAGAATTTAAAATTAGATGCACCTAAAACTCGTCGATTGAGATATGTGTTTCAAACTTAGAAGTATTTTTTACAGTATTATAATTTAGTACCTAAGAAGTTGTTGAGGGGCAAGTGACAAGTTGTGAATTGTAGATTTGTAAGTTTACTTTAGAGCATGCTAATTTAATATGTAAGAGGTTGTTTGAAGAATACCATGTAGTTTCATATAGTTTGAAGAGAATATTCACTTGATTGTGCAGAAATATCCTATTTTTATAAATTTCAGATCAAATGTGCAATTGAGTTTTTACAATATCTTTAAAAATAGGTATTTCCATCTAAGTTCTCGTTTTTTTTATAAAAATTCAACTTTATTATGAAAACATGTTTAAAAATGATTCACTGAAAGTAAAGATAGGTAGCGATGGCCAGGCTACCTATTACTTTTTCCCATCTATGTGGTAAACCTCGAGTTCCGAACTGTTCATCTTTGAAGGCTATCCACGAATCTAGCCATTCCTTGATGTCGTCACATGTCAGTCATCCAGACCATCGAACAGAACAAGTGATAATCGGACAGGCATATCTGGAAGATATGGTGAATGGGATAAAACTTCCCATTTTCAGGGTTTCCAGGTAGGTTTTAACGGGCTTGGCCACGTGAGACCGAGCATTGCCATGCTGAAAAATCACTTTTTCGTGTCTCTCCACGTATTGTTTATCGCGTTTATCGCGCAGATTTCGGCTCTATTGCATTAATTAAAGTCGATGCCGATCCCCAGTGATGGTTTCGCTCGTAATAAATTCAACAGCTCGTAATAAATAACATTGATCTGGTCTCACCAAATACTGAGCATAACCTTCGCAGCGTGAATATTCGGCCGGGGTGATGACGTAGAACTATGACCGGGCAACCCCCATGACTTTGTTTTTTTTTTTTTCTTTTTTTTTTTGAATTTCTGTAACAAATCCATTTCTCAAAACCCTCCTTTTTTGTCGCTGAAGCAGTTGTTCATAACGTTCATTAACTTCTACAGGTAAGGAACCCAAATTTCTTGCCTTTGAATCATTCCCAACGTTGGATGTCTTGCAACGTTGCAATGTCTGGGAAAGGTTCCTCCTTTTCCATTCCTAATACTGAAGTAAGTTCTACCTGCGTTTGACTCGGATCCCCATCAAGCAATGCGGTAAAATCAGTGTCTTTAAATGTTTTTCGTTTTCCTTCACACGAACGGTCGTCAACATCAAATCAAAAAATCATCCTTCAAGAGACGACATTAACCTTAATACTTTGTTTCACTTAAAGCAGCATCTTCGTAAACGCTTTGACGATTATTGGCACAAAATCATACATATTCACACAACCAAAAGAATATGACGTCAAAAGAAAATCACTATTGTGTCGAGACGGTATGTTTACCATATGCCCAAGCTTGGCTTATGACCAAGCTTGGCTTACAGCTAGCGCCTTCTATTTGCAAACAGCGGAAACTTATACTTATACTTATAATAAGTGAAAAATTGCTAAGCCGAAAATTATAAATCTTATTTTGTGTTTTAGAATTTCTCAATGTATAACCTAAAAGGTTAATTCCGGCACAGTTACTTGACCCTACTTCAAGCGAATCGCCGCATGAGCACTTAGAAGTGGTAATTCTATAAATCTCTTTGAGCAGTTCTGCAAAAAAATACATTTTTAATTCGCTGATACTATTCGATTCCTTAATTTGAGCCTATGCAATCAGAAGTATCAATTCTATATTACAGAATTGTTACATAATCTTCGAAAGTAGATGTTTATAACGACGATCTGCCTAAAGTATGAGCTTGATATTTTAAAAGTATAATTTGCAGATACCATACGATTCACGCTATTGCTTGATCCTACTTGAAATGAATCGCAATTTGGTTATACCGAAATAACAATTTCCATGAATTTTCATGCATTTCTAGAGTAACTTCACCCCACAACCAAATGTTAACCAAACTAGTATGAAAAATTGTATAATTTTGTTTTTCTGAGAATGTAAAATTAAATCAATAGCTTTTTTGCTCTCTTATATTTTTGGACAAACGTTTTTATTGAAAATTTGTAAAATTGTAGAATAGTAAAATTATTAGCTTGAAGGTTTTATTTTATTTACATTATTTACAGTCTTTATTTAACGTGATAATTACACTGGCTGTTATCCCCTACTTAGCCCTGCCCACCGCTTTAATTTATTAAAATGAATGTCGGTTTATTTCATTGAGCTCCTAGTCATAACCTTGGTTTTTAGAATAAATGTTCATTGGAACGTATACGTTATATTATATAGTTGTTTGTATTTCATACGTGAATAATATTTACTGATTTACGTGAATGACATTTACTGAATTGACTTGAAGACCCTCTATAACATAAAAATTGAATTATTCTACTACATTTCGACTTTGTGTTGAATTCCCATTTGTGAGTCTTACATGTCCAATTAAGTTTACCTTGAAATCTTCTCTTGTTACTCTGAATACTTATTTAGAAATTTGGCTTCACAGTTTGCAGGCTTGATTTCTTCAGAAGGACTACAAATAAAATTCAATAATGTCCCATTATAAAATAATAAATAAAACTGCAAGTAGACTATGGCGACGCCAAGTTGAAAAATGTGTTGAAACGAATACAAGAGGAAAGCAGCAGCGTTAGAAAAACGACAATGGGTCACACCATAAAGTAATCTAGAGAAATAGCTGTGTTATGTATTGCACATACAAGTATATCACATTGGGACATAACTACGACCAGTTAAATCATATGTGATATATGTAATACAAATTTCAACGAAAATTGAAATCCAGCCGACTTTTGAAGTGTTCATCATTTCAGTTGTTTGACTACTGAAATTCTTGAGAGATATCTTTTATTTTCAGCCAATCTTGTGTTCAACGATAGCTCTACTCCTGCTTTAATGGATACATCAACCAAACAAAATTGTCATATTTGGCCTGAAGAGCAGTCGAACAGTGTTCAGAGCTGCCGTTATATCTATACTAAATAACGATTTAGTATGTCTTATATTCTGATGATATCATTACCCATATTTGTACAAAAACTGAGCGCGGTTGAAATGTAATTATGAATGGCAACGATTATCGTGTCCTGAAATTGAAACTCATGATCTCGATAACATATCAAGAAGACAGAGCTACTTATCACACAGCTCTTGAAATCACGGCATTATTGCGAGAATTAATCGTTGAACCATTAACTCAAAATTTGGGCTTAGTACAGTTATTTGGAATGCCTAGAATTGTTTTTCTTTTAAGTAACAGAACTCCAAAATCTATATGACTGAGACGTTAGCGATTGAACAATTGAAAGACAAAATTACTAAATTCATTTGGCAATTGCCCCTTAAAATGCTAAGGGTCGTGTTAGACACAATTGCAGGCAGCTATTGAAAGAAATAATCCTGAAAAATAAAATGTAAATAATTCTCCTTTTGAACGATAACAAAAGAAAACCGATAAAACTGTTTTTTCTTTTTCACAAATTTACTTTAAAAAATTACTCAAATGAAAAATTTACTTCAATTTCAATCAAAATTATGACTTCGAGAAGAAATTCAACTTGATTCGGAATATCCATTTGTAAGAGGCCTATATAGGAAAACATAAACTGATATCGATAGTTCGTTCTTACTTCTATCATAAGACATTAGTATATGTAATAGTTTTGTTCGTATTGTTTCGTCATTGCACTCCGTATCCTGTTTACAACCACACAAACGGACAAACCTATTGCGATGTTAAATTCTAGGGGAGGTTAAACTAAGATTGGATTGACCATTTGGATGGGGGCTATATCAAAACATTCATCTACAATGTTAATTTTCAATAAAACCAAGTGGCCAAACTAACTTTAAAGGATGAGACAAAGTCGAAACGATTTTTAAAAAGGTGCGTAATAAATTTGTCTAGCCCATTTTTGCGCTAAGGTGCCCTGAATATTTTAGGAAGACAACCCATATATTTTTCTTCATTTCGTTGCAGTTAATAACTGATCGTAGTGTTTTACCATAATTCGATAGTAACGAATAGAACAAAGTCAGACTATTTCTATGACATTTATCTAAATAAATTGTGTTCTCTTTGCCTACACAGGAATAAATACTTCATGGGTAGAAAGCGGCTTGCTGTGTATACCTGCCCACCTCTTTTAAAGGATTTCATGTCACAGTTGATGGCTTTGTTCTTGTAAACAACTGTCTGTTCTTCTGGCTGTCCGCCTGTGTCTCCTATACTACATGATATATAAATTCCGTTTATATGAGTATACGTAAAAATGTCAACAAAGTCCGACACACAACAAACAAAATACCCTTCCGCACGTAAACACACACACCCACACATACACTCTCACTCACAAACATACAACTACACTTTCACACTGTGAATGATAACAAGATCTAAAGTACATTGACAAGGACAACGAATTGCTATTATAATACACCACTAGTATACTGGTGCACTCTTTCTCTCTCTCTCTCCCCCTTATATACACTCACACATACATACAGCAAATGTACTATGTGAGCTTCCATAGTACAGGAAAAGTTGATGTCGTCTGTCGCTGCAATAATGTATCTCGTAACGAGAAATGAAAACGAGAACTCAATGAAATATATTTACATTTTTTATATTTATTTCCTGGTTTTTGTTGTCCTCGTTGCCTCTGTTGTTGTTATTATTGTAGTTCTGTTATCTTTGGAGGGAAAAAATACCATTTTTATTGTTTCTATCCTGAACTTTTATTATTGCCAAGAATGTGAATGTGGTCTTACAATGTCACAAAATATTTATTCATGTGTAAATGTCTCTTTGGCCATTTAAATAGTACATATTATGCTTCGGCTTTTCTGTATACCGGAAGTTATAAATTTACCAAACCTAGCGTTGACATGAACAGAAGCCGACAACCTGTCGAGTGTGTAATGACAATAATTGTTGGCGATTGGTGATAAACAAAAAGTTAATTAAAGGTAGGCATTAATATCAGAATGGGGATGCGAGAATAAATTGCGCCCAATAAAAGAGGTGGGACAAAACGAAGCCTGAGAGTATGCAATGAGATAATTTTTAAAAGGCTAGAAAATGTATGTTTGTATATGTAGTTTTGTTTAATTTTTTAGAGCTAAAGGTAAGCGACAGATATCTGGCTATGTAATATTTATAGGCAAAATGTCCACACTTGGGACGGAGCAAAGAGCTTCATATCGATGCATATTCATATCTTAAGTAGGCTGTCTTTGTATTACATAGAGAAGTGAACGCCGGTATTCCCAAAATAAAACAGAATACTTATTTTTTAGTGAGCATATGCACAATATTTCGTGTTTCCCGAAAACCATTCGTGAACTGAACACCTTCAGTGTAAACTCCAGAGCTCTGACTGTTCTTAAATAAAATCCACTTAATTGAAGTTTTAAAGTAAAAAAATTGATAAATATTAATATCCTGCCAGATACTTATAGAATACTGTCAAAGTATCGAAGCATAGCTCAATATAAAACTAGTTTTCAATGAATTTAATACCAGCTTTGAAGCAACTTTTATGAAATATTTGTTTACAAAATATCGTGAGCTAGACATTTGTAAAACAAATTACAAAAATCAAACTTTTGTTAAGTTACATACGAGGTGTGTTCAAAAAATAAGAATAAGAATTTCCAAATTTCGCGGCCTACGTACATTCGACTTTCGGTTATTATTTTTTTATGTTGGTACACTTGTCTTGAGGATACGAGTACTGAATTGAAATTTTTTTAAAAAGCCAAAAAATGATACAGATACAAAAATCCTTATTGCGCAGTATCGATGAATTGGAACAAAGTCCAAGATAAATATAATGTTTGTGAAATAAATATTAACTTCCATACTTTTGCTCCTCAAAGAGTACTGATCCTTTGCTCATTAAAAGGGTACTGATCATTTATTGTAATCTTTACAACCTTTTGAATACTTTAAACGATTTTTATTAAGTTATTGTGTTCAGTTCTGGGACTGCTTTTCTGACCCTCGTTACAAGGAAAGAAATGCAAAGAGTTTATATTCTTACTATAATTGTCATTCTCAAGAAATCTAAAGTTTACAAATATTTTTTTTTAAGTATTGAAATTGTTATTCTTGGAACTCTTTGTTACCATTTCTCGAAGATGAGAGAGTTTTTAAGATAATTTGAAGGAAAGGTAATTGAATAACTCTTTTGAAAAACCACAGCAAACATCTTAGATTTCATATGATTTCCTATTGTTTGTGATTCTATAGGTAGTTCCCATGGGTTAGGTTTATGAAGAAAGCAGACGAAACTGAGTCTTCAAATTAGGAAAACTTAATTCGAAATAAACACTAACGTAACTGCTCTTTCAGAAAACCTGCTGTTTTTGCTCTTTAAGATTTTGATGAGATGATTTTGAATCTTAATTCCTTTCTAGATCGTTTCTCTTTAAGCAAACATTTATTATTGCTAATAAAACATAATTCAAAAACTTTCAAAATTTATTATATTGACTAAGTTGGCTGAATGGATAACTCACCCGTTCATTTCTCCATTATCAATAGTTTGTAATTATAATAATAATAATAATTATAAAAATTTATTATTGCTAATAGAATGTAATTCAAAAATATAGAAAATAAATGAAAAAGCAATCTATCTGAAAAGATGTAAAATAAAAGATTATTGAGATTCAATTTAAAAATGAAGCCTTTCTAGAAAACCTATGTTGTACATTTCATAAATCGTTTTATAAGATTTAGAAATAAAGTTTTGGAAACTTCTCATAGCTCTTATTCATTTGCAAATTTCTGTTTATACGTCGACTATCATTCTAGAATAGTAAAATTAAATAGCGATAGGTGGCGCACGAGTTATACATAAAACTTAACGTATAAAGGTGGTCCCAACAAGAACGCAAGATTTGAATTTGGCGTCATTCGAAGTGTCATTGTTTGACATTTGAACAATTGTTATTTGCTAGTAGAAGGTACGAGGTTATTAAAAATGGAGCGCTACACGAATGGACAATGCATTCTCATTGTGAAATTGTTTTACCACAATGGTGAAAGTTTTGCGGCTACAGTTCGCAAATTGCGATCAATTTAAGGTTACAATAATGCTCCAACTGTAAAGAGATTAATGGATAAATTTGCCAAAACTGGGAAAATGTCGCATCTGTACGAAGATGATGAAGAAATGAATGTGGAGGGCATGTGGTTTCAACAAGACGGCACCACATGTCATACAACCAGAGAAACAATTCAATTGCTGCATCAGTCATTTAAATCTTGCGTTCTTGTTGGGACACCCTTTATATACTTCGAAGATTTCTTGCAGGATCCTAGATCCTCCGAATAAAATCTATGGAAAAAGAAGACAAAACAAAATCTTACAGTTTGGAAAATTAAATTGAAAATAACTGAAGGTATGCCAAATATTCCAGGAGATCTACAACTTAGATGTTTGAGACTTATGAGAAGGTGCTATTTTAAAACTAATATGAAGAAAATCATTTAGAAAATCTTAATTTTTTTTATTTAAGCCCTTTATTTATAGAATGCCCTTTGCGTATTGATACTTTTAAAGTTATTGTTGAGTGAACATCTCGTTTAAATAATAGGAAAACAATATTGGCAATTTCGCCTGAAACTATGCTCCAGAACCAATGAGTTTAGTTGTTTCTCATTGAATGGCCATAACAATAACAGAAAACTTTTGCTTCTTTCATTGAATGACCATCTTAAATGTTATTAAATAGTTCCTGATAGTAAGGAACAAAAGAAAACTCTGAAAGTAAATGATATTGGCATTTGAGTCATTAATAACAACAACGATGGATGGTTTGGACGTGGAAGTTAAACGTTAGTTATTGATGACGCCTAAAAGTTGACAGCAATACTTGATAGGCAGAAGTGCAAATTATTTGTTAGTATTGATTAAGTCTGCAGTTTCTTTTGAGTGCTTTAGTATATGGACACCAAATGTATAGCACATATTCAGGATTCAATTACATTTGTTGTCGAAAGAAGTGTTTTAAGAAAGGAAATAATTCAATTATTTTTTAATTATGGAATAACAAACATTAAATATTAGTATTTTTTTACAGACTTATTGCATGCTATTCTCGTACATGTGATTGAGGATTCGAGTTCTGATGAAGTAAAGCATATTTCTATGAGCGGCTGCCACTTCCAGCAAAAAAGTTTATAAAAGGTTTCCAAAATAGCTTTCGAAATTGCCGTTATAGTAATTTCAGTAATTCTGCAAAAAAAGTGTACATTTAAGGTCATTTTTTGAGAGAAGTTCTACAAAAACTTAACCATCGGACACAAAAGTAGTTTCTTTCTTTATAGCCTACGATTCAACCCAAATTTCAGCTAGTTCCGAATATAGGAAACTACACAGTAACTATTGTAATTCCATATTTATGACAACAGAAGAAAGAATAGAAATATTTGTACCTCTCTAAAATGTAAAGTCCTAGAAATGAATTACTTAAGAGAACATTATTGTAGTCCAAACTGTAAAAAAATATATTTGCTTAATACATGAAATATCACACGATGGCACAAAATTAATCTTCTGCCTGACGGATTTGGTATAGAAAAGTGTAAAATGTATGAAAATAAAAATTTCTTCAAGAACACGATACTGTTATGTCTGCAAAGTGCCAAAGCTATTGAACCGATTGGTATAAAGAAGACATGTTTAAACTTCTTAGTCTTCTTAAATCGTAAAATTAATGTTGCCAAAGTGCCGGCTGATGGCGTTAATACACACTTAGGCTCGGTTTAAAGTATTTCCTTTGACTTTTCTTAAGTTTTTTTAAAATTTCATGTAAAAGATTAACTACTTCTTTTTCAGTACGTTTTTTCATAGTTATCATTATTCGTATGTGCAAAGAACCCCAGAGGAAGAAGTCTAGAACCATCAAAATCAATGTACTCGTATTTCATTTATGGTTTTTATTGCATAGAAAATTTATTTTTTTTTATATGACTAATTGTTTTTGCAGATGATAGACCATAAATGACTACCATGCTCATTCACTCATATGCGGCACCTGATTAGAAAATTATTCATTACAGTCTGAAGAGTTGGAATCGGAATCGCCTTTTTTATTGTTTTAATGGACTGCTTCAAATCAGACAAATTCCCTGGTTTCATTTTGTACACTTTTTGCTTGACAAAAGCAACAAACATCTGATATAGTTAGGTCAGGTGACTTTGTGGGCCAGCGGAAGATAGAGTTCCTGGATATTCATTTGTTTTTGAGCTCCGCCGTAACCGGTCTGGCTATGCGTGCAGTGTCTCCAATTTGACAAATGCTGTTGAAACGGATACATCTTCAGCTCCGTTCTGGGTAAAAAACTCCTTCAACATCTTTAAATAGCGGTCCTCTTTGACATTAACATTGTTTTTGTAGCACGATTCGTGCGCAACACTGTACTATATATACTAGTATGCCGTACGCATGAAACGGGATCAGCAATTATCGAGGAGAGCTTTCTGTAAGCAATAAATTCTATCTGAAATATGAGACATGCAGAAAAGTATGTTTGTAAAAAAAACTCCTTCAACATCTTCAAATAGCGGCCCCCATTGGCATTGACCATTGTTTTTGTAGCACGATTCTTGCGATTCATGTCAAACGCATGAAATGGGATCAGCCATTTTTGAGGAGAGCTTTCCTTAAGCAATAAATTCTATTTAATGTATGAGGTATGCTAAAAAATATGTTAAAAAGACTCATTCAACATATTTCAATAGCGGTACCCATTGACATGGTTTTGGTAGCACGATTCGTGCGCCATCCTATACTATATATACTCTGTATATCATACGCATGAAATGGGATCAGCCATTATCGAGGAGAGCTTTCTTTAAGCAATAATTTCTATTTAAAATATGCAAATATACATGGCCCTTAATGTAAGCAATACAATTTAATAGACAGCAGCTCCTTAAACTATGCTACGTTTCCTCTGAAAAATCCGCCCTCCATCAATCAGCCAACTTTACAAACAAATGTGTTCATCTTCTTGTTTTTTTCTCTTTATTTTTGATTGACAAATCGTAAATCTATGCCAAGTACATTTGTTCGTTCTAAAAAGGTGATAAAGAAATATCTTAATGTTGTCAATAATATTGATTTAATTTGGATGCCAAGTGCTTGGCAATACTTTTCCGTATCATCGGCTTTGTGGTTGAACATTGTGTGGGGAAATTGAAACATTGATTAAATTAAAAGGCAATTCGTGTGTACCAAATTTGAATACTCATTTGCTTTGATGTCACCTGAGATTACAGTTTATTTGCATATATATGCCTAAGTTCATACCGCAATTATTTCATTTAACACCCATCTCAAACGTTACGTTATATCAGCAGTCGAAGCCACAAAAGAAATTGTATTATTCAGATTTAATTAATGACAAATAACCTAATGTGTCATTAATTAGGTTAAAACGAAAGATAGAAAGAAGGGGGTAGGTGGAATAAGAGATTAGATTTGCTGGCAGTAGGAATATCTGAGGAAGTCTATTCAGTTGGTAAATAATATACTGACAAAGATTTAATAACGAAATCTATTTTACCGTACAAAACGCAGAGCTTTTGCTTAATACAGTCAAAGTTACTTATATTGATCAACCTTTTTCTGGGCACTTGGTAAGCGACTTATGCTGTTGGCCACTATAGGAGGGGTGCCGCCCTCTGGTGTATAAATATGTACTGCTGAAATTAATACAAATCTTTTATGGACCCATCAAAGTCATAAAAAAACAATTAATGAAATCATGTACTTACGAACTTTGTTCAAATATAGACTAATGGAATAAGTGCATTAACTACAACGCAATAAAAAGAAAGAAATCAATTACTTATACTAAGATTTTTGTGTATAAATTTGGCTTCAAACTGCCAACAACGACTAAAATATCATATTTGAGCATTCAGTGTATCATTCCAATGTCACAAGGAGATCCCAGTTTTTGTTGTTGAATTCGTTGAATTGATTGAATTTCCATTTAATTTATTGATTTATAAAACTTTGGTTTCTCAAATGCACAATTCTTATCAGTACGTTAATGGAATGTTTTAAAAACACGTTACGCGAAAATATGTATATTAAAACTTGGTGAAGTCTTCCTCATAAAAATTGTACCAGAACAATTAAGTTATGTTAAACAGGGGAATTTGTGTGGGAAGCACTCTAAGGGCGTGGCAATGTGATGCGTTTTCTGTCCCAGAACTTGAATACTAATCACCTAATATGTGCTACATTACACTGAGTTTAGCGCAATAGAATACGATATACGAATCCTGATGGGTATATGATTTGTGGGTTAAATTATTGAATTTATGTAAAAGATCCTAAGTTTTATAAAACAATATAATAGATAACAAAAAATACATTCCTGCAGCTGCCAATTCGGAATTGTAAAAAAGAGATTAAACTCCTGTAAATTAATCAATATTTAGCGCAACTGACCTAAACTCAAGAATGTATGGGATAAATCGTTCATTTGGATGTGTTGATTTTTTAGATTTGTCAAAGGATTAAAAGGCAACATTGCACATAAAAACTTACGTTACTATAGTCTACTGGTTAGTAATTCAAAGTAAAAGGCTGAATTCTAGTAAATAATTCAATTTGTTCTGTTTCGGCTGATGTGTGCTAAATTTGACAGAATCCAATGTAACCGCATAAAAGTTATGAACATAAGAAAATTTCCGGTAAATCCTAACTAAGATTATCAATTACCTCACTCATCTCATTTTCAACAATCGTTTTTAGAATTATTCGAAGAATTGCTATTCTTAGTAAGACTCTTTCGTTTTCGAAAATCTTAAGAAGCCGAGTTAATCAGTTTTTTGTTTTGCTTTCAAACTTTTTCAGGAGTTTTCGTTATTGAAAATCATTCTTATCTCCAAACTGAAATCCACTCTATGTACAATAAAATACAGAAAAATAGTAATCACAATGAAAACTATCACAGCAAAAATGTATGTTGATATCAAGGAACAGGATACTCTCCTGTTTGCAAAGGAATCTTATGGTTTCCTAAAGAGTTCGAAGCCTTAATATATGCTACAAAATTTGTTATACCTGTTATGGCTGAAAAATGCAATTTGCTATTTCGGATGGTAGTTACGATCATGATTTGCTTCTCTGCTTCATAGGATATACAACTAACATCAATACAGGTTTCATTAGATTTCTGTACTCGGCTTACATTAATTTGTAGCTTTACTTGTTATTAAAATCCTAAAGACAATAAAGATATTAGTCATATTACACACTTAATTCATTTGCACTTTTGTAAAATACTGATGAGATTTCTGTACCAGAAAATGAATTCTCTTTCAAGGATTTCCTTGTTATAGTAGAGAGCTCAAATCTCAAAGCATTGATGTACAGCAGATTAGCTAAGTTTTTAATAATACAATAGGTGTATGTGTATGAGCGGCTAATGTTCTCCCAAAAACCCAAAGCAAATAATGGAATTTCAAATATTATGAAAGGGAATTTTCACATAAGACTCCTTTAAGTATGCATCAGATGTTCATTATTATACTTTCCTTGTTGGATTCCTAATTCCCTTTCAATAATCACCTACACACAATTGTCGTAAATAAATCTGTTTGCATCTTTAGCATTATATTACCAAAATTTAATATTCTTCAAATTAGATTTTTATAGTTATCTGTTAGTTAACCTCCCAAAAGTATGTTTCACATGGACATGGTTATGAACGAATTGGATTTTATTCTATATGTATATGCCTTTTAGTCAAGATTTCGCACCACATACATACAATTTTTATGTGTTTTCCTAAAAACTATGCTAATTTTTGATTTGCCAAAAGTTATAAATTTCCATATTGTTACAGCAGATGTTGCTAATGCCAAATTTTAGTATTATCATAACAAAAACATGGTAAAAATTTGCACCAGTTTGCTTAGTTAAAAAAGTTTATTATTATTTTATTTTCACAAAATACACCAGCAAAATGTTTCGTAAAAGATCCACATTAGTTTATGAGTGAATTATGTGTTTTTGGGACTATCACCGACAAAAATTATTGTTGATAGAAT
Source organism: Philornis downsi (assembly GCA_019455685.1). Lineage (NCBI taxonomy): Eukaryota > Metazoa > Arthropoda > Insecta > Diptera > Muscidae > Philornis > Philornis downsi. The sequence goes on from JAHXMU010000197.1 coordinate 766,844, forward strand.
CAAAAGTGGCAGATGATCTCGGACATTGTAAGAATTTCACTATTCAATTAATCCCAACAGAAGGTTGGAAGGTTTATTATTTTCTTCGGTATTTTTATGATAATTTAAATTTAAGATGAGCGGCTTATCAGGCCACTGCATACGATCCTAGTGTTGGGGCTGCCGACGACCACTAGGCTGGTGAGTTGAGTTTCAGTAACAGAAGTTACCTACTGGCCTAAGACGCATCGGTGTTGGCATGCCATTTAGGCTTCTCAACTAGTCGCCTTCTAACTTCGGTTACCATCAAACGGATGTCTGATTGCATTACCAGGGAATACTTGCCGGAAGGTCGAAAGTCGTGAGCTGCTTCAGAAATTCTGCAGAGGTTTCCGGTTACTCCCAAGTGAACTTCAATCAGAGGGCCCAACTTTGAACTTTCCCCATTCTTTCACCCATTGCCTATAAGGTCCTGTCGAGTGTGATATGTGAAAGACTAAAGTCGTTTCTAACTGAAATGATTGGACCTTATAAGTGTGGTTTTAGACCTGGTAAATCAACAGCTGACCAGATGATATTCATACTACGACAAATTCTGGAGAAGACCCAAGAAAAACAGAACAGACACGTACCATCTTTTCGTCGATTATAAAGCTGTCTACGATAACCCGATACTGCAAAAAATGTATGAGGCAATGTCTGAGTTTGGAATTCCTACGAAGCTTATACGTTTTTGTAGGATGACACTGACTGACACGAAGTGTTCAGTAAGGATAGGCAAAGATCTAAGTGAGCCATTTTACACCGAACGAAGACTTAGGCAGGGCGACCGTCTATTGTGCGACCTCTTCAACACACGGTTGGAGATGATTATGAAGAAAGCTGCAGTTAACACGACTGGTATCACCTTCAATAAAAGCCATATGTTATGACACTGATTGACACGAAGTCTTCAGTAAGGATAGGAAAAGATCTAAGCGAGCCATTTTACACCGAGCGAAGACTTAGGCAGGGCGACCGTCTATCGTACGAACTCTTCAACCTACTGCTGGAGATGATAATGAGAAAAGCTGCAGTTAATACAACTGGTACCATCTTCAATAAAAGTCATAAGTTACTCGCATATGCAGATGACATAGACATTATTGAGCGAAAACTGCGAGATGTTACTGCAGTCTTCTCAAGCATCGAGAAGGAAGCAGCGACAATGGGTCTGGTGGTAAACGACGACAAAACAAAGTTATTGATTTCAACAAACAAAGAGTCTTCTTGTTTGGGACACTGTGTGAACGTTGGCAACTATAATTCTGAAGTGGCGGAAGAATTCATCTACCTCGGTCCGCTGATGACATAGACATTATTGAGCGAAAACTGGGAGATGTTACTGCAGTCTTCTCAAGCATCGAGAAGGAAGCAGCGAAAATGGGTCTGGTGGTAAACGACGACAAAACAAAGTTATTGATTTCAACGAACAAAGAGTCTTCTTGTTTGGGACACTGTGTGAACGTTGGCAACTATAATTCTGAAGTGGTGGAAGAATTCATCTGCCGCTGTAAACAAAACGAATGATATCAGCATGGTGATGAAGAGGAGAGTGTTTCTTGGTAACAGGCAAGTGATTCAATGATAAAGTCCTCTCTTGACAAACAAAAATCCGACTGTATCAGACGTTGGTTCTACCTGTCTTGTTATATGGCGCAGAAACCTGGATTATGACGCAAGTGGATGAATGAATACTAGCAGTTTTCGAGAGGAAAGTACTCCGGAAAATACATGGGTCCATCATTGTTAACGGAGAGTATCAGCGTCGCATGAACGGTGAGCTGTATAAGCTACATGCCGACATTGACGTTGTCAAACGCATTAATATACAGCGATTGTATTAGCTGGGTCATGTTGTGCGAATAAAATCTCATTTGCGATAACTAAATCATCTTTAATAACATTTTCGATATTCTTTAACTGGTGGGAAAAAGTTTCGATAATCATCGACATATATTTTGTCAAAAAAAAAAAAAAAAATAACAGGAATTGGTTAACAAACCACGAAATATTTGGTATTCATTAAAATTTATTGTATACCTTCAAAGTAGGACTCTCCCAACATAACATACTTATGCCAAGTAATAATTCATTTACCAAAACAATTTTTAAATTTTCTGAAATGTACTTCAATTCTTAATTCTCTTCTATGTCTTCTATATGCTGAAATGGTAATTTAAGTTTTCGGAAAAGAAAACAGTCAGCTGGAGCGATATCAGGTAAAGAGAATGGTTGTTCGGCGATATCTTTTAATTTTTTGTTTACACTGATTGACTTGTTAAATGGTGCGTTATCTTGGGGTAAAATCCATGAGTTTTCTTTCCACAAGTATGGTTTTGTTTGGCGAATTTTTCTGTTAAACGCCTCACAATTGCCAGACAATATTCCTTATTCACTCTCTGATCCATTAACAAGAATTCTGATAGCACAATATCGCGACAGTTAAAGAAATCAGTCATCACTACCTTGACTTTAAATATATCAACATGGTTTTTTCGTTTACGGCACAGTTGAAAGGCGCTATTCCGAAATTTGTTGATTGCTTTGTATGCTGACCTCGTATATCTTTGTATCAGCACTAAATTATAATGCATTTCATGAATATGGGGTCGGAATTGACTTATTCTAATATATTTTCTTCATACGATTCCATTTTTGAAGACAGTTCAAGTCTTTCTAAACTAGGGGAGTGGCAAGCCGTTTCATACCACAACAACTGTGCAAAATGGTAGGAATCTATTTCTGAGACACAGAATGTTCAGCGGCTACCTCCCTCAAATATAAGCGACAATTTTTAGTCAACATTTTCTCCGTTTTATCTATGTCAACTTCAGTTAAAAACGTTGTTGGCCGATCAAAGCGAAGTAGATCTTCAATCATATCTCGACCACTATTAAATCCACTATACCATATATATGGACATGTTTTGTAACATTCTTAGTAATTCAGCACACAAAATTCCAATTGCATCAGAAAATCTAAGATAAATTCAATGTTCGGTACTTTTACTCATTGCAAAAATTGCAAAACATACTTGAGATGGGGCGATAAGTTCTGTTAAACCAAAGAAAATACCGAAGTTCCCTTTAAGCGGGCGTTTTAAATGATTATTTGCCGGTAGTCTTTTGACAGAATGCATTAATAGCTTTTATTCCATTCCATTAGATGGATTCGTATTTTACGTTTAAAGCTTTACTTTTGGTAGCGTTTGAAAGGATTTGTATAAATAAAACTGTAAACTTATAATAAGTTTCTCAATATTGATTTCCGTTCTTTACAATTTTTTGATATGGAATTTTTTCCGCAAAAATTTTATAATTACAACATCATGTTTATTGCATTTTTGCCTAAGTAAAATTAAAATGAATTTAAAATTTTTGCACCCAGTTTTTCCCCTCTCTCTCTCTTCAAAAATCAAACTTTTCTCATCATTTTAGCAATTTAGTTTGTTTGAGTAAACTTGTTAAACGAATTTATGCATTTTTATATTTCCTGTAATTCCTAAAAATATGCTACTGTTTTTGTTGCACATGTGATTAGACTGCATGTATTTGATAGTCTGTTATAAAGTGCTTCCAGCTTTGTTTTCCTCTAGATTTCTATTATAAAAGCTCATGCATCACTACTTACGATACATATGTGTGCCTGTGGCTATGTGTGATCGTCTAACATTGAGCTATTTTTATGTTCCGTATAGTTTATTTGTTTATGATTCAACGCCTGAAAAGCTGCAACAATTACTTTTCTTTTCCAGCCCGCACATGAAATTTGCAGATTCTAATTGTCATTTTATTAAATGAATCACAAAGCTCACATGCGAAAGTAAGTGGTGAAGTTTCCCTTTGGGAAACTATAGAATACCTTTTTGCCAAGCATCAGTGGCATCAAATGTCGGGTTTCGTGTGTTTCTTGTTGTCGCTAAAAATTACTTGACTTTAGGGTGAATTTTTTGGGATTGTATTTCCGTAACGGGTGGAAGTTAAATTCATAGAAGTATTTACAGCTGCTCTCTCTGCAGCAATTTTAATTTGCTTAAAAATCTACAGCATGTTTTCAGGCCATTAAATCCAAATTTACCCAACCAATAATAGCAAACAAGACTGTAATTGAAATGCTTTCTGTTATATAGTTATAGTTGGGGTAGTTTCCTGTTCTGCTTATATTTTGCTTTCACTATAAACGTCATGCATTGGTGGCATTATTATTTCTATCATGTGTTTGAAGGCAATGAGCTTGGATTTCGTATAGCCCAGTGGATGTATGGTCTGGGCTTGTTACAATTTTAGTAACTTGTAGTAATGTAATTTATTAATCAATTCAAAGGAATTGGAAGTGTCAACACTTCGAATTGTATTTTTGCCCGTATTATTATTATTTCTCTTTATCCTGTGTTGGAACACGACCTTATTTTTCGGCTGCTGTGAATAAGAGCGTGCATTTTATAGTTCGGTTTCCTTTTTTTTTTTTTTTTGTTTTTTTTTTTGTTTTGCTATCTTCATTTATTCTTTGTATTACAACAGAGACATTGGAAACATATATTTTGCAGAATTTGTTGGACCAATCAGGAGACTAATACAAAACACAAAACAGTTTACAAAATGCACTGTAACGCACCCCCAGGAACAGTGGATGGGCAAGCTAGGCGGAAAATAGAAGAAATAAGAAGGAAAATAAAAAAAATTCTATTAAAATATTGGCTTTTTGATAAAATTGACTATGCTCAATAAATTATTATGCTTATTAGACAAATGTGTTAAAGTTCCACTAAATGATTGATGCCTCATTTGATATTTATTAATTTTTTCTCACACGCGTTCCTATTCTCATTTCCCCTGGAATGTTATTAAAATGTATTGTATTGTATTTCATAGTCCTTATTTTACATTTTTCTTCTACATCCCTGACCATTCTGTATTTTCTTTTTATTTCCCGTTTTTTATGATCGACTCTGATATTTTTGCTGTATTCTATGTAATGAACAACAAGCCTAAATGTAGGCTATAAATTGCGAAAAGTGAACATAACAATTATTTACTACGAAAAATATCAAGTATTTTTAATCAATTAGCATTATATAACGCATAAGAGGATTTTTTTTTTTTTGGATATACTTCGTGTTAAATTTTGGAACAAAAATAAAAAAAAATGGGACACAAGTTCCACTTAGCCTGCCAACAATCTAGAAGAAAACAGTGATGCCATTAATATTGACTTAGTTTTATTTAAGCTAGTAGCTTTTGTTATAAATTCATTCCTAAAAGTAATATTAATCTTGCAAGCATTTTTATCACAGCAAAATGAATTTCGTGAAGGTATTCAACTTTTATATATTAAAACTTGAGTATATTTCTGGGGCATCAAAGATTTTAAAATATTTTAAAACGCTTACAAATTATGCTTAACTTATGTATTCTGAAAGTACTATTATGCTGTGCTAACTCCTATGCTCACTATAACCATGCATTTGCATACAAAATATTAAGAATTATGCATTTAAATCACCCACCCTTGTCGAAAGTGTGATGCAGAGTGATATGATACCTTAATTATAATGCCAAATTTGAGTGAGAAATGTTTGAAAATATTACACAAAAAATGTATGTAAAATTTTGTATAGCGAACGAAATTTCGTGAAGTGATTCAACGAAAATATTGAGGCGAATATGGTAAAAAAATTATCATTCCAAGTTGAAAGATATGGCGCAAAAACTTTACGTGTCCCAAGAGCCAATTTATTCAGATTTTTCTCTGAGACTTTTTCCTCATCCCAAGTCTTAAATTTCTGGTCCAGCATTTCAATTTCTATTAACTGCAGAACGTCACACGCGATACGAAGAGACAATTACTGTACTAAAAACTTTGTTTCAATGGATCCGTATCAGTAATGCTATCGTAAATGTCATCCCTTCAATGATCTTAGTATTATACTTTAATTTTCACTACACCCCTTAATGTATGTAATGACTTTTGTATGAAAAAAATTGTATTATTGGCTCTAATATCGATGAACAATCATTTTCGTAAATATTTCAATATATTTCCATAACTTAAAACAAACTTTCCCGTTGTCTTGCCTAAAAGCATACTATACATAGATTTATGCATATTATTTACTAACGTGAACGCACAAATACTGGTATTTTATATTGAAAATATGATTAATAATTTACTGGAGAATTGATTAATCAACCTTAAATAATTATTTGTGAAAATTATATTTAATACATTTTTTTACTAAATTAATCTTTTGAATCGTTTGAATGTATTCAATTCACATTAAACCTTAGCATATGTTTATCATGCCAAATTTGCAATAAAACCAGCTGAAATTTCCGAATTGCAGTTTTTTTTTTCTATGTTCGATGTCAACATCAGCCTAAGAGTCGCCAATGAATTTTGTAGAAAAATTATTACATGCCATAAAATATCACGTATCAGGTGCGTTCAAGTACCATTTGTTCATTCTTTTGATAAATGCCGGAAAATGTTAAAGAATGTCAGCTAATTCTGCCTTAAAGCACGTAGGAAAAGTGAACTGATATGCAAAAAAGATAAGGGGGGAAAATATGTTCGATGTAAATGGACCTTGTATTAAGTTTTAAATAAATTTCCACTGCCATGTTTTTCCCATGCTTTTGGCAAAATTTGTGTTCAAATGAAATGAACCATTATGTTACGGTAGGATAAGTAATTTTCCAAAATTTAAATAGATATTAAAACAGTGTGTTTTTTACAAGATTGATGATTTAAAGTCGCAATTAATTTGTATATCATTTTCATTAACAGCCCGCAATTTTCCTCCTTGAGTAATAAATATTAAACATTAACGAGTGAACATTAAACATAAGCCTAAATGTAGGCAATGAATTGTATGTACAATTTGCTAGAGAAACATCAAGAATAAGATAATTACCTTTAACTAACCGTTGGACGAACCGTTCTGTCGTAGTGCCTTAAAGTACGCACACAATGCACATTAATTTATGTGAATAAACTGAGATAGTACATAATGTCGTTAATGTTAAATAGAGCGTATAAAAGCCGTCACTTTTAGCCCCAGAAGCATTATTAATCTTGTTAGTATAATTACATCAACTAAATTCACTGTCTGAAGGTATGCAAATTACTTAGGATAATAAGCAAGGATAGAGGTGTGGGTATCACTTTAAGAGATGAGGATTAGAATTCCTAATAAAGCATATAAAATGTATCAAAATGAAAACATTATTTTACTCGTCTACTGTAATGATTTTTCATAATGTATGTTGCTAAAGGTTAAAAACGAATTTTGCACAAAATATATTATTTTCCGTACAATATAGCGGCAGGGCGGTCATGCTTAAGATAATTAGCTTTCACATTGTGGAGGAATTGTTATGCATGACTTTTTATTATCGTGGCGAGTGCCTCAATTGTCCAACGAGCGCTTAGAATGATTGCAAAAGTTCAACTATTCTGCCTAAAAGTACGTAGTCAATTAGCCATAATTTATATTAATTGACAGAGAAAATTATAATGCCTTCATCTTAAGTAGTACCTATGAAAGAAAGTATGAGGATGTGGAATCTCTTCTAGATTCGAAGTATGTGAGTGTGTTATACTGCGCTGATGATAAACAATTCTAATTAAGCACAAAATATAGTCGAATGTCTGAAGTAACATTACACAACTTCCCTGCGTGCTTGTCATTTTTTATTAACTAGATAATTATCCTTCTTTAGTATTGACAAAAATCCTAATTGCAGGCAATCTATTCTGCTCAAATTGTAATATTTCTTACAACAAACTTAAAGCATATTGAAGTATAAGTTAATTAGCTTTAACAATATAGGCTTATGACTTTGTTATGCATTACTAATTAAATGTTGTGATTAATTTCTCAAAAAATGTTATTCAAGTTGTCAACTTTCCTACCGAAAAGTACATACTGATTTGTAATTTATTTAAATTGGCAGAAAAAATTACAGTGTCTTCATTTTAATTAGTACCTATAAAGGAGGGTATGATGGTGTTAAATTTCTTTAGTATTCTAAATTTATGGATGTGTTTTACTGCGATGATGATACACAATATTAATTAAAGACACAATATGTATTATTGAGTAAATTTTTTTTATACAACAGACAACTTTTCTTCTATATTATTGACAGCAATCCTAATTGTAGGCAATACGTTTTGCTTAGCATGTAACATTTGCTATAACAAACTCTCGACATAATAAAGTATAAGTTAATTAGCTTTAATAATATGGGGAGCTTTGTCATACTTCTCTAATTAAATGTTGTGACTTATTCTTCACAAGTATTAGACAGATTATCAGTTTGTGCCGCCATAAAGTAGGCAGTAAATTTACATTGAATTATCCTAAAAAGTATGGGAGGTAAATATCCCACGAATTTGAGTGGGACGTATTTAGGTTGTCATCTTAACTATTGCCTGAAGTATGGTTAAGTACCTGAGTGAGACAGAATGCACGATTTTCGTGACTTTGTGTAACAATAAAACTTGGAGTAATTTATGCAAAGAGCAAAATCAATGATTTACGTGAAAATACAGTAAATCTTTTAATACTGCTCTCTTGGTTCAAAGATTGTGGAAAGAAAAATACGGATTATATTTTTAACGATTTTATCTTAAGTAAATCTCCAGTTCAATGCTGCTCAATTCTTTACAACTTTAGAGATGGTACTCATTTCGCAAAGCTGCAAATTTTAAATTTTAATTAGAGATAGAAATTATTGCAGTAACATAAATTAGATTACATTATTCTCTGTGAGCACTGTAAATATATAATTCCAGTAGATCATTTTCTTTCTTACATATGAAACACTAAACAAAATTGATTGCCTGTTAAATTTGTTGATGGTTTTGTAAGGAGTGGCTGTCCTGTTTTTGCCAGAGAATTAAGGGAATATAAATATGAACAAATATAATTTAACTACTTAAGAATTTGATCTTATCAACAGCACATTTGTGTTTTACTAATGGTAATAGTTTGCCAATACATCAAGTAACAGAATATTGAAGCAATACTACATTTACCATAGATTACGGGCTACCCTAGTGGAAGGACTAAAGTTTAAAGCGCCTACTGTAAATATTACAAAATATTTGAATGCCCCATTTTTGCACTGATTTAAAAGTTATGTTTCCAAAAACGTTAATAAATTCACATTCTATAGATCTCTCCCGTTTAGAAAAGTTTCAGTATGGTTGTTTACCGGAAGATTTTGATATCCGCAAATCTCTATAAAAATTCAGTATTACGATTTTTGGAATAAAATGATGGTTAGTAAAAATACATTAACAAGGTGCCTGACATAACACACACCACACTGAACCACTGTTCGACAAGAAGTACCATATATTTATACCAGATAGAGATACATGGAAATGTAGGACTCCTGGTACAAGACTGTACTGTACTGTCGACTTCTACACTGACGGCTCAGTATTGAATAATCAAGTATGTTTCGGGGTCTACTCCACAGGCCTAGGACTAAGTATAGCAAGAAGACTACCTGATCACCGTAGTGTTTATCAGGCCGAAATTTTGGCCATTAAGGAGGTGGCAGAATGGCTGAGATATGACGTGCTTACCACGGTGGAGATTAATATATTCCCTGGCAGTCTAGCTGCCATTAAATCCCTGGATTGCGTCTTCCTGAACTCAACATCAGCCTTGAAGTGCCTCAGATCTCTTAACGAGATGGCTCAATATTTCAACATTCAGCTTATGTGGGTGCCGGGCCACAGGGACATACCAGGGAACTGTAAAGCAGATGAGCTGGTAAGACTAGGGACAACCTTTCTGACTTCAGCCTAGTTGGAGTCCGTGCCTCTAGTCACTCCTATTGCGAGATAGAGCACATTTAGCAGCAAATGGTAGGTGGGCGTCATGTCCGGGGCTGTGATCAATCCTCGTCTAGTTCTGTGATCAATCCTCGTCTAGCGTTCACACACCCTGCTGACGCTATCAAGACCCCATGTTTCATTGTTTGTTTCCGTCAAGACGGGACACTGTCTGATTGGAAGATATGCAGTGAGATTGAAGGTTATGACTAGACTAGAAGGAGTTACAGGGATGAAGAGGAGGGGAGTCCATAGAACACCTCCTGTACAATTGCCCCGCCCTGGCGAACAGGCGGGGATCAACACTGGGCTCTTATTTCCTTAGGGACCTAGGAGATTAGATTTTGTCCGACTTAAGAGCTTTTTGAGGCGCTCAGGATGACTCAACGGGGGAAACCAGGGACATTTATATCTCTACTTTCTGTGGTATCACAATGAACTACACAGCTTAAGTAAGTCTGTCTATTCAGACTGCCACACTGACCTAACCTAACCTAAACCATCCCTTCTAGTACTTACCAATTAAATTATCCGACATACTCCTGGCTTCATATTTTTGAACAAGTTGCACTAAATTTAGTATGATTTGTCAGACGTTGAACTTTGCCAAAGTAAAGTATTACAAAGTGAAGCCCATTGCCATTATCATTCTGGAAGCTATCATATATATTGAACTTGATAAAGCGCCTAAAATTTCTAATCAGTCGGCTGTACTTGTACTATGTCCCTCTCTCTTACATCTCATTCATGGGATCCACTATTGTCTATCACATTATTTTACAATTGTTTGGAATATAAGACAAAAATAGACCACGTAACCTCACCTTTTGGCACCTTCCATACTATATTCTTTAGCCCTTAACTTTTAATCGGTTGTACCAAATTCGAACAAATTTTCCACATATCATGATCCTGGTGATTTAATTTCTGAAGAGAGAATAGGTGATGTTGCCACTCTCATTTTGGTGCTTCACATAGAAATTGACTGATATATCGAAATTTTATTTTCCACTGTAAACCATTATTTGTAGTCTAAAGTTAATTAAATTATTCTTAATAACATTGCGTTATAATAATGGTTAAAATATGAGAATATCGATCAAAAAATCGCGTCTTCTTATATGCCCCCCAAATTCCAATCACCTTATTTAACTTATAAACTTATTGATTCGTTTTTTTTTTTATACAATTGCACTACATCAGTATAATTGAGCAAGCAACAGATATTTGGTACTGCGAATGAAAGTAGACTACATTATCATGTCCCTTAGAGTGCTAGAATTATAAATTATCTGAATTAACAAATGAACATGGGTCATATCAGACCATTTTTGATATAACCTTCTTACAAATGAGTCGTCAAAATTGTATTTATCACTTCAATCGTTATATTCAGTGAATCTCAACGATTTTCGAGTTTCAAAGAAGTTTTTACAAATTATTCGCTACAAACACCTACATTGGAACTATCGTAATTGAACGACTTTTCACACTGGAATATTTTCGTTCTTACTCACAGCATATTCCAGTAAAAGCGATCGATATATTCCTAAGTTTTAAACCACCTCTATGTCGGTGCACAGTTCAAACAGGCTATGATTTTTTTTATGTTAACAAATATATTCAGCAAAGATGCATCGATATGGTTTTCATATTACTTTTCATTCGATTACAACCAGTATAGATTCGTCCACTTGTGTTATAACCCAGAAATATTACAGAAGAAAATCGCAGGCCATCTTTAATAACATGGCTATTTACTACATATAAACTTTCCACTCCTGTATATCGAATTAACGTTTATTGCCAGATATTTTGTTCTTCACTAACACTTCGAGTGGCATTGTGTACTTTTAGGCTGCATATTCTTTTGCTCAAATTTCACATACAATCAACATTTAATGCAGCGGCAAAAATAAACAATCACAAGCACAATTATTCCAATACAGCGTACATGGCTGTTGTGCGCCCACATATATGCTATGGTTTTAAATTTCCACTTGCCTTCGCTAGCCCCCACTGAGCAGCAGACATGAATTCAATTATATAAAGTTAATCTCACTTCCTGTCTTACGTGCTTTAATTGTCCTACTTAGCATATCATTTATATATTTAAAGCATTACTTAACATGACATCAAAATTAATTATTATTCATATCGTCACTGCTACTCTTATACCAGATGAGTGTTTGTCAAATAACCATTCGACTTACGCACACGTGCACAACATACACATACGCCCTCACTTTTACAGATCGGCATCCGTACTCCTTTAGGCTTGTATATTAACGCAAGTTATATAAAGCCTACATAAATATACTCATAAAAGTTCGTAGGAGCAAGAAACTCAAGCAAGGATTTAAGTAGCATAAAACACAAGAAAAAAAGTTTGAAGTTCGGCAATGACTGATTCAGAATATTATATCCCACTTTAATACTTCCACAAAACAAAGTTTTGTCTGCAAACGATATTTCTCTTCGAGTATGGGTACGCATATTTCATGTTCTTGAAACTTGGAATATATTTTGAAGACTTGTCTTCGTTTTTGATAGATATGTATTTTAATAAAAGCTGAACGTGTTCAAGCAACTTTCTTTTTATTGGCTGCTTTCAGATTTTGCATACTGATGACTTCACATTCGTCGCTGTGCTGCACCTACATCTTTAATCCCCCTTTATTTTTAATTAACTTCTTTGCTTCCCATTTTATTATACCTGAAATGTCCTGTGTCATGTCATAACTGGATAAGCACAACATACAAATTCATTATTATCTTGCCACAAAGACATTGCATACATCTGTGCGCCTGCCTCATTAACATTATTCAGTTGGTTTATATACTTGACTTGATTAATGCGCTGACTTCTTAGTACAGCCTTACCAAGTCCTCCTTTTACAACCATTTAATTTGTATACTTACGAACAATGTTGATTACGAATTGTGGCACAGATTAAGATAAGTACTTTGTACATAGGAATGTTAGCCACATCAACAACATCAACGTAAATATGAAATTATTACAAAATATGTAATATGAATTATTACAAAATATGTGGCATACTTTTGAGCTGCAGCTCAATAATGTATTTTTGTAATTCCATTATTCCTGAGGGGATGACGACGAAGGAAACATGTAGCATATTTTTGCAATGTGTTGATGAATTTATATTTGTATGTCTGTGTACTGCTAAATATTTGTCTTTGGAGAATACACAATAAATATCTAAATGTATTCATATGTTGCAATAAATTTATTATTGCATCGTCAATAACGCGTCATTGATGTGAGAAGAAATTTTATTATTACAGTGTTGAATTTCAATTAGACTTTGGGGAAATCCGAAGAAAAATAACGGAAATATTAAATTTATGTAAATTATTTCGTCTAGGAGAATACAAATAAAAATTGAAATGTTCAGTTCATGTTGTTAATTGTAATTATCATTTCTTAACTCTAACTGTATTTATATTATTTTACTTCAGATTAAAACGCCTAAGAATATGCTTCATTAATGCTAAAAATTGCATGTGCAAACATATACCCCAAAGACTACACAACAGGGTAGGTGCTCGAAATGTTACCACTAAAACGCTGATCTAGCAACCTCACTGCACGCCCATTTTTAGGCAAACGTCAGTCTATTATGTTGCTTTAGGTGTCTAGAAAGCCATATCTCTTTATGTCGCAGTTAAAAAATTTAATTATATGAAAAATTAATTCAAAAGCTACAGCCATTAATAATGAGCTACGATATTAACGAGTGAGCAAAATGTTTATCCATCGAATCACTATAAGTTACATTGACATTGGTAGCATCAAAAAACAAATTCACAAATTCAGAAATTTTTGGAAAGACGAAAGTCAGAATTCAAATTGATCCACAACAAAGCGCCGTTCAATAGGCGAACAACTTCAATGTGCAGAAAATAAACAACGAGTGTAGACCTACAAAATACAAAAACTGCAGCTCGCCTAGCAAGAGCTTGCCTAGCCATAGCGGTGACGAGCATGAAAATTTAGTCCTTTGGGATGAAAATGTAAACAAGCTAGACAATCGTCAATGATTACAGTGGATATCGAAAAACAATTTAGATGTAAATTGCTTTCCAAAGGTAAGAGTCTGTATCAGTGATGGTTTGGGCCGGAATAAATGCTCTAGGATATTCATCACTCGTTTTCATTGAACAGGGTGTAGAGGTAAATCAACAAATATATTATGTCATAACCGTAGAAACCATTTGACGCTTCAACAAGTCCCAGCTCACTATCCCATCACTATCCCATACAGGCCGTGAAATCGAACATTCTTTACCACCCAGCTTTCTTCACATCAATGGCCACCGTATTCTCTGGACTTAGTGCAATGCATTTTTGCAAATGCTTCATTCAACAAGCCAAAGTATCAGCTAAAAATGATCAAGGCCTTAAAGATTGTTTTTCTTCGAGAATGGAGCGAACTTCTATGAAGACATATTCGTGCAGCGTAAGTAGTCTTCCGAGACAGGTTTGATGTTATTATCGGCGCTGAAGGAACTGAAGTAAATTTTTCTTAAAATTTGATATATTTTTAAGATATACCGAAGTTTTCAATTAAGAAAAAAGTATATTTGACATTTTTACAGCGTCTAACCCAGTACATCGATTTACAAACTTCAAGAAATGTTTGCCATTTTATTCAATAAAATTGCACTTTAATTAAATTTTTTACATATTATTTAAAATTAAATCCAAAGAATCGCTTTAAAACTGTGCATCCCCATTTGGTAGAATCGTTTTCAATTTCCAATACTTGCTATACAAATCAAATTCACTTTGACAACTGCAACGAAAACTATTTTCAAATGTATTTTATACTCTTTACGGCAATAATTATTCTATTAGCTTCAATACAGATGATGCCAATTTATTTATTTTTTCTCCTGTCGTTATATCGAAACAGGTTTTGCAACCTCAGTGCCACAGCCATGAAAAGAACTCAACTCCCACACAAACACGTCTGCAGATAAAAGGCAATAAATGCAGCATACTTTTGGGGTTTCAATACTTTTCCCACTGCAGTCAGTCTCTTTGCAACAGGGAAACAGACCATCTCACACCCTACGTGTGCATGTGTGTGTCTCTGTGTCTGTGTGCCTGTGACATAGATTCTGTGTGGCATAAGTATCTGTGGCTGTTCTGTATGTACGTCTTTCTGTACGACCATCACAGATATTTCTACAACTTTTACATATGAGAATAGTTCTGTTCTTTCGTATATAACGTGTCTTACATATATGCAGTAACATTGCCACAGGTGTGAAAATGACATGCTATGTCATATACACTATGAAAATAAAACTGAATTTGAAATCTTCCCAATGGGTGTGCGAGGGCGTAGAGAATCGTCGTTGGTTATGGTTGACGTCTGCTCTAGGATTTCGTTTGTTGGCATGTGGAATGTGGCACACAGAACATAATAGGTGGCACGAATAGTTATGGCAAATGACATTGTTTTCCCTTATTCTTTAGCTCAGCTTTATTTTCCATGGCTGTGCAGTCATTTTGTATACGTATCGTCGATGGTTAAATGTGTCATCGACAATTGCATATTCTATGTGTAACTAAATGTATGCATGAAGTGAAAGTGAATATGTATGAATTCTCCTTTAGCCACATTCTATATTCAGAGTAGATTTCTCGTATTCTATGTAAAAAAAATATATGGTTTTCATGCTATGGTCGCCTTGGTGTTTTTGCAAATCCTCCTTTTGCCAGCCACGGCATGCACATCTCGAACTCGAAATGAAATGAAAATTTCTAGCTTGGGCTTTGGAGAGCCAGAAAACATTAAAATGCATTAAGCATTGGTGCGTTAAGTAAATAGCAAATGCATTTAATACTGGCATGAGTATAGGCTTTTGCAAAAGTAAGCAAAAGAAATGGGGAGAGTGGAAAATACTGACAATTCGGAGCAAGAAAGTTTTAATGAAATACAAATAATAATTAATTACAATAAAAAAATAAGAATTAATTACAATGAAATGTGATAACAGTTCATTTAAAAGATAACAAATGACGCAATTTAATGCATGTTAAATGGATCATCTAAAAGTATGCAATAGTTTTCGTAAGGAAAGTAAGACAGAAAGTATGCATCAAAGGAAATTTATAACTCTACAATGTTCAATATAATAAACAATATGTTAATCTATTTCATTTTTTATTCAGGAATGCAAGAATAAAATATGCCCCTCCGCCTTTGTATTCGATTTTCGGTTAGTACAACTTTCTATAAATCAGATTAGATTAAGTAAACGCAGCCTCTTAATTTAGGCAAAAAACAATATTTACACGCAGATACGAATTTGACCCATTGAGATTGTTCTGAGAAAGTATTGGAAAATTAGTTGTAGTCAAATAGATTGATGACCTATAGCCTAAAATTTTTTTAAAGCATTTTGTTAGAAATGATGAATGGTGATTTTGCCGGTTGGAGCTTGTTATGCGAATAGCAGAAATAAAATATTTCCGACAAAGATCTTAATGGTAGGTGCTAAAGAGGATGACTAAAATTACAGTAGAAGAATCAAGTCTATGAGAACAAGTAGCAGCTTGGTAAGACGAATTGCAAAATAAGTTGCAAAATAAAATCACTGAAACTGCCTTATAATATTGACGACCGACACTTAAGTAAGTGCGGCCACATACTATGTATGTACATATATGTTCAACACATAATTTAATTTTGATTAAAAATGTAGATTTTATTTTATTTTACATAATAGTATCAGTGATTCACAGACAAGGCAACAATTAATAAAGTAAATTATTTTCAATAAAACCAAAAAGTAAGCGCTTATTTTAAAAAATAGCTCTGTGCAAATAATTATGACTAAGACTGTATACTTAAAGTTTTGCTTAGTTGGTAATCCAAACCACAAAAATACCTTTAATAGGCAACATGATATGCTCATATTATTCTAACGCTTACTAATTCTTTACAGCAACGGAAAACTAAAGAGAAAGTTAAAAATATGAAGCTAAACTTTTCTATTGTGATTTCGGAGAGTTCAAATCTCGGCTACAACAATGTTCAAAAACTGTGCCATTTGCAGTGAATAGCAATAAGAACGCGTGCGGCGAGATACCTGTCTCAAGTGATAAGAGCCCGGAGCTATAAATGCAATAGAAAACAAAACTTTTATGCCACCTACTAAACCCTGGTACCAACACCAGCACTTGGAAAACTTTTGCAGAACATTATCAACAAAAAGGTATTACATGCGCCGAGCCATGTTGTTGCTGCAGATAGAGGGAGATAAAGGAAACTTGTTGGAGGGTGGAGGGTAAAGTCTAAAAATACTGGTCTCATGTAGGTTAAAACATTTTGTGTTTTTTTTTTTTTTTTTGAACACATGAAAATCTAATAAAAGCAAAAAGAAAACATTTTCTTCCTGTTTTAATTCAAAAAAAACCTGCGTTTTTAAATCAAAGCCTAAAAGTATGTACTACAATGGCATCATGGATTACGGGAAGCAAGTTAAGGCACAAAAAACATTCCACACAATGTGGTAAATGAGCGTTTATTTTTATTTTAATTGTCTTAAATGGAAAATTTCAGCATGATTTATTGCTGAATATAAAGAAAATACAACGTAGTTGCTATACTGTTGCTGCACAAGGCCTTTATGTCAAAAGCATACCTTTAGGCATTGTATACAAATGAATATAAAGCTCAAATTAAGGTAGACGAAAATAATGATAAATTATGTGTTATTAAGGAATTTTCGTTTATATAATTTTCCTTTGTGTGTTCTCCTGACGTAGATGTTAATTCAGTTGAGCATTGTCTATTTGACTGTAATTTATATTCGTTTTTCTTATATATGTCATGTGTGTCTAAAGCTAGCTGTTGTGGTAATGGTAGTTTAGTGTAATTGGTAGCCTACAGCATATTACAGAAATGTCATTATCACATAATATACATTGTTGTAAAAGTTGTGCTATTATAGCTTCGGAATTTTGGGCATTACCAAAAAAATGTCAATTCGAAATGAACCAACCATAACATCAGGCATTATATATTCCTCCACGTCGTTCCCACTCCAACATAAGTTTTTCCCAGACAATTTTGGAATTCATTTTCGAAGTATATTTGCAATAGAAAAGGGAATAATAAACTCCATTAGTCCATGAAATTGGTGCCTCATACTATGTTGCATGAAATATTTTGAAAATTGTGGAAAAATATCTTCATGATGCATGCAGTTTATATAACTATTTATATGTTACTTCATATGTTTGCTTGATTTAACTTTATATTTTTCCTCAGCGATTTTCTATCTTACTTGATAAAATCCTAATTTTGCAATTATTCAATTAGGAAAATACTTTAAGTTTAAGTAATTTGTTGTGCAAATTCATACATTCAATTTGGGGGGGGGCACGTTGTTTGTTGATGTGAATTCTAATAACTTACCTAAAACGAGAGAAATGTGAAAAAAACAACAATTAGTACTAATTATTAAAATTTTTTATTGATGCAAATTTTTAGATAATCTTAAGACAAAGTATGAATAAAAGTTATTTTGTTAAGAAATAAAATACCATGCGCCCTAAAGTATGCAGCAAAATTATACGAAAGGATTTTTTTAATGGATCAAGAATTACTTCTAGTGCATTTTAAAATGTTTTCACTTTGGTGTTAAAACAGTCAAATAATTTAGCATAGTAAAAAAACTATCACCAAGATAATTGTGGGAAACATATAATTGCAATAACAAAATATTATCTTCTTAAGTGGCGACTGGAATAGACATATCCTACCTATTACACACCGCCCGTAGAAAATAAGTCCAAGCGCTTCGATCTTCTGCGCTTGTCCTCCAATTCGTCACACCAAGTTCTAATAGTACTTCAAAAGCCTGGTCTTTCCAACAAAGTTTTGGTCGCCGGAGTATTTGGATCTATCCACCATCCAACGCAAACACTGTATATTAATAGTTTTGATCACGTCGATGTCGGTATATAGCCCATGCAGCTCATTGTTCATGCAACGTCGATACTCCCCATTAACGATGATGGATCCACATATTTTCCGGAGTAATTTCCTCTCGAAAACTGCCAGTATTGATTCATCCGCTTGTGTTATAACCCAGGATTCTACGCCATATAACAAGATAGGTAGAACCAACGCCTGGTACAGTCGAATTTTTATTTGTTGAGAGAGGGCTTTATTATTGAATCGCCTGCTTAGCCCATAGTAACATCTGTTAGCAAGCAATACTCTCCTCTTTATCTCCTTGCTGACATCAATCGTTTTGTTTACAGCGGAACCGAGGTAGATGAATTCTTCCACCACCTCAAAATTATAGTTCAACGTTCACACAGCGTCCCAAACGGGTAGACATAACGAATAACAAACTAAATATACCTCCCAAAATGCCACGGTGGCGTCTACGAAAATTGTGCTTCATGAAGTTTTAATATCATATCAAAATATTAATCTGAAAGTTTATCGGTAGTTTGTACTTCAACGCTTATGAAGTTTCGCCAATATGCCATCTATAATATTTGATTGGAGAACAACTATCTAGATTAGATACAAATTCAGCTTATGATGTAGTAGTAGCTAATACTTTTCCATCATCAAACTCACCACAATTTGACTACTTCATGTTCTACTTTGTCTATGAATTAGTTCATAGAAGTCTATTCAAAATTCATTTGCTCTCTATCTGCTTAGGATTTACACTAAATGTAAATAAAACTGTAAAAATAAACTTTTTAGTCATGTGTCGTGTAATACTTCTCCCTTTCGACATGAGTCTTTTTCAGACAAGTCAACTTGTACGAATCTGGCTATTTCGTAGAAATAAGGACATTCACTATGTAGAAAATGAACCACAGGTTAACATAGGATGATTTTTTACTCGCAGTTCTCTTTTTAAATCGAATAAAACAATCAAATTTGCATCATATATTAAAACTTGTTTATTGAAATCAATAAATTGGTCTTTGCCATTTCATTTTTAAAGATAATTTCATGTAAAAGTCCAATTTTTCGTCACTTTTTTTTAGCATTTCGGCCTGTATTCCACGAATAACGCGTGTTCTGTTATCTTGTAAGGCTTCAAGAGTGTTCGGCTTATCCACATAAACTAACGACTTGACATAACCCCACAAGCAATAATTAAGAGGCGTTAAATCGCAAGATCTTGGGGGCCAAATCGAGAGATAAGCCTTCCCCCCAATCATCCCTCAACATATCCATTGTTTCACGAGCAGTGTGGCATGTTGCACCGTCGTAATGAAACCACATGTCAACCAAGTTCAACTCAGCCAGTTGGGGCAAACAACAAAAATCGCGTATTGTGGCTCGATATCGTTCGCCGCTGACGGTAACGTTTCTTCCACGGTCATCTTTGAAGAAAAATGGACCAATGATGCCGCCAGCCAAGAAACCTCACCAGACTGTCGTTTTTTCGGGATGTATCGGTAATTCATGTATGGCATATGGCTGCTCATTATTCTGACAGTTTTGCTTGTGTACGTATCCGTTCAGCAAGAAATGAGCCTCATCGCTGAACACAATTTTTCGATAAAATAACGGATTTTCATTGAGCTTTTGTAAGGCCCATTCACCAAAAATTAGACGTTGTGGTAGGTCATTCGTCATTCAATGATGAAATGGCAGAGTTTGACAGATGACGTTTGGACGCCACTACCAACCAGTTCTGCCAACCTGCAAAACTTAAATTTCAAAAAAATCACCCTATATTCGATGTACCGATTCTGCTTGAAGTCCTACAAATTACTTTGGCGAATGATTAAACGTTCTATACGTATGATGCAAGTATTTTAATAAAGAAGGACTATAAATGAGCGGTGTTATACTACCGATTATATACTGAATGTACTAAAATGCTGTGTACAATATAACCTCACGACTGTGTTCCAGTTTTTACAATTATTTTGGTGGTGAAGCTACTCTTTATAAAGTTTTTGAAGTTAAACCATCGTGCATCATATTTGACTCAAAATAAAGTATTGGTTTCTTTTCAGAAAATATCATCCCCTGTTGCTGGAAAATGTTGGATTTTTGCTTTCTAGTATTGTAAAAGAGTTGAAATGTTTCTTTGAAAATATGAAGAATTATCTTTCGAAATCAATCATTTCACAAAGTAGCTTATTAAGGTCTCTAAAAAATCTTTCTGAGATTAAGGTCTCCCTGTAATCATTCTGACAATAAAAATGCTATGAAAAAACAGCCAAAATTACCTAACCGACTCAAAATTATCAAAATTATTGTTTTCTTTTTTGGGTTGATATAATAACCAGCTAAACGGATTTCTGTTCAGATTTCCATTACCTTCTTTTCGCAAACGAACAATATGATAAATGCCTGAAAGTAAGCAATATGCTTACATTTTAAGCTGTCCTTTTTATATTTTAATTAAAAACCCGAAAGTACACATAAGATGTGAAAATGGATCTTCTGAAGCGGTATTCCCGAGTCATTATTTCAAACTGCAATTCATTATTTAACAGCAAACTTATGAAATATTTATTTACATTTCGCTTTCGCTTTACTAATATTTTGTACTTCTTCTCCTCTTTAGCTAAAGTTCGCAAGTATGCTTCATTATTTGAGGGCTACTAAATTACACAGGTTTGAACTCAAATGTATTGCGTATGTGCTAAATTCGATTTCCCTTCCCTTTTTATGTAATTTAATGCCTAAAAGTATACATCAGTTTCAGAGTTAGTCAAATTTTCGCTTTATCAGTTTCATAATTTATATTTTAATTAAATTTTCTCGCTATACAGTGTCACTGTAACCAAAATAAGAATAGGCAACATTTTATGCGGTTTAAGCAGATAACGCCTAAATGTATATCATCATTACACTTACAAGCTGGTAATATTTTTTATTCGCTTAGTTTATTCTTTACGCGTTTCATTCATGAGTACGCTGCTTCGGCAAAAAAATTGTGGCGTGCATAACTCAGTGCTTTTCATAAATTAAAATAATAAATATGGGGTAGCGCCATGGAGTGTGCTTTAGTTTTATGTCAAACTCATAAAGGCAAATGGTTGTTGTTTTCTTCTTTTTTTTTTTTTGGTTGGTTGTTTGTGCATGAATTTGAATAAATTATTAAATCGTTGGTTATGTGAGAATATTAACATGTTTTTGTGACCCTATGAAATTTGCCTCCTGCCCCTGCCTAAAATTGATTCTTCATGAACAGCGGAAGCCAGTTGGGGTAGCCAGTGTAGTAACGAAACTCAAATTGAAATGCATGACAGTAGCCGTGATGTTAAATAAAGGTCTTGTGGCAAACAAAAGCTAACTAATCGAATTAATACTAATTGCATTAAAGTACCCAATACCCCACCCTTGCTATGTGCCAATAAACGTCCACACATGCACACACTTTCAGTACGAATAATAGCGTTGAGGTTTCCTGAGAAAGAAAATGAGAGAGGTGGAGAGGGCGAGGGACAAATGGAGGCCAACTACAGTGTACACGTCTGCAGTGGCAAATTACATTGAACCTATCAATTGTTAAGGTAACACGTGCAGCAATATTAGCCCGACCCACTCATTGAGGGTAAGACAGAAACATACATATCAACGATCCCCCCCGCCATGTCACTTATATATGGACACATGGCCATAGAGAGATAAAGAGCAAGGTAAATACACACATACATGGTTATACATGTTCACATGTCCTGACACTTTCAGTACAAATTGACAAATTAAATGGAAGCAAATGAAACAAAGGCGTTATGGCGTCCGTCAATATGTCATAAACGAGACAAGACGCATACACGTACATATACACCGTTACGTGGTCAAAGAAAATATCTCTTATACATATGCATGTGTATATATTTGTAAAGTCTACATGTATAGTACAACAAATAATACAACGGTAAATAAACATGTCTTTGTGTACTATATGCATGTTTGGAAAGCCACTCAAATATAATTATGAAACATCACATCATCGAGGACGAATACAGCGCACCGAAGAATCACGCTGATGAGCAATATGAAAGGTATAGGGCGAAGGATATAGGAAAGCTACACGGCTACAATATACAAGAGTCAATACTGCACACTCGTTCATATGTGTATGTATCAGCATCTATAATATGATGGTTCCAACATCTCTTTTTCTCTCTATCGTCATGTGGTATTGAACATTTATGTAGTTCCATATCATTCGTTATGGATGTTTATAGCCTTGTGTGTGATTGAATGTGCGGGTAAATAAAAAATGATTAACGTTTGCTTTTGCAAGCTGGAAAACACTGGCAAAGTATGCGACGACATCTCAATATTGGCATTATGAGCAGCTTCATCGTCGGCACCAACAAATTATTCGGTAGAGCAAATAGTTTGTCAAAAACATTGGAAAAATGTTGCTGTTTGGTTGCATTACACACACTTAGGCAACGATAATTACATAAGTATTACAACGACTACTTTTGTATAATACTCAAGTTTTTCATAATCATGTCATCAAAAAATATTGCATACTTTGAGGATTTCCAGTAAATTTTGTTCACCACAGGAAAGCCTGTCGATTGCCTGTCGTCAAAAGAGTCTTCTCTTAATCATTTTTAAATTCTCATCTGAAGGAGTGAAGGTATATATCATATGAAACAGCAAAAATGAAACAGCCCTTAAGAAAGCATTTAAAGAGCCAATAAATTTTATTTTTCAACAAATGTGTTTCATGATTTGTTTAAGTTTATTGGGCGATATCCGTTTGTCTGGCCGACTAGATGGCTGGTAGACACGACAACAACTGTAAATGTTTATGAAACTTCATAAAACTTGGTCTAACCTTTTGATTGATCGTAGTAGTAGATTATAAATGAGCGATATTCCGAAATTCAAGTGGTTACCTTTAACTACTCATTCTCAAAATAGCAGCAATTCCATTTTGTGTCAATTTATTGGTTTATAACGTGTGGCAATAAATAACTTTTTTTTCAACAAATATGTTTCGTGATTTGTTTAAGTTTATTGGGCAATATTCGTCTGTCTGGTCGACTGATTGGCTGGTGAACACGACAACAATAGTAATTGTTTAGTAACATTTTGATTGATTATAGTAGTGGATTGCAAATGAGCGATATTCCGAAATTCAAGTGGTTATCTTTAACTACTCATTCCCATAATGACATTAATTCCAATTTGTGTCGTTTTAGTGATCTATAACGTGTGCCAGAATTTGAAATTATCTACCGATTAACCATTTGTTTTATTCATTTCTATTAAATATACTACGACTTTGTCAAATTTTCTAAATAAGATTCGGTCGCTTTGCTTTTCTCTGCCTTTTAAATCTTCGCCCAGACAATAAGGATGTGCAAGCAAGATAAATCTAGATAGCAGTAAGGGTGTAAATACTGCTTTATTACAGTTTTTTTTTTTTTTTTTTTGAACTCGATTAGTGCATATTTTTGATTATTTCTTAATTGATGCGATAATAATTCAGTTGAAGTATTTAAATTGGTTATCACTCTTTGTAATATTATAAAATTTGTTGCATCCTGTCTTAGCTAAATTTGCTATATATTTCGCTATAAATTTAATATAACTTCTCTTTTTTCTATACTTACATAATCAATGAATCACACCTTTTGCTCTCTTGTTATATGCTTTTGATACAAACTAATTTGCTTTCCGTATACATTTAGAGTTGGTATTGAATATTGGATTTCACGCTGAGATGTCATGCAGAGAGACTGGTGGTGCTTAATCTTCTGCAGCTGTTTATTCGTTAAAGCTTCTCAGAGTGCAAAATGAGGTTAATTCAGAAATGACAGCAAATGTCGAAGAGAATTTGGCAATTACAACGTAAATTGATAATACTTCGCCAAAATGTGGCCATGACACTTTTGCAATACTCCTTTTTCTCCCACTTGTATTACATTAAGATTTACACTCTTAGGCCTCCTTAGAAACTTACGTTGTCATATAAATAAATTTGCTGAATCACATTTTGCTTACAAAAAATGTTCGGCATGTTATAAATATTTTCTCATAAAATACTTCAGCAACTATAAATGTTCATGAATTTGTCAAAATATTTGTCAAAATAATTAGTTATCTAAGTTTTCTAAATAAAGAAAATGTTAAAAAAAAAAACTGGGAAAATATTAGGTGCGCAACTAACTTTCCTCTGTTTGCTAATAGATGGCGCCAGCTGTAAATGCTAGTCGATTGTGCCGTAAACTAAACGTTATCAGCCAAGCTTAGGCATATGGTAAACATACCGCCTCGACACAATAGTGATTTTCTTTGGATTTTTATATTCGTTTACTATAATTTTGTGCCAAACAATCGTCATATGCGGGAAGTATTGATTTTCTTCTTTCAATCGAAGATAACGGCGGCTGAAGCTCATCGAGAGCTTCAAAAAGTTTACAGAGATGCTGCTTTAAGTGAAACAACGTGTCAAGATTGATTCCGTCTCTCTAAAGACGGTGATTTTGATGTTGACGACCGTTCGCGTGAAGGAAGGCGAAAAATGTTCGTAGACAGTGAACTGACGGCATTTTTTGATGGGGATCGATCCGTATCAAACACAGGTAGAGGTGGCTTCAGTATTAAGAGTTACTCGCTAAGCCAATTCCAGGCAATTGCATGCGTTGGGAATAATTTAAATGCAATGAACTTGTTTCCTTATCAACTGAAGCCAAGGGATGTTAAGCGTCTTTTTTTTCGCCTGTGAACAACTCTTTCAGTGACAAAAAAGGAGGAGCTTTTTTCATCGTTTTTTGACGGGTAATAACAAATGGATTCATTACAGCAATCCAAAGAAAAAAAGGTCATGGGGCTGCCCGGTCATACTTTTACGTTGACGCCTCGGCCCAATATTCGCACTGCGAAAGTTGATGCTCTGTATTTGGTGGGACCTGGTCGGTGTTATTTATTACGATCTGCTGAAACCAAGCGAAACCATCACTGGGGATAAGTGTCGACTTCAATTAATGCGATTGATTCAAGCTCTGTGCGAGAAACGCGCACAATACGCGGAGAAGCACGAAAAATGGATTCTTCAGCATGACATCGCTCAGTTTCACGTGGCCAAGCCGATTAAAGCCTACCTAGAAACGCTGAAATGGCAAGTCTTACCCTATCCGCTATTGCGCCGTCCGATTATCACTTGTTCCATTCGATGGCAAATGGTTTGGCTGACCAAAAGTATGACGTCATCAACTTCTTTAAGTGGCCGCAATAGATTCATTTTTTTCCGCAACTAGTTATTACACGAAGCAAAAATTTCTTTCGTTTATAGCTGGCATGCATTCAACATTTCTAGACATCAGTTTATATGGAATTAATTTGCTTTTAAACATTCCTCATGATATCAAGCGATGTGAAATTATTGCCTGACATGAATCTTCTTTGAACAATAACTCCAATTGAGCGCCTTCGTACACCTTTGGTTTTCCGCAACTTGACTTGTCTTCGAAGTCGAACTCATCATTCTTAAACTTTTGAAAGTACTCCCAATACTATGTGGAAAATTTAGGAAAAATCGGACATTTCTTGTCTGAAACCCGGAGACCGCGTAGAAAATTTTTGAAAAAAACGGACGTTTCTTATATGGAACTCGGAGACCACGTAGAAAATTTAGGAAAAAACGGATATTTCTTATATGAAGATTTTAGCTGGGAGTCCACGTAGAAAATTTAG